>CATNEM010000009.1:825000-845000 GCA_950096795.1 Macrostomum cliftonense
TCTGCTTGTCTGTCTGTCTGTCTGTCTCTCTGTCTGTCTGTCTGTCCTTCTGTACTTTTGCAGCTCTCTGTGTCTGTGTCTGTTTAACTGTTATTTTCTTTACCTTATGTGTCTGTATTAATGGATTTCCTTCTACCATTCCCAGTTTTATCTGGTTTTCCTGACTGTTTTGGCTACTGTCAGCAATTCTGTCTTATCCCGCGAGCCTGTAAATTTCTGCTCCGATTCGTTCTAATCCAATTCTAAGCCTTGTATTCCATTCGGGCATTTGCGCTGGCCTGCTAGGCACAAACAAACCCAACCATAGCGGCGTGTCCCTACACTGGTGGTATTCCAACACAAATCGAACCAATCCATCCTTTATTATGGATCTTTCCTACCGTAGGAAAATGTGTGACGCACCAGCTAGAACCCAACTGGCCTATGCCCCCCCCAATAGTGTCAAGTGTCCGAATTCAGCAAACGAAAATATTATATTTCTGTTCTAGATTCTGGGTTGGAATCTGCGATTTTTTCACTCTGTTGCAACCAACGAATTCGGCTATCTCTCTACCTCTGTCTCTCTTGCCCTGCCTCGCTGTAGCAAACATTGTCTGTGAAAGTTTTGCAATCTATAGCGCCCACCATCCTGTATTCTCGTCACACTACTATAGTGACAAACACGATATCCCTTTGCCTATAAAAAATATGGCTTGTACTTTTGTTTTTATGAATGTGTATCCGTCTATCTTTGCTTGCGCCAGTGCTGCGTGGCAAATTTAGGAAATTTTTATAAAAAGTTGGATACTTTGTAGTTATATTCTAAGAACTTATTTCTGTGCTAGATATCCTCCAAGATCCCCATGCAGCTGTGTTAAAAATCTCCCCAGATCCGCATTCAAATGTGTTAGATATCTTCCCAGATCCCCATGCAGCTGTATTAAGTATCTTCCCAGATCCGCATGCAGCTGTGTTAGATATCTTCCCAGATCCCCATTCAACTGTGTTAGATATCTTCCCAGATCCGCATGCAGCTGTGTTAGATATCTCCCCTGATCCCCATGCAGCTGTGTTAAGATATCCCCCAAGATCCCCATTCAGCTGTGTTAGATATCTTCCCAGATCCCCATTCAACTGTGTTAGATATCTTCCCAGATCCGCATGCAGCTGTGTTAGATATCTCCCCTGATCCCCATGCAGCTGTGTTAAGATATCCCCCAAGATTCCCCATTCAGCTGTGTTGGATATCTTCCCAGATCCGCTATTGTTAGACCAGATCATCTCCCCAGATCCCCATGCAGCTGTGTTGGATATCTTCCCAGATCCGCATGCAGCTGTGTTAGATATCCTCGAAGATCCCCATGCAGCTGTGTTAGATATCCTCGAAGATCCCCATGCAGCTGTGTTAGATATCCTCCAAGATCCCCATGCAGCTGTGTTAGATATCTTTCCAGATCCCATGCAGCTGTGTTAGAAATCTTCCCAGATCCCCATGCAGCTGTGTTAAATATCTTCCCAGATCCCCATGCAGCTGTGTTAGATATCTTCCCAGATCCCCATGCAGCTGTGTTAAATATCTTCCCAGATCCCCATGCAGCTGTGTTAAATATCTTCCCAGATCCCCATGCAGCTGTGTTAGATATCTTCCCAGATCCCCATGCAGCTGTGTTAAATATCTTCCCAGATCCCCATGCAGCTGTGTTAAATATCTTCCCAGATCCCCACCTGTTCCCCGCCCTCTTCAATCAATTTTGACAGCGTCACCCGTCCCGACATTCGGTGCAAGGCTCCTGGGCCTCCTCTGGCCACGGCACTCTGCCCCGGTCGGTTGTACAGCAGCAGCAGCAGCAACAGCAGCAACAGGGCAATAGCGCTGGCAGTCCGGCAGCTAGTCAGAGCCAGCAGCAGCAGCAGCAGCCGTCAGAGACCAGCGCCGATAGCGGATTCGACGCCGCTACCACTGGAACTGCCTCAGCCTCAGCCGCTGCCGCCGCCGCCGCCGCCGGAGCCAACAGCGGCTACTGGGACGACGCTTCTCTATCTGGTCGTTTTCCCGCTGTCGCCACTCGTCACTCTCAGCAGCAGCAATACGCCTGGCAATCAGCGGCAACCAGCGCCTTTCCTAGGCCGGCAAATTCTTCCGCAGGCGTGTACGCCTACGGTCGCAGCGGCGCCGGCGCCTCTCTTTCCCTATTCGACTCGTCTAGCAGGTCGATGAGCGTCGCTTCGGTTGCCTCAGAGGGCGCCTCGTCGGCTTACCTGCCTGCCGCCGTCTCCGTGGGCAGCGGCGGTTTCTATCATCAGCTACAGGCGGCGTCGCCAGCCTATCCTCTCCCGCCCGGCTGGTCCCTGACGCTGTTCCGACGCGAGCACAAGCCGGCCAAGCTGTTGTCATGGACTCGACGGGATCTCGCCCGGCCGCTGCTAGCAGCCACGGAGAAGGCGCACAAAAAAGATGCTTGCGACAATTTCAAAGCTATTCAACGGTACATGGGCGATCGGAAGATGAAGAAGCAGCTGTCCCAGCCGGTGCTGGCCTGGCAGGTTGTGCAGCTGGGCCTGCAGACTCCCGGCCTCAGAGACGAACAGCTCATGCAGCTGTGCCGCCAGCTCACTAACAATCCCATTGCCGAGTCGCTTCAACTAGGCTGGGAACTACTGGCCGTCTGTCTGGCCTTCTTCCCGCCTAGCGGCGGATTCGCTCCCTATCTGGAGGGATTCCTGCTGCGCCATTGTCAGCGTCTGGAGCCCGCCTGCCCGTTCAGAGCCCAGCAGCAGTACGCCAGCGTGTGCTACCAGCGGCTGCGGAGAATTCTGCGACTCGGCGCCAGGAAGGGCAGTCAGGGGCCCAGCGTCGACGAGGTGTTCATTGCCAAGGTTGGTTGAGGCATCGTTTTAAAAATAGAAGAAACACTAGAAGTTGAATGTGTTCTCCAAACTACCCTTACTCAATAATACCGCCCTCCTCAATGACCCCCAAATCACCCACCTCAATCTCCCTCACCCCCACCCCAAACCAGCCACCTCAATCTCCATCACCCCACCCCAAACCAGCCACCTCAATCTCCCTCACCCCCACCCCAAACCACCCACCTCAATCTCCATCACCCCCACCCCAAACCAGCCACCTCAATCTCCATCACCCCAACCCAAACCAGCCACCTCAATCTCCCTCACCCCCACCCCAAACCAGCCACCTCAATCTCCATCACCCCAACCCAAACCAGCCACCTCAATCTCCATCACCCCCACCCCAAACCAGCCACCTCAATCTCCATCACCCCCACCCCAAACCAGCCACCTCAATCTCCATCACCCCCACCCCAAACCACCCACCTCAATCTCCATCACCCCCACCCCAAACCAGCCACCTCAATCTCCATCATCCCCACCCCAAACCACCCACCTCAATCACCCCACCCCACCCCAAACCACCCACCTCAATCTAACCCATCCCCCAAACCCCATCGGCAGCGCACCATCCTGGCCCCGGGCGTGTTCGGCTGCAGCCTGGAAGACCTGATGCAGCAGCAGCGCCAGCGCGGTTTCCCCGAACTCGAACAGCCTTGGATCCTCACCGTACTGACTGAGGAGATTCTCCGCTTGGGCGGCCAGCTCACCGAGGGGATTTTCCGACATCCGGGCGATTGGGACGCGCTGAACGCGGCTCGCACCCAGCTGGAGCAGTGGGATCTTACCGCCTGCCGGCGTCTCAGCGATCCCCGCGTTGCGGCCAGCCTCCTCACCCTGTGGCTTCGCGAGCTCGCCGAGCCGCTCATTCCTGGCCGGCTTTACCAACGCGCTCTCGACTGTCACGACAGGCCAGACGACGCGTTAAATCTGGTTGCTAGGCAATTGAGTCCGTTGAATCAACGAGTATTGCGTCACGTGATTAGATTTCTGCGGCTATTCGCCGAGCCCAGTGTGGCGAGCGTCACTGGCATCGAAGCTAACCAGCTGGCGCTCCTGATGGCGCCCTGTTTAATCCGCGCCCCGGATTCTGGCGCCGCCGCCGACTACGCGCTATTGGATAAAACTCGACAGGAGGCCGCTTTTGTCCGGCTTCTGATGCTGCACCTGCCCGACAATGCCGGTCTGTCCAGCTTGTCCGTCATTCGCGATGACCTGCCAGAGATTGACGAGGAGCCGCTGCAGCAGCAGCTCCAGCCAGTAGTTACGGACTCGTCCTCTACGACGGCGACTGCTGCTGCTGCTGCTGCTGCCGCTTCAGGCGGCACGGCGTCTGTCACCATGACAACCGCTGCTGACGATGACGAAGATGATGACGACGAGGAAGAGGAAGATTTGATTAGCGAAAATGGCTGGATCGGCTGGATTTGAACGATTGGACTCGAGGAACGGGCGACTGTCGCCCGCTGCTCATGCCGCTGCGCCGCCACCTCCTCTGGCCAATGCTGAAGATTGTACTTGATGACCTTTGTTGTTGATGCTGGTGCCATGATTATGTTGCTAGGGGGTAGTTTTGCCTCTCTGGGTTTGGCATCGTTTCTCTGTTTCGTTTCTCCTTAGTTCTTACTGTAATGAAATGTCGTAGTCTGATCTCACCCTCAATCTCATTCTAATCTGACCATCATTTTCTCATTCTAATCTCACCCCTTAGTCTCTCATTCTAATCTCACTTATTAGTCTCTCATCCTAATCTCACCCCTTAGTCACTTATTTCAATCTCACCCCTTAGTCTCTCATTCTAATCTCACTTATTAGTCTCTCATCCTAATCTCAGCCTTAATCACTTATTTCAATCTCACCCCTTAGTCTCTCATTCCAATCTCACCCCTTAGTCTCTCATTCCAATCTCACCCTTAGTCTTTTATTCTAATCTCACCCTTAGTCTCTCATTCTAGTCTCACCCCTTAGTCTTCCATCCTAATCTTACCCTTAGTCTCTCATTCTAATCTCACCTATTAGTGTCTCATTCTTATCTCACCCTCAGTCTAATTCTAATCTATCATTTTCTCATTCTAATCTCACCCTTAGTCTCTCATTCTAATCTCACCCTTAGTCTCTCATTCTAATCTCACCCTTAGTCTCTCATTCTAATCTCACCCCTTAGTCTCCCATCCTAATCTTACCCTTAGTCTCTCATTCTAATCTCACCTATTAGTGTCTCATTCTTATCTCACCCTCAGTCTAATTCTAATCTATCATTTTCTCATTCTAATCTCACCCTTAGTCTCTCATTCTAATCTCACCCATTATTCTCTCATTCAAATCTCACCCTTAGTCTCTCATTTTAATCTCACTATTAGTCTCATTCTAATCTCACCCTTAGTCTCTCATTCTAATCTCACCCATTATTCTCTCATTCTAATCTCAGCCTTGATCTCTCATTCTAATCTCACCCTTAGTCTCTCATTCTAATCTCACCCTTAGTCTCTCATTCTAATCTCACCCATTATTCTCTCATTCTAATCTCAGCCTTGATCTCTCATTCTAATCTCACCCTTAGTCTCTCATCCTAATCTCACCCTTAGTCTCTCATTCTAATCTCACCCTTAGTCTCTCATTTTAATCTCACTATTAGTCTCATTCTAATCTCACCCTTAGTCTCTCATTCTAATCTCACCCATAGTCTCTCATTTTAATCTCACCCCTAGTCTCTCATTCTAATCTCACCCTTAGTCTCTCATTCTAATCTCACCCTTAGTCTCTCATTCTAATCTCACCCATTATTCTCTCATTCTAATCTCAGCCTTGATCTCTCATTCTAATCTCACCCTTAGTCTCTCATCCTAATCTCACCCTTAGTCTCTCATTCTAATCTCACCCTTAGTCTCTCATTCTAATCTCACCCATAGTCTCTCATTCTAATCTCACCCTTAGTCTCTCATTCTAATCTCACCCTTAGTCTCTCATTTTAATCTCACTATTAGTCTCATTCTAATCTCACCCTTAGTCTCTCATTCTAATCTCACCCATAGTCTCTCATTTTAATCTCACCCCTAGTCTCTCATTCTAATCTCACCCTTAGTCTCTCATTCTAATCTCACCCATAGTCTCTCATTCTAATCTCACCCTTAGTCTCTCATTCTAATCTCACCCTTAGTCTCTCATTTTAATCTCACTATTAGTCTCATTCTAATCTCACCCTTAGTCTCTCATTCTAATCTCACCCATAGTCTCTCATTTTAATCTCACCCCTAGTCTCTCATTCTAATCTCACCCTTAGTCTCTCATTCTAATCTCACCCATAGTCTCTCATTCTAATCTCACCCATAGTCTCTCATTTTAACCTCACCCCTAGTCTCTCATTCTAATCTCACATTTAGTCTCTCATCCTAATCTCACCCTTAGTCTCTCATTACCCTAGCCAAATTTTCATTTTTGTGCCACGTCACTTAAAGTGTGTCACAAACTGTCAAAGAATTCCTACCTCATCGTGAAGTCTGCACTCGGTTTGACCAATCTTCAATAGCTAGACACAGTTATTCAGATGGAGCCGTTTGCTTTCTCTCTTATATTGCGCTTTTCTGTTATGACATAATCCCATCGCGCAACAGTTTAAAACGGCTATTTACTTACAAAATAATTATTATGCTAAAGTGTACTTTCTCACCAATCAGGCAGTCGGAACAGTTTTCTGCCTTCGCCTTCTCGCGCGTTAAAATAGGCTTGAAGCCCTATTTTGTCTCATTCAGCTACAAATAAAAATTATTCAAATTCACCATTTTAACTGTAATATTCGCACTGCACTACTTGCTTTTGGCCTGTTTACATACGGCGTCGCCAGACATTCAGTAGTATTAAGCGCTAATTATTTATGGAATTGTGATTCAACGTACTTAGATAATAACGTTTTTGGATTGTTTATCTAGTCTATTTTTTTTCTAAACTGCTGGTTGTACTCAAGCTTCTAAGTTTCTCTTGGTTCAAACCTGAAGCCTGGCTTCAGAGTTACTTATTATTCGTAGCACTTTTGTATTGTTTACTGTTTAACTAAAGTACATTTTAATGGATATAATAGCTCTGTATTTTGTGCCCCTGGACTCGACTCCACTTTTCACTCTACTGCAAGACTCTACTTCTCACTCTACATCAAGAATCTTCTTCTCACTCTACAGTAAGACTCTACTTCTCACTCTACTGTAAGATTCTACTTCTCACTCTACTGTAAGACTCTACTTCTCACTCTACATCAAGAATCTTCTTCTCAATCTACTGTAAAACTCTACTTGTCACTCTACTGTAAGACTGTACTTCTCACTCTACTGTAAGACTATACTTCTCACTCTACTGTAAGACTACTTCTCTCTTCTGTAAGACTCTACTTCTCACTCTACTTCTTTCTCTATTTTCTAAATCTACTTGTCATTCCACTCATACACTGAAGTTTGTACGTTACAACCTAAAATCTTAAAAAAAAATACGAGCGTATTGTGTATTTCTCGGAAATTTTAATAGAGTTCAAACTTGATCTAAGTTATTTATAAAGTTCGCTGATCAAGTTAGCGCTAAAATGTAAAAGTAACGCATCAGTCAGTAATGCTTCGTTAAAAAACCTTCTGTTTAGTAGTCATTTGATTTTCAGCTTGCCAACAATACTTTTTTTAATAAAAGCGAAATTCAATCAAAGCTTATTCTAGTCGATTTTCTTATTTAGCTTTTGTTATAATTGCTAATCAAAACTAATCAATTTGTTGAACCGCTCCGTGACCAATGCTTCAGCTACTGCTTAATGATTGTGATTAACTGCGACTTGATTCGGTTGGACCTTTGGTTTCTTAGAAAAAATCGTGCGTGCTTTTTTGTTGTTTTTTTATAACAAAAGTTGCTTTCAATTACGTAGGAGGTCCCATTTCTTAGAATAATTATAAATGCCATCCTGCTTGCTTTTTTTAACTATTCATATTGCCTAGCAGAGCCAGCTGCTCACATTATTGATTTGGTTTTTTCCTTTGCTATTATTCTTTAAATTACTTGGGGGTTTTTGCCTAATGAATTTATTCCCAGATCTTCAAGATGTTTGTTGGTTGGGTCGCCCGCGAGCCTCCCAGATCCTCAGGATGTTCGTTGGTTGGTTGGTTGGGCCGCCAGCCTCCCAGATCCTCAGGATGTTGGTTGGGCCGCCAGCCTCCCAGATCCTCAGGATGTTCGTTGGTTGGTTGGTTGGGCCGCCAGCCTCCCAGATCCTCAGGATGTTCGTTGGTTGGTTGGTTGGGCCGCCAGCCTCCCAGATCCTCAGGATGTTCGTTGGTTGGTTGGTTGGGCCGCCAGCCTCCCAGATCCTCAGGATGTTCGTTGGTTGGTTGGTTGGGCCGCCAGCCTCCCAGATCCTCAGGATGTTCGTTGGTTGGTTGGTTGGGCCGCCAGCCTCCCAGATCCTCAGGATGTTGGTTGGGCCGCCAGTCTCCCAGATCCTCAGGATGTTCGTTGGTTGGTTGGTTGGGCCGCCAGCCTCCCAGATCCTCAGGATGTTCGTTGGTTGGTTGGTTGGGCCGCCAGCCTCCCAGATCCTCAGGATGTTCGTTGGTTGGTTGGACCGCTAATCTCCCAGATCATCGAAAGCTAAACTGTCACAATCATGGATTCCAAAATGTACCGGTTATTTATGAATTGAAATATTCAACCACTTTAGCACTCTGCTTTTACGCATGCATAAATGGAATTTCCACTCAATCAATCTGAACTCTTAAGTTACTTGTCACGAAACGCCCACTTGATTTTGGCATTGCAACGCTTAGATTTCTTCTTGGCTACGAGACTCTGCCAAAATCCCCGAATTGGGAATTGAGTTGGTGCTACTAGGAGTCAGTCATTCAATCAGCTGGAATGAGCCTAGCCAAACTGCTCAGGCAGAAAATCAATAATCTGCTCACTGTACAGACCCGCGCTGTAGGCAATGCACCTGGGGGGACCCGAGAGGAAGAACAAAAAATTCTTTTTTTGGTCGAAAAATCTGCCATTTTTCATTAGGAAAAAACTACATATTATGGATATGTATTGATCGATCTTTTGCTTGGCTGCCGTGTTGCTATAGGAATTGCCGCCGCTCTACGAAATTCTTTCGCGCTTCCCTTCCTCCCTAGAGTGTACGGTCCCTGGGTGTGTGTAGTTTTTTCCTTCTCTCTGGCGCTTCTCGGGGCCCAATCTGAACGGCTATCGATTTTTATTGTCCACCGTTCCCCTCTCCTCCCCCTCCACCCCCTGGAAACTAGGCTGACTCTAGCTGAGAAAGAGTAAAATTAGAAAAAGCCAACTCCTTGTTATTGTTTTTGAGTTCCAAAATTGTCGGTAAGGGTGGCGTGTGCAGGGTACGCCTTTTATGTATATTAATAGAGACAGACTATAATAATGCCGATATATAAGTGTAGGAATTAAGTATAGGACACAGCGCGGAGAGACGATCTGGACAGATTGCTAAAATCTTATTTGATCAATCGATTTTGATCCCCAATTTTTTTTGCTGCCTGCGCCCCTTCTCTCTTCGTCTCCCTGATTTGAAAGGCTTCCCTAGTCGCTTGATTTTGGGAATTGAGATTTTGATCAGGGATTTCTATAAGGTGGCATTTGGCACATTGGCTCGAGTCTGCCACGTTTCATCATGTCGAATGCCGAGCTGCAGGCCATGCTGGCCGAGAAGGCCAAGGAGCTGTTCGACGTGTGCGACATCGAGCAGAAGGGCTTCATCACCAAGCGGGACATGCAGCGCCTCAGCGGGGTGCTGCCGCTCGATCCGGACCAGATTGAGAGCGTCTTCGACACTCTGGACGACGACGGGAACGGCTATCTGACTCTGGAGGAGTTCACCGGAGGATTTGGTGAGGCCTGGGGAGGCGGCTTTCTGGGGATAAAATCTGCGGCCTTAAAACTTTGGCTCCAATTCATATTTACTCAAGCATGAACTCAATCTCGCTCATGATCGCATTCATAATGTCACTCATAAACTCACTCATTAACTCACTCATTAACTCACTTAATAAGTTACTCATAAAATCACTCATGAACTCACTCATAAACTCACTCATAAACTCACTCATAAACTCACTCATAAACTCACTCATAAACTCACTTATAAACTCACTCATACACTCACTTATTAACTCACTCATACACTCACTTATTAACTCACTCATAAACTCACTCATAAACTCTCTCATAAACTAACTCATAAACTCACTCATAAACTCACTCATAAACTCACTCATAAACTCACTTATAAACTCACTCATACACTCACTTATTAACTCACTCATACACTCACTTATTAACTCACTCATAAACTCACTCATAAACTCTCTCATAAACTAACTCATAAACTCACTCAAAAACTCACTCATAAACTCACTCATAAAGCTCAAAAACTCACTCATAAACTCACTCATACACTCACTTATTAAATCACTCATAAACTCACGCATAAACTCACTTATTAACTCACTTATTAACTCACTCATAAACTCACTCATAAACTCACTCATAAACTCACTCATAGACTCACTCATAAACTCACTCATAAACTCACTCATAAAGCTCAAAAACGCACTCATAAACTCACTCATAAACTCACTCATACACTCACTTATTAAATCACTCAAAAAATCACTCATAAACTCACTTATTAACTCGCTCATAAACTCACTCATAAACTCACTCATAAACTCACTCATAAACTCACTCATAAACTCACCCATAAACTCACTAAAAAGCTAATTAAATCGAATTAACAATCCGAGATTTCCCGCTCTCATTCAGGCGCATTCATGGGCCTGTCCTCGGGCGCCGGTGGCGGCGGAAGCGCCGGCGAGATTGCCGCAGGCGGCGGCGGCGGCGGCGGGGGCGAGGCCGAGGGTGAGTACATCGAGGAGGGCAGACGCGGCGGCGGCGGCGGCAGGCGCGCCATGGGAGGCGGCGGATTCGTCGAAGCTACCGAAGACGACGACTACAACCTGGAGGAAGACGAGCACTTCCAGCAGACTATGCAGAGGCTGGGCGCCGCGGGCGTGTTTGAGCAGTGAGTTTTCTGTCAGGTCTATTGAGAAGTCCCTCGCTTTTTTGAGACTCTAATGAGACTGGATTGAATATTTAATTAAAATAAGAATGAGAATAGAATGACTAGAATGAGAATGGAATGATGATAGAATGAGAACAGAATGAGAATAGAATGAAGATAGAATGAGAATAGAATGATAAAGGAATGATAACAGAATGAGAATAGAATGATAATGGAATGAGACTGAGAATAGAATGAGAACAGAATGAGAACAGAATGAGAATAGAATGAGAATAGAATGAGAATAGAATGAGAATAGAATGAGAATAGAATGAGACTACAATGAGAATAGAATGAGGATAGAACGAGAATAGAATGAGACTACAATGAGAATAGAATGAGGATAGAACGAGAATAGAATGAGACTACAATGAGAATAGAATGAGGATAGAATGAGAATAGAATGAGGATAGAATGAGAATAGAATGAGACTACAATGAGAATAGAATGAGAATAGAATGAAAATAAAATGACTATAGAATGAGAATAGAATGAGAATAGAATGAGAATAGAATGAGACTACAATGAGACTACAATGAGAATAGAATGAGAATAGAATGAGAATAGACAAAGAATAGCATGATATGATAGAATGACAAGATAATAAGAATATATTTATATATTTATATTAATATTTACAATTTATGGAGAGTAAAAAGAGAATTTGAATACAATAAAAAACAGCATCAGAATGACACAATTCTCACGATTAAAAATTACAAAAAACACAGACATTAAAATGGCATTAAAATATGAGTGGCTTACTAACAATCTGTGTGTAAAGAGCTAACAAACTATTTACTTATACCCACTCGCGCTTAACCAATGCAGGAATGCAATCAGGTAAGGGTTGGATGTACTTTGCCGTGACTGATTTAACCCAGCAGTTATACATTATCTTCGTATTAATTTTATATAGAGATAAACAGATTTTAAGTTAGGCACGTCTCTTATTTAATAGTTATAGCACTAACGATATCCAGAAATTATATACTTGGCCTATTTGGTTGCACTTTTCATACAATATTATCGTGTTATAGACAAAGTTTTTGTTACCACCCGCTACTATTAGCTTGCTGAATTAGATTGCGCTTTTTTAGACTTAGAATTGTCGCTTTTTAGATGCCTATAGCACTCTCATTCTTGACTACTTCTCCTTGTCTCTGTATCCTCTTCCATTCTCTGCTCCCTTTCTACCCTCTCCCCTCTACTTCTGGTCCCTCTCACCTCCCTATTTTCAATCTGTCTCCCCCTCCATTGTTGAGGGTGACCAACGGTGAGACTTGGTCAGGGTGTGGGACATTGAATGGATAGGAGGGAGAGAGAGGCTTTGTCAGGGTGTGGGACAGGCTGGATGGGAGAGAGAGACTGGGTCAGGGTGAGGGACAGGCTGGATGGGAGAGAGAGAGAGAGGCTTGGTCAGGGTGTGGGACAGACTGGATGGGAGAGAGAGAGAGAGGCTTGGTCAGGGTGTGGGACAGACTGGATGGGAGAGAGAGAGAGAGGCTTGGTCAGGGTGTGGGACAGACTGGATGGGAGAGAGAGAGAGAGAGAGAGAGAGAGAGAGGCTTGGTCAGGGTGTGGGACAGACTGGATGAGAGAGAGAGGCTAGATCAGGGTGTGGGACAGACTGGATGGGAGAGAGAGAGAGGCTTGGTTACTGTGTGGGACAGACTGGATGGGAAAGAGAGAGAGAGATAGAGAGAGAGAGAGAGAGAGTGAGAGAGAGGCTTGGTCAGGGTGTGGGACAGACTGGATGGGAAAGAGAGAGAGAAAGAGAGAGGCTTGGTCAGGGTGTGGGACAGACTGGATGGGAAAGAGAGAGAGAGAGAGGCTGGGTCAGGGTGTGGGACAGACTGGATGGGAGAGAGAGGCTTAGTCAGGGTGTGGGACGGACTGGATGGGAAAGAGAGAGAGAGAGAGAGGCTTGGTCAGGGTGTGGGACAGACTGGATGGGAGAGAGAGGCTTAGTCAGGGTGTGGGACAGACTGGATGGGAGAGAGAGGCTTAGTCAGGGTGTGGGACAGACTGGATGGATGGGAGAGAGAGAGGCTTAGTCAGGGTGTGGGACAGACTGGATGGGAGAGAGAGAGGCTTGGTCAGGGTGTGGGACAGACTGGTAGTAATTAATTGAATGACCGTGTGTTTAAACCTGAATGTCAAAAAACCATACATTTCTGAATTGTCACATTTTGAAAAATAAATAAAACTTACACCCGCTCCGATTTAGTGATAGAAATTTTAAATTATCACATCAAACATCGCCTTCAACAATCTTCACTTTCTGAACCGTTTTTTAAAGGGATCAATTTGACACGCACACTTTTGGGTAAAAAATGATTTTTTAAGGTGCAAAATTTCTGCAACAATATAGCGATAATCCGCGTCGTTATAGTTTAGCCATTAGACTGAATTGTCCGTCTGAAATTACCCGAATTCACCCAGCAACAATTGCAGTGCTCTTTGACAAAATCGGTGTCTGTTTAGTGCTGTGTGTGACTCGGTGCAGTCTGTCTATTAATAATCAAATCGTATTATTTATACTAATTAATTATTATGGCGAAGTAAATCATAATAATTATCCATAAATTGGTTCTGCTCTACTAACCTTCTAGCCGGTAAGTAGTGTAATTTGCACACGAATGTCATATATTTTTCTATTCCAACGCGCGCAGAGAGGACAGCGTGAAGGAGCTGTGGGCCAAGCTGCAACGAGAATACCCCGAACTGGTACCCGGACTCGAATCCTTGCTAACCAAAATGACTGCCGAAATTCAGAAAAGTCAAGAAAGCTACAAAAGTTTAGAGAAAGTTCTGCGAACGTAAGTTTTGATTTAAACAAAAAATATTGCCCATAATTTAATTTCTCTATGTTAAAAAAAACATGTGTTATAATTTTCCTAGAAAATCCACGGCCCACGACGACGAAGTGAGGAAGCTGTACGAAGAGATGGAGACTCAGATTAGGGCCGAACGGGCCAAAGTTCTGGCCGAAGAGAGGGCCAGGGAGAAACAGCTCAAGGAGGATATGGAGAGGGAGATTCGCGAGAAGGAGAAGCTGTGTCAGGAGTTGATGAAGAATCACGAGAAGGTAATGCGATGACGGATTGGTCGGGATTTTAAGATTCATCTCACAGATACCGAAGTTTTGTCAGGATGTGGGACAGACTGGATGGGAAAGAGAGAGAGAGAGAGGCTTGGTCAGGGTGTGGGACAGACTGGATGGGAGAGAAAGAGAGGCTGGGTTAGGGTGTGGGACGGAATGTATGGGGGAGAGAGAGAGGCTTGGTCAGGGTGTGGGACAGACTGGATGGAAAAGAGAGAGAGAGAGAGACTTGGTCAGGGTGTGGGACAGACTGGATGGGAAAGAGAGAGAGAGAGAGAGGCTTGGTCAGGGTGTGGGACAGACTGGATGGGAGAGAGAGAGAGGCTTGGTGAGGGTTTGGGACAGACTGGATAGGAAAGAGAGAGGCTTTGTCAGGGTGTGGTACAGACTGGTAGTCAACAATTTAATGACGGTGAGTTAAAACCCGATTGTCATCAAACCCATGCAGCTGCAGCAGCGCATGGAGGAGCTGAACCTGGTGCAAGCTGAGACAGCCCAAGAGAACGAGCGCCTAGCCAAAGAACGTGACGCTCTGGAGGAGGAGCTGGCCGAGTCTCGCGAAGCCCTGGAAGAGTCGCAGTCCTACGTTGAAGAGTTGCAGAAGAAGTTCAAAGACGACCGGCGCAAGCGCGCCCAGGCGGCCATCGCCCTCAGCGAAGGCATCGCTCTGGAACGCGAGACGCTGGTCCGGCAGCTCGACACGCTTCGCGACGTCAACAAGAAGCTGAAGGATGAGTCCGACATGTCCGGCGGCTTGGACGCCAACGATCGGGGCCCGGGATTCGGCGAGATTGTGCACTTCCGCGAGGGCGCCGAGGGAGGCGGCAACGGTGGCCTGAAGGACAGCCCGACTGGCGGAGCGGCGGCTTCGGGGAAGGCATTCAATCGGCAGGAGTCGCTTCAAGGCCTGGACCCGGCTTCAGCTGTCATTATGGGGTGAGGGTTGCTATGATTGTTTAAATAGAAGTCTCACCATTGAAAAATGCTATTGGTTCTAAATCCTGCATCCAGTATCGTCAGTCAGAATCCAGCATCATTTTAGAATCCAGCCTAATCCAGCTTCATCATTCTCAATCCAGCTTCATCATTCTCAATCCAGCTTCATCATTCTCAATCCAGCTTCATCATTCTCAATCCAGCTTCATCATTCTCAATCCAGCTTCATCATTCTCAATCCAGCTTCATCATTCTCAATCCAGCTTCATCATTCTCAATCCAGCTTCATCATTCTCAATCCAGCTTCATCATTCTCAATCCAGCTTCATCATTCTCAATCCAGCTTCATCATTCTCAATCCAGCTTCATCATTCTCAATCCAGCTTCATCATTGAACATCCAGCCTCATCATTGAACATCCAGCCTCATCATTGAGCATCCAGCCTCATCATTGAACATCCAGCCTCATCATTGAACATCCAGCCTCATCATTGAACATCCAGCCTCATCATTGAACATCCAGCCTCATCATTGAGCATCCAGCCTCATCATTGAACATCCAGCCTCATCATTGAGCATCCAGCCTCAAAATTTACAGTCAAGCGTCATCCTTTCCAATCGCCTGCTTTCCATCAGCGGCGAGACACTCGCTGACATCATGGACGGTGAGGAGGACGACTGCGAGTTCGACTACGACGGTGACGCCATGGGCGGCGGCCACGGCAACTACGACGACAGCCCGGTCGTGTACGAGACCATCGAGTCGGAGTCTTTCCGACCTGTGCAGGTGGCCCCGCCGATGCCTCCGCCGCCGCCGCTGAAGGAGACTTCGGAGACGGCCACGATGATGACGCCGTGTCCGAGTCGGCATCCGACGCCGCCGCCGCTGCCGACACCGCCGCCGCCAGTTCCAAAGTGTGAGATTGAAATTCAAACGGAAGATATTGAGCAGCCGCCTGCCGCGGTGCCCGTGCCTGTGCCCTTGCCGTTGAACGCGTAAGTCTTGGGAGCAATGCCATTAAATAATTGTCAAATGGGTCAGTTTTGTATCCTCGTAGAGGATTAGCAATTTTAAAGCCCCTCACCAACTAGTTGTATTTAATGGGGTTAGACTAATGGATTTGTATTGATTGATTGATTGTCTATGATGTTTGTATAGTGGACTAGTCACTTGGCCCCCCTTCCCGATCATCTATGATGTTTGTATAGTGGACTAGTCACTTAGCCCCCCTTCCCGATCATCTATGATGTTTGTATAGTGGACTAGTCACTTAGCCCCCCTTCCCGATCATCTATGATGTTTATATAGTGGACTAGTCACTTAGCCCCCCTTCCCGATCATCTATGATGTTTGTATAGTGGACTAGTCATTTAGCCCCCTTCCCGATCATCTATGATGTTTGTATAGTGGACTAGTAATTTAGCCCCCCTTCCCGATCATATATGATGTCTGTATAGTGGACTAGTAACTTAGCCCCCCTTCCCGATCATCTATGATGTTTATATAGTGGACTAGTAATTTAGCCCCTTCCCGATAATCTATGATGCTTGTATAGTGGACTAGTCACTTACCCCCCTTCCCGATCATCTATGATGCTTGTATAGTGGACTAGTCATTTAGCCCCCTTCCCGATCATCTATGATGTTTATATAGTGGACTAGTCATTTAGCCCCCTTACCGATCATATATGATGTCTGTATAGTGGACTAGTAATTTAGCTTCATTCTGTTTGTCTTGAATGTATTTATGCAATCTTGTATTAATAATCAACTTCATTCTCATGTAAAAACGTTTTTAAAATCCTTTTTGCCTTGCATAAATTTTGCATTTTTTAAACTTTTTTTGTTTAAAACAGCGCTGGAGTCAATGGTGATGGATCTGCTTCGGCCGACCATCGACCTTCGCCCGAGGGAGCCGGAGACGAAGATGCTCACTCAGTTGCTACCACGGGAGCCAACAGCTCTGAGGCTGCCATGCTAGTGAGTTCATAGCCTGATAGATTTTAAACAAACATAGGCTCAGAGAAAATTACGCTCGTAGTTTGTCACAATTATTTATCGACTAAAATTTATTAATTTTAGGCCGGAAAGTCACCGGAACGAATCTTCAAAGTGGTATTTGTTGGCGACTCCGGCGTCGGCAAGAGCTCCATCATTCATCGATTCTGTCAGAATTCTTTTAAATCAACATTTTCAGCCACTATTGGCATCGATTTTCAAATTAAAACAATGTGCGTTGAGGAGCAGGTCATAGCGCTGCAGCTCTGGGACACGGCTGGTCAGGAGAGGTGAGCTTGGGTTGGTGTAAATGTACTAAAGGCAGTGCATGGAGAGTATTTTAAGCTTCATTGTATTTTTGTTTTTATCTACGGAGAGATAAAAGTGAAATACGCTCGTAATTAACTTTTGTATCTTAAACGTGAATGTATTCTAAGAGTCAATTCCAAGAGGACTTAAAACAGCTCTTCGAGGTATACTAGATAGGTATACAAGATATACTAGAAAAACTGTGTTTTTGAAACTCAAGAATACAATAGAAAACTTCAAGATTTAAAAAGAAATTTTAGTATACGACGAGAAACTACTCCAAGGTATAATAGAAATTTTCTGCATGCCATAGATAACTTTAGATTGTTACAGAAACCCCGAAATAGAAGGCTCGTAACTGTTTAATCCCCCAAACTCCAATAAATCAGATTTCGCAGCATCACTAAGCAATACTTTCGCAAAGCAGACGGCATAGTAATAGTCTACGACGTGACAAATTCCATCACCTACCTGCACCTGAGAGAATGGATGGAATCCGTAGTTGAAGGAGCCGAAGACGGGGCTATCAAGATGGTGCTCGGCAACAAAGTTGACTTGGTGAATGAAACTGCCGCATCAGGCGAGTCGCACAATGTTGTTGACACGAAGAGCGGCAGCCAACTAGCTGACGAATTCGAGGCTCTGTTCTACGAAGTGAGCGCCAAGAGCGGCTCCACCATCAATGAGGCCTTTCACGCGTTTGCCAGGTTTGTGGTTATATTTATTTATGGTGCCGCTAATTTTAGGGTTTGTAAAGTTTGGGTTCTGTGAAGTTTGGGGTTTGTGAAGTTGGGGGTTTGTGAAGTTTGGGGTTTGTGAAGTTTAGGGTTTGTGAAGTTTGGGGTTTGTGAAGTTTTGGGTTTGTGAAGCATTGGGATTGTGAAGCTTGGGGTTTGTGAAGTTTTGGGTTTGTGAAGCATTGGGATTGTGAAGCTTGGGGTTTGTGAGGTTTGGGGTTTGTGAAGTTTGGTGTTTGTGAAGTTTGGGGTTTGTGAAGTTTGGTGTTTGTGAAGTTTTGGGTTGGTGAAGTTTAGGGTTTGTGAAGTTTTATGGTTTGTGAAGTTTGAGGTTTGTGAATTCACACACCTAAGCTCAGTGCAGTTTAGGGTTTGTGCAGTTTAGGGTTTGTGAGATAGCTCTAGATTTATGAAGTATTAACAAGTTTAGGGTCTGTTAAAGGTTGGGTTTTTGTAAGTTTATGGCTTTTTAAGCAACTTATTTAGGGTTGGGATAAGCCCAACGAAACGTTGATTTTTTAATGAATGACGATATTAAAGTAGTATGGCCTACGTGCGGTCTATGCTAAAGGGTGGGACATAATCTAGAGACCGCGGTCCATTTTCCCCATTATAAACCGCATCCTCCAACCAATACTTAATTATCAGCGTACTTCGGGAGCGCGAGGACAGAGAGCTGAAGAACGCCATCAGGATCAGTGCCGACATTGAAAAAAAGAAAGGCTGCTGCGGAAAGTGATTCGTTTGAAAATTGTTTTGACGCTAAAAATTAAAGCGTAAATGTGTTTCAAATCAACAAATTCGTTATAGATTTAAATTCTGTACGCGATGTATTAAAATATCTGATTTAAAGTGACGGGAAAAACCCATAACTCTGTTATCTGCTCCAATTCAAGATGACTAGCTTCCCGTTTAGTGGCTATTTCTGTGCATTTACTGAACATACAGGACTCATACAGTATCGGTCTTTTCGTGTTTAAATCAACTATATTTTCGGCGTTTCACAAAATTTATTGCTGATTTATTTATTTGCTTAATTTCTAGTATTCGGGTTCCAGCTCTGTCACTCATTTATTTTTTGCCAATAAGTAGCTTTAATGCGGCAAATTCAGGTGTTTGTAAAATCTTTGTTAGCCTACTTATAGTAGGCAAAATGTATATGGCAACATGCGGCTAGATTTTCTCGAATAAGGTGGTAGATTCTGTTTATTAAAAACTATTGGTATGTTATGATGGTTAAAAAATTTGTGTTTACATATTTTATCATTCATACAGATGATTAAGAGTTTTATTTTCGTTTTAATGGTGACACATTTATGCCGTTCTAATATTAAACATGCATGTACTTTGCTAATGCTTGTGATTTAAAGTTCATTCTGTCATACATGCTATTTCGTAACATTTTTACTATACAATACATGTTTACCATTTTGAGTATATTTTTGTATTTATATAAACGTGAATGATACACATTATAGTGTATTGTGGATACAATTAGTGCATGTATCAATGAATGAATGATACAGGATTATTTCTGTAAATAACTCTCCATATCACATTTGCCGTATTTTAAAAAAAGTTAAAATCAAAATTAAATCTTCAAAATTGCCCTAATGAGCACATAGTTTAATCAGAAACTAAATATATTTAAAATTTCTCATTTGCTGGTTGGTTAATATAATCATATTTAGTTGCTTTACTCATTCGATACCAATTGTTATGCTTTAATAAATCAAAATGTGCCTATAATTTTTGGTGATTATATTCTAGTCAGATGCTTCATTACATTTTTGGTGTACAAGTACGTATGTCTGGTTACTTTCTTGTTTTATTTTTTCAATAAATTCATTCAAATGTCAAAGGTTCGTTCTTTAATCATTACAGTAGCCTTCAGCAAATAGTGATTAGTCTACTGTGCCATGTT
>CATNEM010000009.1:852500-1152500 GCA_950096795.1 Macrostomum cliftonense
GGAGATGATTGAGATAGACAAGGGAGAGATAACAGACACACTGGAGATAAATGAGATAGACAAGGGAGAGATAACCGACACACTGGAGATATATGAGATAGACAAGGGAGAGATAACAGACACACTGGAGATAAATGAGATAGACAAGGGAGAGATAACCGACACACTGGAGATAAATGAGATAGACAAGGGAGAGATAACAGACACACTGGAGATAAATGAGATAGACAAGGGAGAGATAACCGACACACTGGAGATATATGAGATAGACAAGGGAGAGATAACAGACACACTGGAGATAAATGAGATAGACAAGGGAGAGATAACAGACACACGGGAGATGATTGAGATAGACAAGGGAGAGATAACAGACACACTGGAGATAAATGAGATAGACAAGGGAGAGATAACAGACACACGGGAGATGATTGAGATAGACAAGGGAGAGATAACAGACACACAGGAGATATATGAGATAGACAAGGGAGAGATAACAGACACACGGGAGATATATGAGATAGACAAGGGAGAGACAACAGACACACTGGAGATATATGAGATAGACAAGGGAGAGACAACAGACACACTGGAGATATATGAGACAGACAAGGGAGAGATAGGAGGCGAATATCGAAGAGATGCGAAGCAGGGATCATTCAGATAAAGCGACAGGATTGCACGCAATCTGCAATCAGTCCACCTGCTTCCTAATGCCCTAGAAACGCATAAGCAACAGCTGAAGCTCACTCTAAACCCTGCCAGTCCGTGTCATGTAACAAATTTGTCACCAGCCCAGATGCAGGTAGCAAATTCTTGAAATCGGAAACCAACGCGTAGCACGTTGTGTAGAGTTACTCAATCCCTTGTGCATCAGTAGGTTCGATTCGAAGTAGGTTCATATACTCGTATAGCCACGCAGTGTAACAAGATACGGAGGCCTTCCTCCTATACGGTGAGTGATTTATAACGCCAATATTTAGCTATAGTACAACACGTAGCACCCAAGCTATAGGCAAAGTTTTCAGGTCTTCCTATTTATCTAAGTAACGATATATCTGTGTGTATAGCATTATATAAATACAGTTTCGACTTGGTTGGGTGGCCAAGCCAAGAATTAATTGAAGTTCTTTACTTCTATAGCCTTAAACTTGGTACACTCTTATCCCACAGGATCGAGAGATTACAGTTTTGTTTAGATGTATAGCTAGTGATGATTTATGGACTCGAGTGAGAATTTCTCGTTTGATTTATTATTTGAGAAAAAAGGCCTAAAATATTCAATGTCAAATCTTTCAGTGCGTCTCACTGAAAAAAACACAGTGATATTTGAGACTGGGAGATGAGACACAGGGAGATTTGATACTGGGAGATGAGACACAGGGAGATTTGAGACTGGAAGATGAGACACAGGGAGATTTGAGACTGGAAGATGAGACACAGTGAGATTTGAGACTGGGAGATGAGACACTGGGAGATTTGAGACTGGGAGATGAGACACAGGGAGATTTGATACTGGGAGATGAGACACAGAGAGATTTGATACTGGGAGATGAGACACAGAGAGATTTGATACTGGGAGATGAGACACAGGGAGATTTGAGACTGGAAGATGAGACACAGGGAGATTTGAGACTGGGATATGAGATACACAGTGAGATTTGAGACTGGAAGATGAGACACAGGGAGATTTGAGACTGGGAGATGTGACAGACAATGAGATTTGAGACTGGGAGATGAGACACAGGGAGTTTTGAGACTGGAGATGAGACAGACAGGGAGATTTGAGACTAGGAGATGAGACACAGTGAGATTTGAGACTGGGAGATGAGACAGACAGTGAGATTTAAAACTGAGAGATGAGACACAGGAAAATTTAAGACAGGGAGATGAGACACAGGGAGATTTGAGACTGGGATATGAGATACACAGTGAGATTTGAGACTGGGAGATCAGACACAGTGAGATTTGAAACTGAGAGATGAGACACAGTGAGATTTGAGACTGGGAGATGAGATACACAGTGAGATTTGAGACTGGGAGATGACATACAGTGAGATTTGAGACTGGGAGATGAGATACACAGTGAGATTTGAGACTGGGAGATGAGACACAGGGAGTTTTGAGACTGGAGATGAGACAGACAGGGAGATTTGAGACTAGGAGATGAGACACAGTGAGATTTGAGACTGGGAGATGAGACAGACAGTGAGATTTAAAACTGAGAGATGAGACACAGGAAAATTTAAGACAGGGAGATGAGACACAGGGAGATTTGAGACTGGGATATGAGATACACAGTGAGATTTGAGACTGGGAGATCAGACACAGTGAGATTTGAAACTGAGAGATGAGACACAGTGAGATTTGAAACTGAGAGATGAGACACAGTGAGATTTGAGACTGGGAGATGAGACACAGTGAGATTTGAGACTGGGAGATGAGACACTGGGAGATTTGAGACTGGGAGATGAGACACAGGGAGATTTGATACTGGGAGGTGAGACACATTGAGATTTGAGACTGGGAGATGAGACACAGTGAGATTTGAGACTGGGAGATGAGACACTGGGAGATTTGAGACTGGGAGATGAGACACAGGGAGATTTGATACTGGGAGATGAGACACAGAGAGATTTGATACTGGGAGATGAGACACAGGGAGATTTGATACTGGGAGATGAGACACTGGGAGATTTGAGACTGGGAGATGAGACACAGGGAGATTTGATACTGGGAGATGAGACACAGAGAGATTTGATACTGGGAGATGAGACACAGGGAGATTTGATACTGGGAGATGAGACACAGGGAGATTTGAGACTGGGAGATGAGACACAGGGAGATTTGATACTGGGAGATGAGACACAGTGAGATTTGAGACTGGGAGATGAGACACAGGGAGATTTGAGACAGGGAGATGAGATGCACTGATATTTAAGATATGGAATATTTTAGTCATTATTCGGCCCGCAAATTCTAAAGAAGAATGATCAAACGATGGGAAAAAAACTGCACCCCAGACTTGGCTAACAGACTCAACTCTAATAGCATGGTCACCCAGTGCATGTGCTACTCGCATCCTCATCTCTTGTCAAATACAATTACACGCATACGGGCACACACAAAAAAACATTCCCTTTACATCGTGGTCATGAATAATTACAAACTGTTCGAGCAGCCCAGATAAGAAGAAGCAGAAACTCAGACGAGAAAGAACTCCAAGTCATGCTGAAGCACCGCGGGACAGAAGCCAATTACACAAGTTGACAGCAACTGGGTTTTTTGTCCAAGCTCGAAGGCATGTAAAGACTCGACTGGACAGAAAGTGAAGCTCCGTTTTTGCCTTAACGACTCGGACAGGGGGATGTACTTTTATGACTGGTAAAGATGGCATCCAAATTGTTAGCGGGCCACTCCATAAATTCAGTTTTTAAAGATAGAACGGATAGAATCTAACCTCTAATACTAGAATCTCACCGCTAGTACTGGAATCTCACCACAATACTGTAATCTCACCTCCAATACTGTAATCTCACCTCCAATACTGTAATCTCACCTCTAATACTGGAATCTCACCTCTAATACTAGAATCTCACCGCTAGTACTGGAATCTCACCACAATACTGTAATCTCACCTCCAATACTGTAATCTCACCTCTAATACTGGAATCTCACCTATAATACTAGAATCTCACCTTTAATACTAGAATCTCACCTTTAATACTAGAATCTCACCTTTAATACTAGAATCTCACCTTTAATACTAGAATCTCACCGCTAGTACTGTAATCTCACCTCCAATACTGTAATCTCACCTCTAATACTGGAATCTCACCTCTAATACTAGAATCTCACCTCTAATACCGGAATCTTGCTTCTAACTAGCAAAAACCTACATCTAAAAGTAATTAAAACCAAAACTCCCATACAAAAGCCTTATTTCTTTAAAAAGTTTTGCTTGTTCCTAAAATAATCATTATTTTTGTGTTAGAATCTCACCCACAAATACGAAAAGAGTTTACGCCTTAATAAACATAGAATTTTATGTCATTATTGAATGCGCGCAAAAGTACATCTCTCCGTTAAGTTTGCATTTTTATCTCAGTGCGTTGTGTCTGTTGTGTTTTTTACCAAGCAGTCTTGTTTGATCTCCCTCAATTGCTGTATCCGGGATATATCATGCTTGGGAAATAAAATAAAATCCTAAAAAAACAGCCACAAACCAAGCCGCCTCTCTCTCACCCGGCCCTCCGTAATCATTAGATTTAATAGCTGGAAGGCTGGTTGAACCTTTTGCCCATGGACTGTTAAAAAATGGCATCTAGAATCTGGAGTGGAAACACTCCGAGCTAATCTGTTAATCCTCATAAATCCCAATAAAGTGTTATAAAAACAGTTTTTAATTTAACGAATAATAGTAAATTATTCTTAACTTGAGTTTCAAATCTGTCTAGATTAGATCGCAGAATCCGTCTAAATTAGATCTGGGAATCCGTCTAGACTAGATCTGGGAATCCGTCTAGACTAGATCTGGGAATCCGTCTAGATTAGATCTGGGAATCCGTCTAGACTAGATCTGGGAATCCGTCTAGATTAGATCTGGGAATCCGTCTAGATTAGATCTCAGAATTTGTTTAGATTAGATCTCGGAATCCGTCTAGATTAGATCTAAGAATCTGTCTAGATTAGAACTGGGAATCCGTCTAGATTAGATCTCGGAATCCGTATAGATTAGATCTAAGAATCTGTCTAGATTAGATCTAAGAATCCGTCTAGATTAGATCTAAGAATCTGTCTAGATTAGATCTAAGAATCTGTCTAGATTAGATCTAAGAATCTGTCTAGATTAGATCTAAGAATCTGTCTAGATTAGATCTAAGAATCTGTCTAGATTAGATTTCAGAATCTGTCTAGATTAGATCTCAGAATCTGTCTAGATTAGATCTCAGAATCTGTCTAGATTAGATTTCAGAATCTGTCTAGATTAGATCTAAGAATCTGTCTAGATTAGATCTAAGAATCTGTCTAGATTAGATCTCAGAATCTGTCTAGATTAGATCTCAGAATCTGTCTAGATTAGATTTCAGAATCTGTCTAGATTAGATCTAAGAATCTGTCTAGATTAGATCTAAGAATCTGTCTAGATTAGATCTAAGAATCTGTCTAGATTAGATTTCAGAATCTGTCTAGATTAGATCTCAGAATCTGTCTAGATTAGATCTCAGAATCTGTCTAGATTAGATTTCAGAATCTGTCTAGATTAGATCTAAGAATCTGTCTAGATTAGATCTAAGAATCTGTCTAGATTAGATCTCAGAATCTGTCTAGATTAGACTCCCAACCAGCCGGTTTCCACTCCAGACACTCCAGACAACTTCGAACTCCATGAACTGGACAATTTAGCTGCACGCTACTGTATTTGGCCAGTTAAACTGTAATTTTTCCCCAATAACCAAATGGAACAGCGAATCAAATGGGAAACTTCTCGTTGGGAATTCGGTCAAATTTTCAGTTCTCTCGCTTTCATTTCAGTAATAATTTGAAAGTTCATATCGTAAAATGCATATTGAGCTTGACAAAGGAAAATAGTCAACTTATTAATTATTTTCCTTGAGTGACGGGTTCAATTGCTTGAGTAATTCCGGAGATAGATGAGAAAAGATAGTAGCCAAAAGCTCGCTGCTCACGAGCTGGTCATTAATAATTTCAAAGCGGTCGGTGACCCTAGCTGACTTATTGGACACTGCAGGGAAATTCATTTTCCCTCTTTGCATGAATTTTTTAGTTGAATGCACTTTTCAGCTAAACGGTGAGCTGGTCGGAATAAATTCAACAATTTCGACCCAAAAAATTATTCTAAATATAAAATTCCTCATTTTTCCCTCCGTTTCTTTCGGTCTCTTTGCATGAACTGACGAAAATCCTCGCGGGGATAAAAATTTCCCCTGTTCCCCTAAAACTAGAGAGAAGGGTGGCCGTGTTAGCTTTTGCTGACTCCCCCCTGTTACACTGATCTTGCACTGCAGTTGCAGCTCAAACATGAGATTTTCTTAGATATTGTTAGTACAAGAATCTGAATGCGATTCTCGTATTTGAAGTGTCGCAAGAAAACATTGCGCATGACAAAATTCTAACGGTTTCGGCAATTTAAATTTGCATCTTTAGTCAATATAAAAAATATATCTCAACCTGTAGCAAAGATCCCTAAAATTTATGTAGGCAATTGAGGCCAAAGTGCACGTTCTATAAGCCCTCACACTTGGCAATACGAATCATTTCTACATTCACATCAAGGACGCGCTGATAAGATCTCACACGACTCTCTATAAGATCTCACACTTCCCTATAAGATCTCACACTTCCCTATAGGATTTCACACTTCCCTATAAGATCTCACACTTCCCTACAATATCTCACAGGATTCCCTATAATATCTCACAGGATTCCCTATGATATCTCGCAGGATTCCCAATAAGATATCGCAGGATTTTCAGACACCAAGCAGCCACGCCGAACCCAATGCGAAAGGCCAAAAGTTTTTCCATCTGTGCGCACGAAATGCACATTACAGTTTATATAGTTTTACGCCACTTCAGTCAAGTGGATTTGTGTGTGGGTGTGCCTGCCCCTATCTATAAAGACTGGGTAGGCAGAATGGCGATGCAGCATTAATTTCTTATAATATGAGGCGCATTTAATGGCGATTTCTTGCATGCAGTCCGGAATCTCAATCCGCAAAATTACAGTCGCGCATGCAGAAATGTCACAGCAGAGTTTTAGAGAGGTCCCCTTCATAGTAGCCAAGTTTCATGCACTTCGCGCGGCTTTCAGGGCCCTAGCTGTCCATCTGGCTAGATGCAAATGCAAATTTTGCCTTGCCAAATTGAGATCGCCGATTGGTTAGTTAAAGTCTGTGGGGCCACTCAGGACCTGAGCATTCAGCTTCATTAATTTGACCATCACTCTTCACGACAAGCTGCCCGTTTTGCGTCCCTTCGTCAGTTTTTTAATCCATCTGCATCTTTCTGCGTCCAAATGTATGGCGAGAAATATTTCTAGGTTTGTCTATGGAAACTGATGGTCTTGTCCTGTAGAGTCTCATTTTCAACTAACTACGAGTATCTAAACGATTATGTCTGTAATGATCTATCTGCATTTTTATCTACATGTATCAAACTACTGAAAAATTTAGCTGTCCATGTATCTATCTGTCTATTTATCTAATCTATCTTTCTATCTGTCTGTCTATCTGTCTATCTATTTACTGTATCTATCTGTCTGTCTATCTTTCTATTTATCTATCTACCTATCTGTATACCTATCTATCTATCTATCTATCTATCCGTCTATCTATCTGTCTATCTATCTGTCTGTCTAGCTATCTATCTGTCTATCTATCTATCTATGTATCTATCTACCTATCTATCTATCTATCTGTCTATCTATCTATCTATCTATCTGTCTATCTATCTATCTGTCTATCTATTTATCTATCTATCTATCTATCCCTCCATCAACTTACAGTGCTACAGACCACGGTGCTCACCCAGTTCTGTGTCTGGCCGTTCAGCCCGGCCCAATCTGCAGGATCAGATGTGGACGAGTGCAACAGTGAGTCACTCAAAGTTTATGTTTATCGCTGTTTCAGTCAAATTTGAAAGAGTTATAAATGCACATTAAGGACGCGCAGTCAGCTGCATCCAGTGCTCAACCGAGTTAATACTGGAGCCGAACGGAGCCAGACTCTGTCGCGACCCGTTCGACCCGAGAATCAGGACCGAATTCAAGCAGCTGCACGAGAGGGCGAGCCCCAATGCGGCTGGCGGGGTCGTGGCCGCCATAGTGAAGTACAACATCAGCACCGTCATGTGCGACGGCTTCTGCATCAAGTGGGTCAAGGTGCCGCTCAGTGGTGAGTCTGACAGGCTGGGAGATTCTGTCTGACAGGCGGGGAGATTCTGTCTGACAGGCTGGGAGATTCTGTCTGGCTCTCACAGGCTGGGAGATTCTGTCTGACTCTCACAGGCTGGGAGATTCTGTCTGACTCTCACAGGCTGGGAGATTCTGTCTGACTCTCACAGGCTGGGAGATTCTGTCTGACTCTCACAGTCTGGGAGATTCTGTCTGACAGGTAGGAGATTATGTCTGACTCTCACAGGCTGGAAGATTCTGTCTAAGAGGTAGGAAATTTTGTCTGAAAAGCTGGGAGATTAAAAAAACCGTAGAAAATCCAGTTGTGTTGTGTTGTCATTTCTACCATAACTTCCCTATAGCAACCATAGCAACCGAATCCGTAATCGCAGGCGGCGAAAAGCACATAGTGCGCACCTGTTCCACCAGCATGGACATCAGATTCTCGCAGAACACCCCGGTGTGCATCTCGGAATTGCGCACTGGCCGCGGCACCATGTGCTTCTGCCGGGAGAACATGTGCAATTCGGCTACTGTCAGTAGTAGCAGCAGTAGTAGAGCAAAGCTGACTGCACTCTCCGTTTTATTAATCATAATAGCAACGCTCTACTACTAATTTTTAACAAATTCAAGTCATTAAAACAAATGGCTCAAAAAGCGTCCCATTTTACTATACTATTAATTAATTTGTAAATATTACGAAATTAAATAAAGAAATTGAAAAATAAAGCATGCGATAGTTGTTACTATGGTAACACGGGATCAACGTTTATTTTTTTCCGTTTAGAATTCTAAAACTCAACATTTTTTCCAATCCTTTTTATTTCGCGACAAACAACAAACAAAACCTGTGAACAAAAAATGAAGAGGAATTTTTTAGAATGTGTTGACAATAATCCTGATGCGTCATGAATCTGCATTGCTTGAATAGACACTAATTGCACCAATTAGGCAATATATCACTGAAGGTTACTCGGAGCTGTGTTATTAATTAACTAATTATGTGGAGCTTTTGAAACTATAATTTGTACTTTTGTATATTCGAAATGAAAAGGGATTAACCCAAACACCGTTCGACTGAAAATAGAAGAAGAATCCTTCGTACTACTTACTGAGCAATAGTTTAACACGAGTTAATTTTTTAAATTATATATTTCTGGCATTTATAATAATAAGAATAAATAAAGTGAAATAAAAGATCCGGTTCTTTTTCCTGTCAGTGAAAAGCTCAGGCCACACTAATAACAGCATAATATCGGCGGGCAAATTGAAGCTAAAAAAGACAAGCTTGCTTATATCTATCTGTTCTAAAATCCGATCAGGCCTTATTATTAGCGTTGGCCTCAAGCCAAGCTCTGTGCCGTTTATCCTGCGCGTCCCACAGTTTCTGCAGCTTCTTCAGCGCCGATTTAGCCAGCTCCTTGCCCTGGGCGTCGTGGGTTGGCAGGCCGCGCTCGTCAAATGCAGAGTACTTGTCCGTCTCTTTGCGGAACAGCTCGCTAGCTGGCAGCTTGCCGCGGTCGTCCAGGCTGACCTTGGCAGCAGCTTTGGACGCCTTCTCGGCTGCTTTCTTGGCCTCTTTCTGCGGGTGGGCGATCGGGTGTAGGTGAAGATTTTGGATTGGAGAAAAAGAAAAGCGAAAATCAACATTTAATTTAATTTTACGACGCGTTTCGCACAACAGTGTGCATCTTCAGGTATATTTTAAACGAAAAAAAACCACGAAAGAAGTAAATAAATATGAAATTTTGATGTGAAAATTGAATCAATATTTTTTTCAATAATTCAAGTACAATATTTTGATAATTTAAGTACATATTTGATAGTCCATAGGTCGAGAGGCAAAGTCTAGGGACGGATTTTTAGCGTTGCAGCCAAAATTACAGAACGAACAGCCAGTGCCCCTTCCCTCAGAACACACGGAGAACATGGCCCGCGCCACTATGTTGGAGTTGAGTGTTGAGAGTGGGGGAACGCGCTTTAATGTACAACGCTTCAAGAATCTGAAGTTTGGAGTTAAATGAGCATTGGTCGATGACTTTGAAGCACTTTTCAGGGTTGTAGTTGGAGCAGCTCGACGGTAAAAATCCGTCCCTAGACTTTGCCTCTCGACCTATGGACTATCAAATATGTACTTAAATTATCAAAATATTGTACTTGAATTATTGAAAAAAATATTGATTCAATTTTCACATCAAAATTTCATATTTATTTACTTCTTTCGTGGTTTTTTTTCGTTTAAAATATACCTGAAGATGCACACTGTTGTGCGAAACGCGTCGTAAAATTAAATTAAATGTTGATTTTCGCTTTTCTTTTTCTCCTACTAGCTAAGCGAGCAACTTTACCTGAATTTTGGATTGGGATCTTACTGTAATTGTGCCTGTCATTCTGTATGTCTGTAATTGTGCCTGTTATTCTGTATGTCTGTAATTGTGCCTGTCATTTTGTATGTCTGTAATTGTGCCTGTTATTCTGTGTGTCTGTAATTGTGCCTGTCATTTTGTATGTCTGTAATTGTGCCTGTCATTCTGTATGTCTGTAATTGTGCCTGTCATTCTGTATGTCTGTAATTGTGCCTGTCATTCTGTATGTCTGTAATTGTGCCTGTTATTCTGTGTGTCTGTAATTGTGCCTGTCATTTTGTATGTCTGTAATTGTGCCTGTCATTCTGTATGTCTGTAATTGTGCCTGTCATTCTGTATGTCTGTAATTGTGCCTGTCATTTTGTATGTCTGTAATTGTGCCTGTCATTCTGTATGTCTGTAATTGTGCCTGTTATTCTGTATGTCTGTAATTGTGCCTGTTATTCTGTATGTCTGTAATTGTGCCTGTCGCTCTGTATGTCTGTAATTTTGCCTGTTATTCTGTATGTCTGTAATTGTTCCTGTCATTCTGTATGCCTGTAATTTTGCCTGTTATTCTGTATGCCTGTAATTGTGACTGTCATTCTGCATGTCTGTAATTGTGCCTGTCATTCTGCATGTCTGTAACTGTGCCTGTCATTCTGTATGCCTGTAATTGTGCCTGTCATTCTGCAGTCTGTAAACCTGTCAGTAACAGTAACCCGACAGTCACCTCGGCCCTGTCGGCCCGCTCGGCAGCCAGCAAGTCGGCGGGATAGAAGCCGACGGCGGCAGGCAGGGCGCCCTCCCGATCCTGCAGCCGGACGCCCAACTGGCTCAGCTTGTCGTCGCGCAATTCGTCGCAAGCTTTCAACGCCTCGGAAACTTTCTGTTGGCGAGCGGCGGCGCGCACGGCGGCTCGAGCGTCGGCGACAACGCGGAGCAGGGCTGCCAGAGCTGTTTGACGATCCACGGCTGTAGCACTGGCTGGCAATGGCTGCACTTCTAGCTTATCGAAGTTGACGGTGATGCCGAGTTTGCCCAGAGAACTCTCCAGATTTGCTGGCAGACTGGACAGCAGCTGTTTGTCCTCGAATTTCGAGTTGCAATCGTTGTAGAAGTCTTTCGCCACAGTCAGCAAGCTGCAGATCTGATCGATTTTGTCATGGTTGGGATTTTGTACGCTAGCTATGAATTTGCGAGAAATTATAATTTGTAAATTAGCGCTTTAAATTGAGGAATAAACGCAATAAATTTTGTGATTTTTAATTTTTTTAATGTAGAAAGCGCAGTTTTAAATGTTAAATGTCACTCTAAATGACAGAAATGTCACTCTAAATGACAGGAATGTCACTCTAAATGACAGAAATGTCACTCTAAATGACAGAAATGTCACTCTAAGTGACAGGAATGTCACTCTAAATGACAGGAATGTCACTCTAAATGACAGAAATGTCACTCTAAATGACAGGAATGTCACTCTAAATAAAAGGAGAGTTACTCTAAATGACAGGAATGTCACTATAAATAACAGGAATGTCACTCTAAATGAAAGGAATGCCATTCTAAAAGACAGAAATTTCACTCCTAATGACATATCACTCTTAATGACAGAAATACCACTCTAAAGCACAGACATGTCACTAAAAATGAGAGGAATATCACCCTAAATGACAGGAATGTCCTTCTAAAAGACAAAATTCACTTCTAATGACAGAAATGCCACTCTAAATGACAGAAATGCCACTCTAAATGACAGGAATGTCACTCTAAATGACAGGAATGCCACTCTAAATGACAGGAATGCCACTCTAAATGACAGGAATGTCACTCTAAATGACAGAAATGCCACTCTAAATGACAGGAATGTCACTCTAAATGACAGGAATGCCACTCTAAATGACAGGAATGCCACTCTAAATGACAGGAATGTCACTCTAAATGACAGGAATGCCACTCTAAATGACAGGAATGCCACTCTAAATGACAGGAATGTCTCTCCAAATTAAAGTAAAGCCACTCTAAATGACAGGAATGTCTCTCTAAATTAAAGTAAAGCCACTCTAAATGACAGGAATGCCACTCTAAATGACAGGAATGCCACTCTAAATGACAGGAATGTCACTCTAAATGACAGGAATGCCACTCTAAATGACAGGAATGCCACTCTAAATGACAGGAATGTCTCTCTAAATTAAAGTAAAGCCACTCTAAATGACAGGAATGCCACTCTAAATGACAGGAATGTCTCTCTAAATTAAAGTAAAGCCACTCTAAATGACAGAAATGCCACTCTAAATGACAGAAATGCCACTCTAAATGACAGAAATGTCTCTCTAAATTAAAGTAAAGCCACTCTAAATGACAGGAATGCCACTCTAAATGACAGGAATGCCACTCTAAATGACAGGAATGCCACTCTAAATAACAGGAATGTCACTCTAAATTAAAGTAAAGCCACTCTAAATGACAGAAATGCCACTCTAAATGACAGAAATGCCACTCTAAATAACAGGACTGTCTCTCTAAATTAAAGTAAAGCCACTCTAAATGACAGGAATGTCACTCTAAATGACAGGAATGCCACTCTAAATGACAGGAATGCCACTCTAAATGACAGAAATGTCACTCTAAATTAAAGTAAAGCCACTCTAAATGACAGAAATGCCACTCTAAATGACAGAAATGCCACTCTAAATAACAGGACTGTCTCTCTAAATTAAAGTAAAGCCACTCTAAATGACAGGAATGTCACTCTAAATGACAGGAATGCCACTCTAAATGACAGGAATGCCACTCTAAATGACAGAAATGTCACTCTAAATGACAGGAATACCACTCTAAATGACAGGAATGCCACTCTAAATAACAGGAATGTCTCTCTAAATTAAAGTAAAGCCACTCTAAATGACAGAAATGCCACTCTAAATGACAGAATTGTCTCTCTAAATTAAAGTAAAGCCACTCTAAATGACAGAAATGCCACTCTAAATGACAGGAATGTCTCTCTAAATTAAAGTAAAGCCACTCTAAATGACAGAAATGCCACTAAATGACAGGAATGCCACTCTAAATGACAGGAATGCCACTCTAAATAACAGGAATGTCACTCTAAATTAAAGTAAAGCCACTCTAAATGACAGAAATGTCTCTCTAAATTAAAGTAAAGCCACTCTAAATGACAGGAATGCCACTCTAAATGACAGGAATGCCACTCTAAATGACAGGAATGTCTCTCTAAATTAAAGTAAAGCCACTCTAAATGACAGAAATGCCACTCTAAATGACAGGAATGTCTCTCTAAATTAAAGTAAAGCCACTCTAAATGACAGGAATGCCACTCTAAATGACAGGAATGCCACTCTAAATGACAGGAATGTCACTCTAAATGACAGGAATGCCACTCTAAATGACAGGAATGCCACTCTAAATGACAGGAATGTCTCTCTAAATTAAAGTAAAGCCACTCTAAATGACAGAAATGCCACTCTAAATGACAGAAATGTCACTCTAAATGACAGGAATGCCACTCTAAATGACAGGAATGCCACTCTAAATGACAGAAATGTCACTCTAAATGACAGGAATGCCACTCTAAATGACAGGAATGCCACTCTAAATGACAGAAATGCCACTCTAAATGACAGAAATGCCACTCTAAATGACAGAAATGTCACTCTAAATGACAGGAATGCCACTCTAAATGACAGGAATGCCACTCTAAATGACAGGAATGCCACTCTAAATGACAGAAATGTCTCTCTAAATTAAAGTAAAGCCACTCTAAATAACAGGAATGTCACTCAAAATAACAGAAATATCACTCTAAACGACAAGGCAAGCGAAACCCAAGCAAGCAACCCACCAGGTCCGCAGTGGCAGGCCGCCACTCCAGGACCGTAGAAGGCTGCAGGCAGCTCGGCGTGCTTGGTCCCTGGCTCAGTTCCGGCCACCTCAACAACGCCAAACACGTCCAACAGGCGGGTGACCTTGACAGCCAACTGAGGCAGCTGGTTCAAAACAATCAGCTGAGAAGCGGCCGAGCTAGCTGCCGATTCCAACACTTTATTAGCCGCAAAGATGGCCTTCTGAGCGGTCAACAGGGCGCTTCTGGTGTCCAAATTGTCGCACAGAGCCTCGTGAATATCCCAATCGAACGAGTCGAAAATGGCGGCGAACTCGGTTGAGTCGCCGGTTCCCAAAGCCGTCGTCGACGAGGACGACGAAGACAAACCGGCGGCGGCGGCGGCAAGATCGACGGCTTGGGCGACATTGTAGAAAAAATCGGCAAACAGGCGCTCGTAGCTGGATGCCAGGGTCATGGTCTCGTCGCTATAGTCCAGAGTGTCTTTCCAAGAGTGCAGCAGGAAGGCCAGGCGAAGTTTCCTGGGCGAATGCTTGGCCAGGGCGTCGCGGATGGTGATGAAATTTTTCAGACTCTTGCTCATCTTGCAGCCCGATATGGTGAGGTGGCCCGAGTGGAGAAAGTAGCTACGGGCGGTTGGGATTCACATGATGCATGAAGTTACTTTTTGAATCCCACAGGATTGTCAATAAGATCCCACAGGATTCTCAATAAGATCCCCCAGGATTCTCAATAAGATCCCACAAGATTGTCAATAAGATCCCACAGGATTATCAATAAGATCCAACAGGATTCTCAATAAGATCCCACAGGATTCTCAATAAGATCCCACAAGATTCTCAATAAGATCCCACAGGATTCTCAATAAGATCCCACAGGATTCTCAATAAGATCCCACAGGATTTTCAATTAGATCTCACAGGATTCTCAATAAGATCCCACAGGATTCTCAATAAGATCCCACAGGATTCTCAATAAGATCCCACAGGATTCTCAATAAGATCTCACAGGATTCTCAATAAGATCCCACAGGATTCTCAATAAGATCCCACAGAATTCTCAATAAGATCCCACAGGATTCTCAATAAGATCCCACAGAATTCTTAATAAGATCCAACAGGATTCTCAATAAGATCCCAAAGGATTCTCAATAAGATCCCACAGGATTTTCAACAAGATCCTAGAAGATTTTCTATAAGATCCCACAGGATTATCAATAAGATCTCACAGGATTCTCAATAAGATCCCACAGGATTCTCAATAAGATCCCACAGAATTCTTAATAAGATCCAACAGGATTCTTAATAAGATCCCACAGGATTCTCAATAAGATCCCACAGGATTCTCAATAAGATCCCACAGGATTCTCAATAAGATCCCACAGGATTCTCAATAAGATCCCACAGGATTCTCAATAAGATCCCACAGGATTTTCAACAAGATCCCAGAAGATTTTCTATAAGATCCCACAGGATTATCAATAAGATCTCACAGGATTCTCAATAAGATCCAACAGGATTCTGAATAAGATCACACAGGATTATCAATAAGATCCCATATAATTCTCAATAAGATCCCACAGGATACTCAATAAGATCCCACAGGATTCTCAATAAGATCCCACAGGATTATCAATAAGATCCCACAGGATTCTCAATAAGATCCCACAGGATTCTCAATAAGATCCCACAGGATTATCAATAAGATCCAACAGGATTCTCAATAAGATCCCACAGGATTCTCAATAAGATCCCACAGGATTCTTAATAAGATCCAACAGGATTCTCAATAACATCCCACAGGATTCTCAATAAGATCCCACAGGATTCTCAATAAGATCCCACAGGATTCTCAAAGAGGTCCCACAGGATTCTCAATAAGATCCCACAGGATTCTCAATAAGATCCCACAGGATTATCAATAAGATCCAACAGGATTCTCAATAAGATCCCACAGGATTCTCAATAAGATCCCACAGAATTCTTAATAAGATCCAACAGGATTCTCAATAAGATCCCACAGGATTCTCAATAAGATCCCACAGGATTCTCAATAAGATCCCACAGGATTCTCAATAAGATCCCACAGGATTCTCAATAAGATCCCACAGGATACTCAATAAGATCCCACAGGATTCTCAATAAGATCACACAGGATTCTCAATAAGATCTCACAGGATTCTCAACAAGATCTGACAGGATTCTCAATAAGATCTGACAGGATTCTCAATAAGATCCCACAGGATTATCAATAAGATCCCATATAATTCTCAATAAGATCCCACAGGATACTCAATAAGATCCCACAGGATAGTCAATAAGATCCCACAGGATACTCAATAAGATCCCACAGGATACTCAATAAGATCCCACAGGATAGTCAATAAGATCCCACAGGATACTCAATAAGATCCCACAGGATACTCAATAAGATCCCAAAGGATTCTCAAAAAGATCCCATAGGATTATTAATAAGATCATACAGGATTATCAATAACATCTCACGGGATTGTCAATAAGATCCCACAGGATTCTCAACCAGATCTCACAGGATTCTCAATAAGATCTCACAGGATTCTCAATAAGATCCCACAGGATTTTCAATAAGATCCCACAGGATTGTCAATAAGATCCCCCAGGATTGTCAATAAGATCTCACAGGATACTCAATAAGATCCCACAGGATTCTCAATAAGATCCCACAGGATTCTCAATAAGATCCCACAGGATTCTCAATAAGATCCCACAGGATTATCAATAAGATCTCACAGGATTGTCAATAAGATCTCACAGGATACTCAATAAGATCCCACAGGATTCTCAATAAGATCCCACGGGATTCTCAATAAGATCCCACAGGATTCTCAATAAGATCCCACAGGATTCTCAATAAGATCTCACAGGATTCTCAAAGAGGTCCCACAGGATTCTCAATAAGATCCCACAGGATTCTCAATAAGATCCCACAGTATTCTTAATAATATCCCGCAGGATTCTTAATAAGATCCCACAGGATTGTCAATAAGATCCAACAGGATTCTCAATAAGATCCCACAAGATTCTCAATAAGATCCCACAGGATTCTCAATAAGATCCCACAAGATTCTCAATAAGATCCCACAGGATTCTCAATAAGATCCCACAAGATTCTCAATAAGATCCCGCAGGATTCTTAATAAGATCCCACAGGATTGTCAATAAGATCCCACAGGATTGTCAATAAGATCCCACAGGATTCCCCATAAGATCACACAGGATTCTCAATAAGATCCCACAGGATTCTCAATAAGATCCCAAAGGATTCTCAATAAGATCTCACAGGATTCTCAATAAGATCCGATATAATTCTCAGTAAGATCCCGCAGGATTCTCAATAAGATCCCATATAATTCTCAATAAGATCCCATATAATTCTCAATAAGATCCGATGTAATTCTCAGTAAGATCCCACAGGATTCTCAATAAGATCCCAAAGGATTCTCAGTAAGATCCCACAGGATTCTCAATAAGATCCCAAAGGATTCTCAGTAAGATCCCACAGGATTCTCAATAAGATCCCAAAGGATTCTCAGTAAGATCCCGCAGGATTCTCAATAAGATCCCATATAATTCTCATTTCTCAATAAGATCCCACAGGATTTCCAATAAGATCCCACAGGATTCTCAAACACCAAGCTGCCTCACCGAACCCAATGCGAATGGCCAAAATAGGCCTCAGCCTGTGCCAGCTCGTTATCGTGATGCGGAAATTTCAAATCAACGCCGCCAGTGTGAATATCCAGCACTGGGCCGCACTCGTTGCTAGCCATGACTGAGCACTCGATATGCCAGCCGGGCCGGCCGCTGCCCCACGGACTCGGCCAGGCCGGCTCACCCGGTTTGCTAGCCTTCCACAGTGCGAAATCCGCCTGCGAGCGTTTCTCGCCTAGTCGGTCCGCACCGATTGACAGGTCGCCCTCGCCTTCCTGCAGCAGTTTCTGATTGCCAAATGCGGCCGGGACCAGTTTAGCGTAGAAATGACCGTCAGCTTGGGAGAATTTTTGCGTATCGAAATAAACCGAACCGTTGGATTCGTAGGCGAAGCCGTGGTCGATGATTTTCTGCAGATTGTGAGGGGGGAGACGGGGCGATTGGGTGAGTAGAATTACAAATAGAGAAAATTGATAAAAATAAACGGGAAAACATGATAATCTTATGGAGAGAGAAAGGAATAATCTCATAGGGAAAATACAGGGGATAAACTCATAGGAAACTATAAGATAATCTCATGGGAAAATAAAGGATAATCTCATGGGGAACTACAGGATAATCTCATAGGGAAATTTTAGGATAATCTCATGGGGAAATTATAGGATAATCTCATGGGGAAATTTTAGGATAATCTCATGGGGAAATTATAGGATAATCTCATGGGGAAATCATAGGATAATATCATGGGGAAATTATAGGATAATCTAAGGGGGAAATTATAGGATGATCTCATGGGGAAATTATAGGATAATCTTATGGGGAAATTATAGGATAATCTCATGGCGAAATTTTAGGATAATCTCATGGGGAAAATATAGGATGATCTCATGGGGGAAATATATAATAATTGCATGGTAAATAGAGGATAACATGAAGGCCTTGTAGAGACAACCGTGGATAATCTCATGGGGAGAACATGGGATAATCTTAAAGTAAAACTCGGCATAATATCACAGGGACAACGGGATTATTCCTTAGGGATAACAGGGGGATAAATTTCATTGCGAAAGAAAGGCGGATAATCTCATCGTAAAACACGGGATAATCTCATAGGGAGAACACTGGATTATCTCATTGTAAATATATATAGATAATCTCAGAAAGAAAACATCCACAAGCGACTAACCTGGCAGTATTCGACAATGCTAGACACAACTTCGCTAACCCGAACCAGCCTATCCGGGTCCAATATGTTTAGAGCGCGCATGTCGGCGAAATATTCCTGCTCAAATTTTCTAGGCAATTCTTCGAATACGGCGTTGTCCGACACGGTGCTGCCTAGCCTGCTGTCCAGCCAGTCGCACAGACAGTCCCTGGACTCGACGAGCAGGGTGTTCAAACTATCGCTAGACAGAGCGGCTTCCACCCGAGCCAGATCGCGTTTGTGCATAGCCAGCTTGTCCGGGTCGGTTTCGCCGCCGATTTTCAATTGCAAACGTTTGACAGCTTCGCGCACGTCAGCCCGGGCTTGGTCCAGGCTGCTGGCTTCCGAGGAGTATTTGTCAAATAGGTGGCCTTGGCGGGCTCGCTTGATGATCTGCGGGTTGGATTGTCTCTATGAGATACTCCAGCCCGCTCAGCAAGTCTCTATGAGACACTCCAGCCCGCTCAGCAAGTCTCTATGAGATACTCCAGCCCGCTCAGCAAGTCTCTATGAGATACTCCAGCCCGCTCAGCAAGTCTCTATGAGACACTCCAGCCCGCTCAGCAAGTCTCTATGAGACACTCCAGCCCGCTCAGCAAGTCTCTATGAGACACTCCAGCCCGCCCAGTCTGTCTCTATGAGACACTCCAGCCCGCTCAGCAAGTCTCTATGAGACACTCCAGCCCGCTCAGCAAGTCTCTATGAGATACTCCAGCCCGCTCAGCAAGTCTCTATGAGACACTCCAGCCCGCTCAGCAAGTCTCTATGAGACACTCCAGCCCGCTCAGCAAGTCTCTATGAGATACTCCAGCCCGCTCAGCAAGTCTCTATGAGACACTCCAGCCCGCTCAGCAAGTCTCTATGAGACACTCCAGCCCGCTCAGCAAGTCTCTATGAGACACTCCAGCCCGCCCAGTCTGTCTCTATGAGACACTCCAGCCCGCTCAGTCAGTCTCTATGAGATACTCAAGCTCGCTCAGCAAGTCTCTATGAGACACTCCAGCCCGCCCAGTCTGTCTCTATGAGACACTCCAGCCCGCTCAGCAAGTCTCTATGAGATACTCAAGCTCGCTCAGCAAGTCTCTATGAGATACTCAAGCTCGCTCAGCAAGTCTGTATGAGATACTCAAGCTCGCTCAGCAAGTCTCTATGAGATACTCCAGCCCGCTCAGCAAGTCTCTATGAGACACTCCAGCCCGCTCAGCAAGTCTCTATGAGACACTCCAGCCCGCCCAGTCTGTCTCTATGAGACACTCCAGCCCGCTCAGTCAGTCTCTATGAGATACTCAAGCTCGCTCAGCAAGTCTCTATGAGATACTCAAGCTCGCTCAGCAAGTCTCTATGAGATACTCAAGCTCGCTCAGTCAGTCTCTATGAGACACTCCAGCTCTCACCTTGTCGTCAATATCGGTAATATTCATAACGTAGTGCACGTCAAATTTGAAATAATCAACAAATATTCGTCGCATAATATCGAAGCTGATGTAGGAACGCGCGTGGCCCATATGGGACATGTCGTAAACGGTCGGGCCGCAGGAGTACCACTCAACGTGTCGGCCCTTCTCCGGCACGAACGGCACCTTCTGCATAGTCAGACTATTGAATAGTTTCAACGGAGGCAGATTGTCAACGCCCGGCGTCGGAGCAGGCGGTTGCCACGGTGGCTGAGCTCGAGTTGTCTCAGCATCGGCGGACATGCTGTCAGACTCTACGGGCATGGGCATTCAGTTAGGGGCGTGCATTCTAAATGCATGTGGCTATAAATAGATTTTCTATACCCCCCCCCGGGGGGAGGGTCGTGCGTACACTGGAATGCTTGCCAGACAGAGTACACTCTATAGCCCTTGCCATTTCTGTCTCTCTGCCCCACCCCTCCTGCCCCCAACTAAAATGTTCGCAAAGGCCATAAAAATTTCGTCAGTTTAAAAAAATCAATATAACTAAAGAAACGCCACAGCTCCGTAGGCTTCCTAATTAGGAAATAATTTTAAAGAAATCTTACTAGTAAATTTTTTTGTTGACAAGCTAACACGCGTTTGTCGAAAGAGCCGCTTAAGTTGACAACAATTAATTTGTTGTTTACTAGACAATTGACGCCAATAATTAGTTGTTGGGCGGAACTGAAATTATCAAGTTATTGGGATTTTTACGATTCTGCGAAATTGTAGAAATAGGGCAAAAAGCTAAAAAAACAAGTCGTTTCAAAACTTTTGTACGTTAATATTATATTCTTGGGGTGGTTTATCGAACGGTTCTAGGGGTGGCTTATGAGGCGATTCTTGGGGTGGTTTATGGGGCGATTCTTGGGGTGGTTTATGGGGCGATTCTTAAGGTGGTTTATGGGGCGATTCTTAAAATGGTTTATGGGGCGATTCTTAAGGTGGTTTATGGGGCGATTCTTAAGGTGGTTTATGGGGCGATTCTTGGGGTGGTTTATGGGGCGATTCTTGGGGTGGCTTTTAGGGCGATTCTTGGGGTGGTTTATGGGGCGATTCTTAAGGTGGTTTGTGGGGCGATTCTTGAGGTGGCTTATTAGGCGATTCTTGGGGTGGCTTATAGGGCGATTTTTAAGGTGGTTTCTGGGGCGATTCTTGGGGTGGCTTATAGGGCGATTCTTAAGGTGGTTTATGGGGCGATTCTTGGGGCGATTAGCAGATTTATGGGGCGATTCTTGGGGTGGTTTATGAGGCACCTCAAACCTTTCGGAGGGAAAACATAATATTGCAGTAAAAAAGACAGCAAACAAACAAAAAAACCCAAAATCTCCCAACAATGCCGACCAAATCGAACTGACAAATTGTTACAAATTGACGACCAACGATTTTATAGACTTTAATTTTAATTCACTAATAACTGACCGCTTATGGAGTTGACTTATAATAAGCACACTATATTAATTCCAACAATTAAAAAACACACAACGCAAACAATTATTAGAACAGAGGAAAATATATAAACGTGTCCGGCCGGGTGATTTGGTGTCGGTGAAAGTCACCGGACAAGCCTATCAAATCGCTCTTAAGTATTAGTGATTTGCCTATATTACTAAAACAGCATTTTAATTATCGTAGCAATAAGAACGAATTAAGTAAAAAATAACGCAAATTCATACTACTAGCAGTAGAAGTGGCTGCCGTTTGAAATGCTACATATATACTAGTTATTTTGTGCTTGTTTTCAAACCAAATTGTTCAGGCTTAATGCAGCATTATGAAATAGATAAAATAAAACTAAATTGCTTATTAGGGAAGGAAAACGAGACCATTGACAACTGCTTTGTCTCTTTGAGAAGTCAAATTTTATTATTAATAGAGTTTATTAAATTGGTCAAATTTGGTAATTATTAAAACAAAAAACAGCTTACAATAGTTAGTTTTTTTATTCAGAATAAAAACAACAGGATAAGAGAGACTGGATATATAGTAACATTAATTATTTAATTAAAACATAACGTACAGGACAAATTAGCGACAAGAACCGGGTCAACACATACGAGAAAGAAATTTTTTATATTTCTACGACAATAAACTACTATGAGTAGCTGAGTAACCCTAAAAATGGTAATAATTTAAACCTGTTTTCGACGAATAATATTATTTAAACATTTTTTTACAACTAGACAGCTAGCCTGCTGTAGGTTTGAGAATGCTGCAGGTCCGATCCAGTCAGTCTTCAGTTTCAAACAGTTCACTCAGCAGCCGCGGCGGCCGCAGTGTACTTATCCAGCTCGGCGTCCAGATCCTCTTTGCTAGGCACCGGTTGGCGACCGCCGCGACCGCCGCCGCGGCTTCCACCGCGACCGCCGCGTCCGCCGCCGCCGCCGCCTCCTCGACCGGCTCCGCGACCGCCGCGGCTGGCGAAACCGCCGCTGCCGCCTGTGCCGCCGCTCCGACGCTGCGGCTGTTGAACAGCCCGACGGCCGCCGGTCATTCCTCCTCCACCAACTCCGGCACCGCCGACACCTCCGACTAGTTCAATGCGCATTGGTCGGCCGTCAAGCGGCACGCCGTTGTACTGCTTCTGAGCCTTGACGGCGCTCTGGGCCCTGTCGAAATAAACGTCGGCAGTGCCGAGGGACCGGCCCGACCTGTCGTAGTGAATGGTGGTCTTCTTCACCCGGCCAAACTCGGAGAACAATTCGAATAGATCGGAATCGGTCACGCCGAAGTCCAGGTTGGAGATGAGCAGCTTAGCTGACTGCGGCTGCTGCTGCTGCTGCTGGTTGCCCATGCCGGCTGGCTGGGCTGCCGTGGTTGGTCGACGCCATTCCCGCTTCTGGACGCCGCCGCCGCCGCGAATGCCGCCGGCGCCGCCACTGCCGGCGCCACCGCGAAGGGCGCCGCCGCGACCGCGACCACGGCCAGCCGGCTTGGTCATCTTGATGATTTCGTCTAGACTGAGGGCGAGCTTCTCTGGCATGTTGATGGCTGGCTGAGCTGATTTGGCAGTTATTTATTTAGTTGCTAGGCTGGGTAAAGACGGTTTGCTGTGCTTAAGTTGGCTGACTGACTGGCTGAAATTGTTGAAATAAGGAATCTGCAGTTGGTGACTGAGGGATCAGCTGGGGGACTGGCTGCAGTGACTAAGGGATCAGCTGGGGGACTGGCTGCAGTGACTGAGGGATCAGCTGTGGGACTGGCTGCAGTGACACTGAGGGATCAGCTGGGGGACTGGCTGCAGTGACACTGAGGGATCAGCTGGGGGACTGGCTGCAGTGACACTGAGGGATCAGCTGTGGGACTGGCTGCAGTGACTGAGGGATCAGCTGGGGGACTGGCTGCAGTGACTAAGGGATCAGCTGGGGGACTGGCTGCAGTGACTGAGGGATCAGCTGTGGGACTGGCTGCAGTGACACTGAGGGATCAGCTGGGGGACTGGCTGCAGTGACACTGAGGGATCAGCTGGGGGACTGGCTGCAGTGACTGAGGGATCAGCTGGGGGACTGGCTGCAGTGACTGAGGGATCAGCTGTGGGACTGGCTGCAGTGACACTGAGGGATCAGCTGGGGGACTGGCTGCAGTGACACTGAGGGATCAGCTGGGGGACTGGCTGCAGTGACACTGAGGGATCAGCTGTGGGACTGGCTGCAGTGACTGAGGGATCAGCTGGGGGACTGGCTGCAGTGACACTGAGGGATCAGCTGGGGGACTGGCTGCAGTGACACTGAGGGATCAGCTGGGGGACTGGCTGCAGTGACACTGAGGGATCAGCTGGGGGACTGGCTGCAGTGGGTAAGGGATCAGCTTAGGTTGCACGAAAAAGACAGGAAAACAGGTGCGAAATTCCAGCGTAAGATCTGTCAAAACGTCAACCGCCAAATTTAGTGTATTTTTTAGCGCCGCAAAACCTCGTAAAAGTCTCTGCAGAGATGGGATTCAACAAGGGGGGATCACTTAAGCGGGATAAAGCGCGAGCTGTGCGTGGCGCCGATACCCGGCCTGCCGTGCTTCACCGGCTTGTAGGTCAGGCTGAACTCGCCCAGATAGTGCCCGATCATGTCCGGCTTGATCTCCACGCCGTTGAACGTCTTGCCGTTGTAGATGCCGATGATGGAGCCGACCATCTCGGGCAGCACCGGCATGTTGCGCAGGTGCGTCTTCACTGTCGCCGGCTTCTCGCCGACCACGCACTCCTTCTTGGCCTTGCGCAGACGCTTCAGCAGCGACTGGTGCTTGCGCTTCAGGCCGCGGTTCAGGCGGCGTCGGATGCGGCACGTGGCCAGCTCGCTGAACTGGTCGATGCTCATGTCCAGCAGCTGGTCCAGCTCAACGCCGCGGTAGTAGTACTTGCGGAAGGCGCGCGACTTCTTCTGGTCTTCGGCCATGGCTGGTTACGTTGAACTCTGGAAACATTTGTTAAAACGAGAGATTAGCTGACATTAATGATCTAATCGTCACAAAAGACACAATTGGATCAAACGGGGCAAACAAAATGGATCCTAAGGGAGAAAAAATAATCTGATAAGCAGTAAATTACATTAGGGACAAATATTTAAAAAAAGAGATGAAAATATAATTTTAACAGGGGGTCAGTAACATATTTTATGGAGGTTAAAAAATCTCAATTGGGTCAGATAGATGTCATATGGAGATAATTCGAATTATACTGGGGTAAGATAGATCTCATAGGGAGATGATACGAATCTCACTGGGGTAAGATAGATCTCATAGGGAGATGATACGAATCTCACGGGGGTCAGATAGATCTCATAGGGAGATGATACGAATCTCACTGGGGTCAGATAGATCTCATAGGGAGATGATACGAATCTCACTGGGGTAAGATAGACCTCATAGGGAGATGATACGAATCTCACGGGGGTCAGATAGATCTCATAGGGAGATGATACGAATCTCACTGGGGTCAGATAGATCTCATAGGGAGATGATACGAATCTCACGGGGGTCAGATAGATCTCATAGGGAGATGATACGAATCTCACGGGGGTCAGATAGATCTCATAGGGAGATGATACGAATCTCACGGGGGTCAGATAGATCTCATAGGGAGATGATACGAATCTCACTGGGGTAAGATAGATCTCATAGGGAGATGATACGAATCTCACTGGGGTCAGATAGATCTCATAGGGAGATGATACGAATCTCACTGGGGTCAGATAGATCTCATAGGGAGATGATACGAATCTCACGGGGGTCAGATAGATCTCATGAGAAGAGAAAATCAACTGAATGGGGGATAAATGGAACCTTTTTATCTATTACAAATAGAACGATCTTGCTGCGATGAATTTATATAACAAATAAGTAAGGCAAGACAAGACTTAATTTCAACCAATGACGTAAACTCAGAGAAATGCCACACAAAAAGCATTTGAAGAAATCGCCGCTCTAACGGACACTTTCAGATGTTTATTTCATTACAATACTCCAGCACATGTCAAAGAAGATTTTATAGCATTAGTACTATTGTTATTTAAAAAAACCAATGCGGATTAATTTCTCAAATGCCAATTGTTTCTCAATTGTTAATATTCAAGCCTTCGTCGCCACTGTTGCTGCTTCATCATTTGTCTTCTGCTCTTTTTGCTGCTTTTTCTGCTTTTTCGATAGCGGGCGACTTCTCTTCTTTTTGTTATTGCTTGTCGCTTTCTGTTTCTTCTCGTCTTGCTCAGTGCCCGCAGTTTTAGCCAGCTTGCCAATCTTCTTTCGCTGCGCCGGTTTCTTATTGGTCTTTGTTGCCTGTTGCTTTTTAGACTTCTTGACGGCTTTGGATAGCAGCTCTTGATCCCAGAGGGTGGCGCCAAGCTCGGCCAGGTCTTTGTCGAAATCTCGGGCAACTTTTTTCTTAGCCGAAGTTTTCGATTGATCGGCTTGGCTAATTACGTCATCAGCAGTCGTAGTCGTAGTAGTATTGGTCTTTGTAGCAGAATCGACAAGATCGGCAACAAAGACTGGCACATTGCCGCAGGACGGATATCGCAGATACAATCCTGTAATGCTCAAATTGGCATCAACACTGGCAAACCTGTTAGCCAATTGTTGACAAGCGGCAACAATATTAGCTAAGAGACGCTGATCTTCGTCCGAACTATGCTGGTCTTTGTTTTTACCGCCAGAGGCGTCGGACAGAGGCGTGATTTGACCAACTAGACAAGACAGGGTGCTGCCAGTCAGACAGACCCGAACGGAGCGCATAGCCCGATCAATTTCTGCGGCAAGATTTTTAGCTTCCAAATCCACTGGCATAGGCAGTTTACGTCGATTTTTAGCAGCAAATTGTTTGCCAAGCTTGTTGCCAAGGCGATGCGCTATGGTCCGATCGGCTAAGAAATAATCGTAGGCGTAGCACAAACGGCGCTTAGCCTCATGCGGCATGTAGGCAACTGTGAGCTCGCGTAATGGCAAAACCGTCAGACTGGCTTTAACGCCGCAAGATTTCAACAGTTCGGTGTAGTGAGCGGCTGTGGCCTCGTAGTCCGCTGGAGCTCTAGGCAAATCCTTGGTGATGAAGCAGCCGGAGTCTGTGTCCGGGCAGTGCACAGGATTCGGCAAGGTTAGGATAATTGTGTTGCTACCCGGATTCGAAGGCTTAGCCGAAGCTGACAAGGCGACAGTGAGCAGCAGCTCGGAAGATTCGAATAATTGGCGACTCTTTTTGGCATTGGTTGCCGTGCTATTTGCGAGGGCGGACAATCGTACTGTGCGCAAGGCTTTGCCTGCTCGCTTGGCGAGTTCCTCCTCGGTTAGGGGTAGCGGGCGGCGCAGCTCACTGGGCTGCGTCATTGGCGACTGAAATTTAGAATTTAGACTGGAATCGTCAGGGCGATTAAGGTAAGACTCGCTAATCCTCAGGGTGATTCAGATAAGACTCACTAATCCTCAGGGTGATTCAGATAAGACTCACTAATCCTCAGGGTGATTCAGATAAGACTCACTAATCCTCAGGGTGATTCAGATAAGACTCACTAATCCTCAGGGTGATTCAGATAAGACTCACTAATCCTCAGGGTGATTCAGATAAGACTCACTAATCCTCAGGGTGATTCAGATAAGACTCACTAATCCTCAGGGTGTTTCAGATAAGACTCACTAATCCTCAGGGTGATTCAGATAAGACTCACTAATCCTCAGGGTGTTTCAGATAAGACTCACTAATTCTCAGGGTGATTAAGATAAGACTCACTAATCCTCAGCACGATTCAGATAAGACTCACTAATTCTCAGGCTGATTAAGATAAGACTCGCTAATCTTCAGGGCGATTAAGTAGAACTCGCTAATCTTCAGAGCGATTTAAATAACAGTCACTAATCTTCAGGGAAAATCTGATAAGACTTAAAAATCTTAAGGTTGATATAGTTAAAGGTCACCAATCCTCACAGCTATTAAGATTAAAGTCACCAATTTTTAGGGAGAATCAAAATACACGATCATTTTGGGCGATTCAGACATTAGAAGTCCCTAATTTTGTCACAGGATTCACTATAATTACTCTTGATAGTAAATTTGATTGATTGAAATACCTAAAAGCACTTTATCGCAAAATAATGCTTTAATTCTAAATAGTTCTACTTAAAAATAGAAATTCAACAAGTCAAATAACGCCGGCTCCAAGCAATCACATCAGACTTAGTCCAAATTGCCAATTCAGTCTTTATTTTTCTTCAAAAGAAGCAGCAACATGACCCATCGAATCAGTCCAACAGCTAGCAAACCCTAGCGAGTTAATTCGGGCACGCAGACCAGCTCACTTAAGCGGGATGAAGCGCGAGCTGTGCGTGGCGCCGATACCCGGCCTGCCGTGCTTCACCGGCTTGTAGGTCAGGCTGAACTCGCCCAGATAGTGCCCGATCATGTCCGGCTTGATCTCCACGCCGTTGAACGTCTTGCCGTTGTAGATGCCGATGATGGAGCCGACCATCTCGGGCAGCACCGGCATGTTGCGCAGGTGCGTCTTCACTGTCGCCGGCTTCTCGCCGACCACGCACTCCTTCTTGGCCTTGCGCAGACGCTTCAGCAGCGACTGGTGCTTGCGCTTCAGGCCGCGGTTCAGGCGGCGTCGGATGCGGCACGTGGCCAGCTCGCTGAACTGGTCGATGCTCATGTCCAGCAGCTGGTCCAGCTCAACGCCGCGGTAGTAGTACTTGCGGAAGGCGCGCGACTTCTTCTGGTCTTCGGCCATGGCTTTTTATTCGGTGGTTACAGGTTCTTCTGCAATTATTTTTTGAATAGATGGATAGATGAGTAGATTAACTGATACAATATAAATAGGGAGATATATAGATTGATTTTAGCCCATATGCTCGGAACTCAATATTAAGGAGCCTTACTTCCCTTAACAACACTACAGACATATCATATCTTATAAAAGACACTTGATGAAAAAAAATTTCAGAGGGCATATTGAATTTGTAAATAATTTGCAAAAATATCAAAATATCAAAAATAGTTTTTGTTCTTTAACCATGTAAGTATCAAACATGATTGGGTGACTATTATTGGGTAGCAATAATTAATATTAATAGGTTAATTAAGTAACATAATTAATTAATAATTAACAAAAAATGTAACATTTTCTTACATTGCTCTTATTATTCTTTTTGTGCTAGACACTGGCTATAAAAAACAATATAGGCTTTAATATGATTATTAAAATAGGCATTATAAAAAGCTTTTTTATATCTTTAAATAAATAAAAGTGTTCTTTGCCATTCTTGTTAACATTCTTTAATATTATATGCTACAAGCATTATATTCTAAAATAGGCCCTTATTTGCATAAAAATAAATTTCTGTCACTTATTTTCAACTGTGATGTTTATTTCTTTATAAAAACTATAAAATTATAATAAACCATAAATTTTTGAATATTTTTGTATCATTTTAGTGAATAGTAAAAAATTACACATTTTTTGAATAAAATGAATACGTTTTTCAAGAGGAATCAATTATCACAAATGAAATAGTTAAAAACCTTTTTTTCATTATAAAAAGCTTTGCTGGAATATTATTTATAAGCCTTAATTAATTTAATGGCCATAGAGCCAGGAAGGGCCATTGTGAGAAGTGAGGCAGAGCACTATTGGGCCAAAGTACTAGTGAGCCACTGCTAATTGACTATATGGCAAAAGGAGCCAAAGTGCTATTGGGGCAAATGCCAATATAAGCAAACTAGGGCCTGAAATATAGAAAAACAGGGACTAGAGAGATAGGATAAAGTATCATCAACCAAATAAGTGATCTAAAAATTGAACAAGTATACCATTTTTGTTTCATTAGTATAAAGTATAGGATATATGTAATACTTTAAAATTCTGTATCACAAAAATATATACACTATATTTAAGGGTATAGCAATTTTTGTGCTTTTAGCAGACAATATTTTGTATAATTTTGCTATGCTTTTTGAGACATTAAAAAATTAAACTAGAGACTAAGTGTAGGATATCAAATTGATCAGCTTAATATTTCAAAAAAGTTAAATAAATAATTTTAGCAAAAAACTTTATTTAAGAAGACTCTGCTAAATATCTGCTACAAGTCTACTAAATCTGTGAAAACTTTATTATATTTTACAAATAGATTACCTTAGTAAACTATTAAAAGTAAGGTATTATGTTAAAGAAAATGTATATAAAATACCACATTTATAAAAGTACAATTTTTTACTTTTTAGACCTATACTTGAGTTGTAAGATCCAAGTATCAATTTTTTCTAAAAGTAAATTATATTTTAATAAGATGACATAAAACATTTCAATTGGTAAAAAAAGAATGGTTGAAAACTTTATGTTGAGACAAAAACATGAAATAATTACAAATACTAAAATTTTTTAATGTTATTATTTAAAATTTTTTCATTAATAATGGCCAAGCAATTTAAAAAATGGTTTGGACCAAGAAAAATAAACTTATTTAGTATTATTTAAAGAAAAAATCATATAGACCTAAATTGATCAATCTAATAAAGTATACAATCTTTCTTTTTTTAATTCTAAAATGGCTTATCATGTTAACAAATGTCTTTTATAACCAGGTGACCATAGTCAAGGTGGCAGTGTGCTAGAATAAATTTTGGGGGGATGATCTGTATGCTATCTGTGCACTATCTATATGCCATTTATTTTCTATCTGTGCACCACTTGTGTACCATTTGTGCACTATCTATTAACTTTCTATGTACTATTTCTATTCCCTAAAGGGCCCTAGCCCTGGTCCTATACAGAAAAGCACTCTATGTTAACCTTTATATGCGTTAAGACCCATTGAATATGCAAGGTTGTATGCCAATATGCATAAAGATCCTTAGTATGCACTGCACTTGAGCACCAACATGCACATTGGTACGCATAAACAAGAAACTTTGTGTGCACTGCACTTGTGTACCAATATGCACCAAAACCCTTTGTGTATACCACACTTGTGTGCCAATATGCACCAAGACCCTTTGTATGCATTTCCTGGCTGGCTAGGTGATGGCAAATTAATAATAGGCCCTATATCAAGGTAATATATTGCAAAAACAGTTGATTGTTTATCAAAACTTAGCTTATTTTGAGTGGAGTAATTAGTCTTTCATTGTATTTGGTTGCTGGGCTAGAAAATGGTACCCTTTTAAAATTAATAATTTTTTGCCTTTTTAGTCTTCTTGATTTCTTCTTGAGTTCTGGCTAAATAATTCAACTAAAACTAGGCCTAGTATAGCTTAGCAATACATATTTTTTAACAAAGTATGCACAAAGATGCAAAAACTTAGTCTTTTTTTAATGATACAAAGCCTTGAATGAGCTTTGAGAAGCTAAGCTTGATTTGGCTTTCACAGAAAACAATAAGCAAGAACTTATTACTAAATATATACATAGCTAATATTTTAATTGAAATATAAAAGAATAAATTTGACAAATAAATCTCGGAAAATACATTTATAATTAGGTTAGGGCTTATCTAACGACGCTTTTTTCAGAGACTAAATTGCGTGATGTCTGGGTTTATTTTTTGATAGGAACAGAAGCGAAATTGTATCATTTTCTTAATTTCAGAATGCTATTTCAGGGTTTAGGATGCATTTTTTGAATTCTTATTTAAGAGATCTTTTATTGTGAAGAGTTAACAAAAATCAGGATGCAAAATTCCATCCTTTATAAAAATTCAGGAAGCGATTCTCAAATTCAAGATGCTATAGCATCCCAATAGCACAAAAAATAAACCCGTGGAGCGTGATGTAAACTATTAGACAATGATAATCGCACACAATAATAAACCCTTTGAAATTGCTTAAATTTAGACCCAAAAGCTTGTTTAGCAGGATAGCATTACTCACTTAAAGCGAATATGCGTTGAAAATGATAAAAAGATACAGTTCCCGTGAAGACGCCGAACTGACGGAGTGGTTGGACGAAATTGTAAACCTTGCAGTTTTGAAAAACAAGCTTGGTGTCAGACCAATCTAAAAAATATTAAAACAAAAAATATAATAATTATGACTTTTAGGATATAATATTCGATAAATATCGAAAAATTTAGACAATGAATAACTTTAATTAGTATTCCCTCTAAAAATTAAATATGCTTTTAAAACTAGTCATTACTGCGCAGCAGCAGCAGGCAGGCCCAGGGATAACGATTTTTATAATTATTTTACTAAATACAATTTCCTTGTCTTCATGCACCCTGAATCTGGCGGAAAAATTTACTTTAAGTATGATTCTTTTGTATTAAACCGTGACATATACCGAGTTTTAAAACCTAATTAATTGTAGTTAGATTAAAAACCTAATTTTTAAGAATCAGTAATTGAGCAATTTAGCAATAGTAACGACTAGCTTTTATCGTCAGATACACTCATTACTCAGTTCTGTACTCAGAAAAGCGCTAGGAAAATGTGCACCTGAAAGGCTCGTTAATAAAGATAAAATCAAGACAGCAGCTAAAAAGTTGAAATCACGATTTTTTAGCCAATGTAGGAAGCAGCTTCATCAGATACTGCTAAAGTCCACATTAGTATATTTTGTTAAGGAGTTAAAATGTTTGACGTACACAAGCCAGCAAAACGAATTTACGAGGCAAAAATCCAATAACTATTTCACATTTTGAAATTTCCGAGTAGCTTAGTATTCTTATGGACAGTTGCAACTTAGGATTTACAATTTACAAAATAATCCAAATTAGAATCACACAAAACCTTTTAATATGCACTTGAATATATCCAGTACTTTATTGAAAATTAACGTAATTTTTCGTTAATTAATAGTAATGTACATGTACCTACATTTTATATTGCTGAATAATAATCAGTCGATCACGACACCTATTAATAAAATTCTTTGATGTCCATCTAGGAGCAATTCTGGGTTATTTCATTACCCATGAAATACGCCAAGCATCAGAAAAACAGAGGGCTCATAGCGACCCATTCGAAGTTGTACACAGACGGCAGACCAGCGTGGCTCACATTGGGGAATTGGCTCCAACTGAAAGGAGGCAGCGGATGGTCGACGCTTCCGTACGACGGGCCGCTGATGGCATAGCTGGTGAACCGCTTGGCCAGCTCGAACTCAGTAAACTTTGTATCGTAGCAACCACTCGGTCTAGCCTTGGTGCCGTTCCTCAGGTCGCCTCGGCAGCAGATGCTGTTGCAGGCGTCGCCCTCGGAGTAGGGATCGTCGGCGAAACGGTTGAACCGAAGGACGGCCGCCATGCCGGCTTCGTCGAAGACTCGGGGCGCCTCTCGTCGGAAGATCTTCGCCCTCGGCGCCATCTGGTAGGAGAAGTCGAGGCCGCGCTGCTTCACCACATCGGGATAGCCGCTCAGGTTGTAGATCTTCTCGTGGAACGGCACGTTGTAGGACGGGAAGTAGCCGGTCCTGAGTAGCGCGGACTGGTCTGACCACATCACGAGCGTTGGGATCTGCTCCACGATTGTGAGGGCTCCGTCATCAATGGACTCATTTGGCCGAACGCGACTCAAATCTATAATCATGTACTGATTGTTGTAGGTGCCAGAATTGTACTGATTCATCACCCAGGCCCAGTGACTTCCATTCCTAGCGATCTGATTGGCTACTCGGACTCGTTGCCATGCCAACAGGCTTTGAGGCGTTATCGATTTGTATAGAGAGACGTTAAAAACGTTGTTGGTGGTCTGCAGCACCACCATTTGACTGCCAAGAATGTAGAAATCATCGAGCGATTCAAGGAAGCCGGGGTAGCTGGAGAACGCCATAGCTTGGCTTGACAAGTCTTTGTCCAGCAGCTTTAAAATGTAGTTCTTGTAAATTCGAAGCGTGGCTGCGTACACAAACCAGCTGGAATGGCCCATGAAAATCTTTTCGAGTCCGGGCGTCACTCGAATCAATGCGGAGCAGTGCCCCGCCGCTTCGAAATAGGCTTTAAAATCGGAAGGCGACATTTTTTCAAAATAATCCGCTTTAGTATCGTTCAATGCGGTCTGCAGGTCAAGCAGGTCCCCGACTGCATTCAGCATGTGCAGCACAAATGGATCCCTTACCACGGTGTCATTTCTAGCCAAGTAACCGTCGATAAGTCCCTGCAGCTGAGCGAGTACTAATCCAGTGTGCCTAGCAACGGGAAATTGCGGGTTGGACGCTGCGAACTGTCGACCCCACTCAAACTGTTGAGTCAAGAACTGTCGAACTCTTGGTAGCAGCACTGTCTTACTATGCTCGGTGTTGAAGAACGTTGCCATCATGTTGGTGTACATGAGAGCGATTCGATCAGCAGTCAGGTAGCCTTCAACCAGACCAGCCGTGTACATCGACGCCGTGTCATTCATCGAGGCAACGTCCGTCCCGCTGACTACGTCAAGAATGTCCCAGCCAGTTTTGTTCAGTGTTTTAGCCAAAGAACCGTAGGCGATGGCTGGTTGCACCCAGGCATTCGGGACGATGTTGAACTTGCCATTCTTGTACACTACGCAGGCTTTGACTACCGCGTCTCGACTGTTTTTAGGTGGTGTACGCCACGTCGACTCTTTGGGCCATGGAGATGGTGCTTTGTAAGGCGTCTTTACGCGTGTTTCAGCTTCGTCTTCTCCGCTAGAGCGTTGGTTCATTCGCCACACAATACTTCTCTGAAATTGCTTGGCATCGAACCTGAGTTGATCATCAATGCCTGGCTCTTCTTGATCTTCAACAAGGGTTGAAGTCGAATCTGATGTCATCACCGTTGCTACGAGCAACGCTGAAACAATCATGTACATAAAAAGATTCTTCATGGCTGTGCGATGTGCGATAGTTTCTAAGCACGATTTTATCTAACCTGGACAATATTTATACCAGTAAAGCAACGCTAAAAGAGTGCGATTTTCGCTTGTGATATCAAAACCGAATTAGAGACCGTATAGTGTCATGCACACACTCACTCACCAGGCCAGTAATACACTGTCTGTAAACTTACTGCCCTGTGGAATCTTTTCTGCAGACACTGCATGCAGTAGCTTGCCATGCTGCATGCATAGTTGGCAAATATTGATATGCTAAGAGCTTGTGCCTAGAGATATCATCTGGCAAAACTGGGCATACAGCAAGTGGACAGTATATTTTCGAGCTTACTGAACATAAATTTGGAATGCTAAAACGCAACTGACGCTTGAAAAATTTCAAAAAATTACTTGAAATCAGCTCTTATTAAGGAAAAATTTATCTATTCAAAACACAGAAATCTACATCATGAGAATCAAGTGAATCATCTTGAGAATAACAGCCTGAATCTTACCTTGGGCTTAATTAGGTAAGATCATGCATCTAATGAAAAAAATATATATTTTAGAACTGAACAAATAGTTAAGACACAGCAGTAAATGTGGACGAATTCAAACTGTCAACGTGCTGACTAATTCATTAAAAGGTAAACCCAACTAATAATTTCAAATAAATAGCCTAGCAGATTCACTTGGTGACAAAAATTACTAGGATGTTTTTTTTTCGCAAACTACACAGAAGACTTTAGAGACTATGTTAACGTTGTTAGGATTTGCGTCTTTCGACTAGTGTAGTTAGTTAGGATATTTTTGTAGACATTCTTTTACTTTTAAAGTTCATAAATTAGTCTTTCGATGCTTGTGATTTTTTATTAACTCTAAAAATATATTCTAAAATATTTTAGCTCCGGAAAATGACGTAGTAAAAAAGTAAAAATAAAAATAATTTCTTGAAAGTCTCAAAATAAAATTACATTAATTTAACTATGTTTTACAAAATTTTATGACAAAAAAATTAGCATGATAATGAAATTAGATTATAAAGTCTGCCACAACTGCAGCTTCCGAAAATTCCGATTAAAACAAAATTTAACGAATTTAAATTAAAATGAATTTCAAAGCGACGAGTGGTTAGTGTTAGAAAGAAAAATAGTGCGTCATTTTTTTGTTAAATTAATTACCAATTTTTGCAATCTGACAGAATTAAAAATCTTTATATAGCCAGTCTTTTTTCCTAACAGCAACAGCAGCCCCCAGTAGCCTGAGGTCGCCACACCATCACCCGCTTGTTCTGCGGCGGGGTGACCAGCACAGCCATCCCACCCTCCTGATAATTGACTTCGGCGTGACTCAGCTGCGGATTAACCTGACACTGCCAGGTCTTGCCAAGCTTCTTGTCCAATTCGTTCATCACAAGGCGTTCAAACTCGGCGGCGGCGTTTTTGTTGCTAGCCGAACGGCGATTCAATTCGGCACCGGATCGAGCCAGCACTCGCTTGACCTCGTCCAGGTCCTTCGCCTCCATGTCTGAGAATTCGACGCTGATTGAACTGGGGGAAATGGGAGTTTATGGTCAGATGGAATCTGTGTAGACTAGCAATCCATTGAATTTCAGACTGTATTAAATAGACTAGCAATCCATTGAATTTCAGACTGCATTGAATAGACTAGCAATCCATTGAATTGCAGGCTGTATTGAATAGACTAGCAATCCATTGGATTGCAGACTGCATTGAATAGACTAGTAATCCATTGAATTGCAGACTGTATTAAATAGACTAGCAATCCATTGAATTTCAGACTGTATTAAATAGACTAGCAATCCATTGAATTTCAGACTGCATTGAATAGACTAGCAATCCATTGAATTGCAGGCTGTATTGAATAGACTAGCAATCCATTGAATTTCAGACTGCATTGAATAGACCAGCAATCCATTGAATTGCAGGCTGTATTGAATAGACTAGTAATCCATTGAATTGCAGACTGTATTAAATAGACTAGCAATCCATTGAATTTCAGACTGTATTAAATAGACTAGCAATCCATTGGATTGCAGACTGCATTGAATAGACTAGCAATCCATTGGATTGCAGACTGCATTGAATAGACTAGCAATCCATTGGATTGCAGACTGCATTGAATAGACTAGCAATCCACTGAATTTCAGACTGCATTGAATAGACTAGCAATCCATTGGATTGCAGACTGCATTGAATAGACTAGCAATCCATTGTATTGCAGGCTGCATTGAATAGACTAGCAATCCATTGGATTGCAGGCTGCATTGAATAGACTAGCAATCCATTGTATTGCAGGCTGTATTGAATAGACTAGCAATCCATTAAATTGGATACACATGAACCCAGTACCTGGGATCATCGCCAAATTCAAATCGTACTTCTTCAGGCGAAACGTCTGGTCTGGAAATGTTAATTTAGACAAATTCGAGTCCTAATTTTGAGTCCTTTCCAAGTGTATTTGCATGAATAAATCTGTTATTCATGGCTAAGTATTAATTAACTTACTTCACACCTGCCTGAGCTTTCATTGAGACTTGTGGCCTGAAAATTAATTTCTTTTTTGCAGATGAAATCATAATTCTGTAGGGCACTTGTAGGTAAAAGCAAAACTTGCTTACTTGACAATCTCGTCATTCACTTCCTCCTCAACTTGCTGCTTCGGCGGTGACACCTTCACCTTCTTGGCTTGCTGAGGCCTGCAATTGGTGGCCAACTTTTATTAGGATGTCATTTTGAGCTACCAAGAGATCACATCTATCCAGCCTGACACCTCATCTATCCAGCCTGACACCTCATCTATCCAGCCTGACACCTCATCTATCCAGCCTGACACCTCATCTATCCAGCCTGACACCTCATCTATCCAGCCTGACACCGCATCTATCCAGACTGACACTTCATCTATCCAGACTGACACCTCATCTATCCAGCCTGACACTTCATTTATTCAGCCTGACACCTCATCTATCCACCTTGACACCTCATCTATCCAGCCTGACACCTCATCTATCCAGCCTGACACTTCATTTATCCAACCTGACACCTCATCTATCCAGCCTCGCACCTCATCTTTCTAGTCTGACACCTCATCTATTCAGCCTGACACCTCATCTATCCACCCTGACACCGCATCTACGATGTAGCCACTCTGTGATGTCAATTATCCACCTTACACGCTTTATTCGACAGAGTCAACAGAGCTCACTTACTCAATATTTTCCTTCATTTCTTGTTCAACAGGTTTGCTAAAGTGCACAAAAGTCAGTAAAAAAATGAAATTTTAAAGTGCACAGTCCATTACATCTTATTATAAAAAATATACAAGCAAGCTGAATCAAACCTTGCCGTCTCCCTTGGCAGCCGACTTGTGGTCTGCTGTGGTCTGCAAGTGGTTTGTGAACAAGGAAAATAATTTTACTAGCATATAATTTTTTAATAATTATTCACAACTGCCTAATCATCACACCCAGCTGGTTAATCATCACACCTAGCTGCCTAATCATCACACCTAGCTGCCTAATCATCACACCTAGCTGCTTAATCATCACACAAAGCTTCTAACCCTGATATCCAAATACAATTAACTTACTCAATATTTTCTTTCACCTCCTTTTCCTCCGGTTTGCTAAAATGATTAATACAATTAAAAGAAAGCATGTGAGACTTCAACGATTCACATATGAAACAGTCATCTGGTAATGCAAGCTAGCAACTTTGGTGTCAAACCTTGCAGTTGCTCTCGGCAGTCTACTTGTACGCCTGAAATGCAAGCGAATAAATTTTAAGTAGTCTGCTAGTCATTTTTCAACATTAGAATGATAGAATCTCACCTGCTGGCTCTGTCTGAATCCATCTGTTGCTGTTTTTGTTGCTGCTTTCGTTGGGCCACATTTTTGCGGGCTTCGAGACTGAATTATGCCGATTGACTAGTTGAGTTAGGGAATGACAGACACAGACAGACAGACCGACAGACAGACAGATCGACAGACAGACAGACAGACAGACAGACAGACAGACAGACAGACAGACAGACAGACAGACAGACAGACAGACAGACAGACAGGCAGACAGGCATAAAACATAGCTCGCTCACAGTTTCTCGTGATAAATTTTCTCATCCAGACCGAGAGTATCGCAGAACTCGGTGAATGTTATCTTTCCGTCCTTGTTCTGGTCGAACAGATTCAGCCATTTCTTAAATTTTTAATTTTAAACAACTGTTAGACACTCATTAGCTCTACTAGTAGATTGCAAATTATTCTCAATGCTGGCACTCACCCTTGTGAACTTTTTCTCATAATTCATCTCGGCGGCATAATTGTCCAGATCCGCCTCATGGATGACCAAATCTTCGTCCTTGTCCACGGAAGCAAATACGTTAAGAAACTCCATTTAGTACTCTGTTTTTGATCAATTGGAGTTGGAAAAACTTCAGTTCCGAGAGTTAGGCAAAGTTGCAGCTTATTTCTGCCATCTATTTGACAGGTATATATTTATTGCTACTCTGCCCGTGCGTATACACGCGAGTCCATTCGACGCATGCTGAATGGAATGAATGCGTTTTCGGTCTCCCCCCACAACTGTCTTGCTTTAAGAAATAAACTAGAGAAAGAAAGCCTGAAGTAGAATAGCAGAGACGGAAAGAGAGTCGCAGTCAGAGCTAAAAAATGTCAACAAAAAGGGTTTATTGTGCGCAAAGCCACAGGTCTGTTCTCCTAGAAGCGCACAGGCCGCTTGAAGAGTCAGCTCGGAGCGTCAAACAATGACCCCAACCAGATCGAGCAAGAAAGAATTCGACAGTATCTGCCTGTATAAATATTTGTGCAAAAACTTAGACTTGAAGGAATATTTTTGTTGGAAAAAAAATTTGTACATCTGCTGCTTGCGTTCCTTTTTAGGCATAGCTCGTATCTTTTACTTTGAAATTATTGAGTTAAGAATAGAATTCAGAACTGTTTGTAAGACTGGGGCGCTTTCTGAGTGCCACTTAGCGCCTCTGGGCTGGGTTTTTGGCGCTTAATTGTATTACTACATTGCCATTAAATTAAAATAATAAACCAAACAACAGAATTAAAGAAGACATTATAGTATAAACTGCAGCTACCGTACGTACATGTATGAATTCCACCAGATCAGCAACAAAAAATAGCAAAGTAGTAAAAGTACATAATAAAAGTGAAGTAAATAAAGGCTATCAAAGAAAATAAATCTATAAACGACAAGAAATTTGTCATTGTGATACAATATATGCATAAATAGAATAATACAATATGTTAAATATGGAACTATAGCAAGTATCTCTGTTGCTTTATTTGTTTTAGACATATTATTCAAGTCATGTACTTAATCACGAAGTAAAAAAAATTCTTAGGATTCCTTTTGACAATTTAGTTACCAAATATATTTGTTCCGAAGACCAATCTCTAATGCAGATGTTATTAAATAAAAGACAACTCTAGGTAAAGCAATGTTTGAGCGATTTCGCTAGCCCTTTTCGCTTCCATCAATAAAACATGAAACAGTCAGCTGACCAGCTCAGCCACCTGGGCGCACCTCTCCGCGTACAAATCGGCAAACCACCTGGCCAACTCCAGAAATGGCTCATCAACACCCTGGCCATCCTTGGCGGATGTTTCAAAGTAGGCCAGACCGGCGGACTGAGCCAATTCCTGGCCTTGGCTTGGCGGGACGATCCGTCTGGTGTCCAGGTCCGCCTTCAGCGCCACCAGAGCTGTGGGGATCGGTGCCGTCTGGAAGATTGACGATTAATAATGATCCGAGGAATCAGCAGCTTGCAACTCACCCTCGGCCATCGCTCATCAACCAGCGGCTCACACACTGCACTCTCCGCCATCGCTCATCAACCAGCGGCTCACACACTGCACCCTCGGCCATCGCTCATCAACCAGCGGCTCACACACTGCACCCTGCGCCATCGCTCATCAATCAGTGGCTCTAGCATCGCTATTGCTTATCAATTAGCAGCTCGCAACTCCAAAACTCAGAGGCAAACATCCGCAAAAGACTAACCATCGGTTGTTGCTTCTGCACGGACCGCGTCCCCCTACCGCGATCAACCAGCCTAGGCAGCCTCTTGAGCCAGTGCCTGCACCGTTCAAACGAAGCCTCGCTGGTGACGTCATAGGCTAGAACGCACAGGTCGGGTGCCTGGGAGTGAAGCTCCACTGTGTCAGCGTAGGCCTCTTGCCCAGCGCAGTCGTAAATGTGCAGCTCAACCTGCACGCGTTGCTGCTGCTGCAGATCGATCTGCAGCTGATGCTGCTCAGTCACTCGACTGCTCAGCGGCGGGCCGGCTGGCGGAGTGACGCATTTCACCAGCAGCTCCACGCCGACTGTCATGTTATAATTCTTTGCAAAGTGCTGCCCATCCGAATGGAAGGCCTGCACGAGGGCGCTCTTGCCAGAGGCTGCGTCGCCCAGAACAATCGTCTTTGCCCTTAATAGAAGCGCCATTCTTTCTTAGAAATTGATCGTTTTAAATTTGACAAAAACGGCAGACGGAGAATCAGCTCAGAACCCTGGCACAGATGTCCACACTCTCCATATTTCCCTGTTATATTTTTCGCTCCATCTGAGCTCCGCAACTGCATTGTTCAAAACTTTTTTCAGCATCTCTATCCCCTTAATGCCAGCTCCCCTTTTATGGGCGCTTGTACAATGCAGATGCGTGCGCAGCCTCCTAAGTACAGTTGTCCAGACAGCCTAGCAACAGTTGGATGGCTGGCTGCAACTCAACTTGCTACAATTTTCCGCCCAATTCTCTTGCGCTTGTAAGAGGACATCTCTGTTGGCATCCGTGATGCTACTCTTATTCTAATTTTGTAATCCTCTTTTTCAGCTAGATACTTAATAACAAAACCTTACTTTACTCCCTAATCTCGCAATATTACCTCAATCCCTTAATATGACCCCAAAAACAAATCCCTCAGTTTCACCTTCCTCAACCGTAAATATCAGATAACTAAATAACTACCCTGTTTTCTAACAAAAATTCTAGATTCGCTTTGTCGTACTCGAAGCGCGGGATATCCACAGCATTATCAGTCTTTATATTCGTACACTTTTGCGCAAGATAGAGTACCTGATGCTTACATCAACGCCAGGAGTTCCCTTGTTTAGGGTCCCGGTCGTTAATATAATTGACAGTTAGGATACTGCATGGCGTGTGGATAGACAGGCACTGTAAGCAAAACACAAACAGTCTACTTATAGTAGCCTAATCAGGACGAACTGCTGCTTACCTCGCAGGACCACGCCGGCGGGGCCGGTGGGGCTTTGGGCGGCTTATTATGTTGTTCTTGATGCATCGAAGAGACGTATCCACTTTCTACTTCGACGACACAAAGCCCTGACTCTTAATTACTCGTAAGCGGATGGATTCAGAAAGTAATCAGCCAATACAGAAACATGCGCAGTAAAAAATCTATGAATAACCAACCTATCGAGGCAACTATTTTACCATTTTAAACCAAGAAATTTGATTCGTTAAGTGAAAGGAAAAATAGGGAGAAAATCTCGCGAGTAACAGGCAATTTTTAACACAATTAAAGGGTCGGAGATACGTATACCCAGGTTATAGCATTGTAGCAGGCAGGCAGTAGATGCTTTCAGCAGGCCTACGCTCGTACGGATGAGGGATTACTGATGAGGAAGGTGAAACTGAGGGATTTGTTTTTGGACCTCGTAGACCTGCACTTCGTGAGCAAACACAGTTTGAATAGCTAATTGGACGTAGCGAAACCGACGACCGCATTATAGTCTAGTCGTTTTATCAGAGAGCAAATTTTGTGTGCTTTTGATACAAGCGGAGTTGCGTAACGGTTGCTTTGGCAACCATAGACGGTTTAATATAGATAATAAGAGATGCTGCATAGATGAAGGAAAAAAATTTCTGAAGCGTTATCCGAAAAAGTACGAGTGGTTAGTTCAGATAGGTACTCATAGCTGTAAATAAATATAGTTTAGCTGTTTTTATGCATTATACACGCCAAAAATTTTCAGAATTTCAATTTAAACAGACTACTACTGTTAAGTAGCAAGGAAAAGTAACAAATGCAAAAACTCAAAATTTTTATGCGTTGGTGAAGACAATTTTGTTAGGTAAAAAGTGATTCATCTGTTTTAAAGGCAAAATTTTTAAATGGTTTCTCAAATAAGATTTTAGCCACTTAGAACTCTCAGAAGAGAATTTTTTCTATATTTCTTCTACTGAAGACTTTTGACAACTAAACACAACCCATTAGAGTAGGGGAATGAGTTGTCAAGCTCTAGAAGCCCACGAAGCTAAGGAAATACCTGCTTTGTCATTTTAACATTGTTAATCAACAAGCGACACGAAAACTTCCAAAAGCAGCAAGCTGCCCCTTCAGACACGCAAGTCGCGCATTTTTTCTGAGGCTACTTAGTTAAAATGCATCCACTGTCTGTGCCAGCGTCTAGAAACGCGTAGGTATTTGCAGTTAAAATTTCATTGCTTCTATGCTTTACATACTGTACGATAGCTTAAACACTGCTGAACTATTTACCAGCAGACAGTCGCGACGAAATTCATGCAAACTGGATTTAACGTTGGTCCCCAGTATTTTTTAAAAATATTTCGGCGGCTCGCATTATATTTAGCGAGGTCAGTAATTGCGAAGAGAAGAGTCGAGAGCATGGCTGACGGTTTTTGTTTTTAGGCATGCAGAGTAGCAGCGAGACTAGACTGGGTGCGTGGGGAGGTGGTGCTCACATACAGTAAGTAAGTGGCGAAGTTATCAATTTCACCCCCAGCCAATCAGAAGCCCCCGGCCTAGCCAGCAAGGGGTTGGTGCTCGCTAGCCGCGAGGATGCGTAAGCCATTGGGTAGGCTGGCTGGGCTGTAGCGTGAGTGCGGCTGCACTCTTGCCGCGCCGCGTGTGTATGACCGCCACAATATCATATTAACGTAGGAATTAGATCACGAGATAAGACACCACATTACGTGGGGATGCCTTCAAATCTAGAGATTAAGAAAAGATTAAAATTTGACAGTAAAAATTTTATTGATGCAGGCACAAAAAAATTTGTTTAGTTGTAACTGCGCACAAAATCAGAAGCAGGCTAAAACGAATTTAAATTTGAAGATAAAATATGCAGATTTAGTATTAGTAGTAGGGGAAATGTGGACTCTGCCGCAGGAAATTCCGTGGAAGTTCCAGGCAGCTCAGTGTATGCACATAGGCGCCCATGTAAAACAGTGTTGCACTTTGCCGCACAGAGCTGAGGGGCATCCGATCGTGGGGCGTTATTTGGGTGGTGGGTGGAGTGGGCAGGGCGAGGGGGTGCACAGCTAACCGTTATACAACGTTGTTGGGGTGGGAAGGAAAGCAGCCTATCCCTTACCCTGGAGACAGTTAACTCAGCTGAGATAGCAGAATAGCCAGCCTATCCCTTTCGACTGGTGAAGCAGAGCAGGGCAGTCGGGCATGTTTGAACTGATCATGACACTATGGAGATCGCAAGAAAAGCAGCCCGCCTTAATACAAAAGCAGACTTTTGTCTTTATACTTTTAATCATTAGCATTATCGTTTTTTATTATAATGAATTTAGAATCATTCAAAGCTCTAATAATGTGGTTTTAAGCATGAGTACAATCGGTAAAATCAGTATACTTTCTTACACTTTTTAATCTTATGCTCGGCACTCGAGTGGAAAAGCAAAGCATTGCCTTTAGTCCGGAGTGTGCTCATTTGTCTATTACGAGCATTATATTACCACAAATGCAATGCCACGGAACTTAATTCCTTAATTTAATTCTAGTTTAAAGGTCGGATAATAAAAACGATCTGGCCAGGTGTGCTGCTCAAGTGACTGCACTAATGTGATGCAGTAGATAAGGAATCAGAGTCATCCAGGCACGGAGAACCTTGCGACGGAATCTAGTGGTTTTTGGGGTAAACAATACATGGTTAAACATCGATTGAATTTGCGATGTGGAGTCAACACAGTGGCTCCTTGTTTATCTGCCATGGGAATGCAATAAAAATTTTTTATGTTGCCACGGAGCTACATATCTGTTTGTATATACATATAAGCAATCATTAACCATACCGTGCTATGTTTTTATATTGTGTTTGGAAGGGCAGGGAAACGGTATGTAAGTATTTGAGCACATCTTAAATGTACATATGAGCATTGGTTGAGTTAATTATAAATGCAATATTTTGAGTCTAAAATCTGTCGCAAGCCAAAAAATTGGTCATAAGCACTTCGAAATCATCCCGCTGTCCATCATACGTACACGAAGTATGTTTTACTTGTGATCAATGCGAGCTTGGTGGCCTGAAAAGACACAGACCAAATCTCTCCTGCCGCGTCAGCCGCTGGCTCGTCTGCCACCAGTGTGGAGATGCTGTGGTTTTTATTGTGCGCGGGCAGATTAAGCGGCATAAAGACCATCAAATCATCAACTGGGAATCTAAGAATATCGTCGGCAGGACGTTGTCATGGCAATTGAGGCGGCACGACAGGAAGAAGAGCGGATGGCGACTGAGCAGATCAGAGGGCCCAACAGCACGCTGAGCCAGACGATTTCGTGTGTTAGACAAGCGGAGACATTTGCTTCGCCTGCTTCTGTTCGTCGGCCTGCTGCCCCTGCAGCCCCACCGACTAGCGAGCTGCTGCCTGCTGCACCTGCTGCCACACCGACTGGCGAGCTGCTGCCACACCAACTGGCTTCGGAAGAGCTCAACACGGCATTTTTGAGGAGCTGAAGATCGGGGCAGGTAACATTTTGGATGCTGCTCTAGCGGCTGCTGTACGGCCTGCTTTGATCGCAGAAAAAAACTTGCAGCAGCAGGCAAGAGTCATATGGAGGACGGCTTGTTGGATCCGCCTATTGATACTATTTAGGATCAACAAGCAACTGCGGCCACAGCAGGAGCACAGCAGGTACCTGGCGTAACTCAAACTGCAATGCCCGCTGCTGCCGTAACGATTCAATTTGTACTGCCAAGTAGCATCAATGGTGAGTACTGGATTGACTTTGGGGGAGGGGTTCGGGTTCACCTAAGTAGCAGCATTTAGGTATGTGACTGTTAGGATAAATTAATGGGTAAAATTAGTAATGTTACAAATTTAAATTACAAAATCTCAGAAAAGAATAGAGTACTAGTGTTGGCTGCATGATCCAAGACAAAGATGCGTAAAGTGAGTCGTGGATTTCGCCGACAAAAATTTTTGTACGAAGATGCTGAATGACGAGCTGGATTGACAGACAACTTTCTTCCAAAATCAAACTCTCCCATCCAATGTGCATAGCTAGACTTTTTGTTTGGATCGAAAACAGTGCGATTAAAAACACTTGCAACAATGGAATAGCGAAAACAATCAAGTTGTTGTGCTCGATGCGGCTTTGAAAAACAAGACTGCTCCGCGTTTTCGACCAATTGAAATGGGTACCTTGAAGGCACATGCTTTGAGGTACTGGGCCTTGAAGGCCCATCCCCACCTCCACCAAACTCATGTTGCGGTGGCAAGAGTGTTGTCTCTGCTAAATTTTTACGAAATTTTTACGATTGTTGAGCATCAAGTTGCCAATTGCTTCCACGAGTTTGGAAATTGTCAAACTCACAACTTTGTTGTAAGATTAGATATTGCGTGTGCAAACCAGTCCTTGAATGCGTCGGGGGAAAGTTGCAAATCGCCTTTGTGACCTCGTCAAAAGTTATTATCACTACGTTGGTGTTGAAATAGGCAGAAATGACTTCGAGTATCTCACCGCTCCCGTTTTCATCTGGTCTCGGGCGACTAAGTTTTACATTGAGATGAATGCAGGTACGAAGTAGTAAACCGGGAGATCCGATTTTGTCAAGCAGATTGTAGACTGGTTGACGCAAATCTGGAAGCAACTCGCTCGGAAGTTGATGGATTGTCTGGAACAAACTCGATGAGATTGGTGCGTCCTTGATGCGCTGATTCGCTCAGATTGACGTTTCAACCAGTTGGCTGATTTGCAGCCAGGGATCGAATAGGCTTTGCCAGCAGGTCTTGAGGTGAGAAGCATTCGCCATGTGAATGAGCATGCAGCTCAGCCTGTCCGCTAAAGATTTTGCGACACACGACACTACTTACCGTGCAGAAATCCGCCCTTTTTGGAGGTGAGGTGGTTGTCAGGTCTCACCCAATGAGATTTGAGGTGAGATCTCACCCGGAGATCTCGCCCCAAAGATTCGAACCCCGACCCAATCTCCCCCTGAGATCGTCCCCAATCCTCACCCAATCCTCACCCAGTGATCTCACCCCCAAAGATTCGAACCAAGAACCTCTATCCCACATTGAGATTTCCCCAATCCCACCCTTGATCTCAACTCGGTAATTCTCGTTTTGCGTCCAAATATTACTTCTTTTTATTAGTAGTACCGGTATGTAGGATTACCTCACTTAATTTGTCAACGCGGCAAAGATTCGAACCCCGGTACCCCGGACAAAAGGCGGATCCGCTGCCATTCAGCAGGGACTCCTGGGCCCGCTTCGCTAGGGGGACATGACACGCCAGTTTTTCTACCCCCTCAACTGACAATTGGAGGCCGAGCCTTTACGTGCATATGGGCTAGATTTCTAGCAACGAACTCATTAGTTTTAAACCGAGCGAGAAGCAATAAACAGGATTACTCAAGTTTAGCCTAAAAAGGCAACATTATTTCCACCTTAAATTGATTATATCAATAAAATTAAATTGAGTATAAAGAATTCTGTTTATCAATAGCTATAATTATTAGTCCTACCGCATTACACTTAATTAAACATATCAAAACTTTTAAGAGCCTTAAAACATTATATGCTGAAGTGAAACATGTTTTTTAATAGGTAATGATATCTTATATGAAATTTACTACTGCAATTATGATTTGGACTATTGTTGCCTGCACTTAGACAAATTGGCGTAAGTCCAGCTGCAGATAGAATCTCCAGTGTCACCCGAAGGTGCGAATTCAGCTTTTCACCATTGAGAGAGCTGACTGGAATCATTCGGACCGTGTCCTGATAGCCGGATTCAAGCGATCTAACCATAAAGGCCAAAACAGTTTTAGCTTCCTGATCGGAATCCTCTTCGACACCATACAGCTTTCCACCAGCAAATTCTATCTTTTTGGCAGCATAGACCTCATCAACCATCAAAACCACGTGCTTGACGAGTCCAGCAAAAACTTATACGCTGATGCGCTGTGACCTTGCAATAGGCACGCGAAGGCCAAAGTTGAGTTGGAGTACTCCTTAGACTTTTTTAGGGCAAGATTTATCTGTTCTGCTAGAAATTCCAGCCGTTTCTGCCTCTCGTCATTTGCAAGTTTAGCTGCTGCTTGAACATGCTCGTAAGCCATACCTAGATGGTCTTTGAACTCTAGGCTTTCAATGCCCTTTTCAACTCGATTCTTAATGTACGTTAACAAGTTTTCCAACTGACTAAATAATTCGAGTTTTCGATTGCGAATCAGACCAGAAGCAAAATCAGACACGGGAGTGGCTTCGACAGCAACTGTGACAAGAAGATCTTCTGTGACAGAGCAAGAAGCACAGATCTTTGGCACCGTCTCATAGGAGATGTAGAGAAAGTTTAAAGTGCGAGGCACACTGTTGGATGCAATTCTCTCAAAGCAGGTAAGATGAGTTGGGAGATAAAAGCTGAGCAGTTCCTCAAAACTATTCACTCTATCTGAATCACAAAACTCTGCAGAAGCATTCTCTAGTCTTTCGGCTTCGACTCGCCTTCTGCCTTCAGCGTGGGAGCTTACATTCCTTTGGAACGGTTGACGAGAGGTAGGCAGGCAGCTTAGGGTGAAGAGTCGGAACAGCGTCTTTGGTTAATCTCGGTTTGGAAATGGGATCACCTGCTGATTTTCTCTTTCGAGAATCTTTGGAAGTCCTTATGAAGCATTTTTCGTCAAAGTGCAGAGAACACAACCGCGTATGCTTGGTGACGGTAGGATTTTCGAGTTTTAAGAAACGAAGCCACTTGCCTTTTAGCTCTTCGTCGTTAGGAAAGCGATGTAGCGTTACACCGGGCTGCTTTGGCTCAGTGGCATAGCCTGTCTTGCAACTTGGAGCGCAGCATTTGTTGAACATTTGGCTGATCACTAGGAGGTACTGACACAAGCAATTAAGTTTGTTGAATATCGAAACATATTTTTATCGTCTAGCAAATATTTTTACGAAGAGAACCTATCTGAGGACTTATAGCTAAAATCTGTGCATAGAAATTGTTCCCCGTTCTTCCATACTGAGTCACCCATACCATGCTTCCGCACATTTGTACAGTGAGTGAGGCTTTTTCCAGCTAGCTTTTTGTGTTCTTCCCTATTCTCTTTATCTTCATTTTTTAGGGATCGGCCTCCAATTGTCAGACCCCAAAAAGCGTGTCATGTCCCCCTAGCGAAGCGGGCCCAGGAGTCCCTGCATTCAGCCACGGACCATTTAACGAGTAGGGTGACACTTGTGTGTTTTATTCATGCTAGTTCGGCTGCACCCCTGGCCTATGGTAAGGCCGGGCCTCTCTTACCCTCAGGATGAATCAACACCTTTCGCGGATTGCGCTCTCTGTCCCAACACCACCCCCACCGCCCAAAGCTGAATAAGCATCACTCAACGATTCCACTCGCGGCCTCTCTGCCCGACACCACCCCTGGTGAATCAGCTTGACTCAATGATTGCGCCCTCTGCTTTCTCTATTCTAATGGGGGTGCACTGTCCTGTCACAATGGTGACTCTTTGTCTCCACCCCTAACACAGTTAATCCTGCGCAGCGGCGGCGGAGCAAATTATTCCTGGGGGGGCACCAGCACTTCTAAGACATGGGGCCGATTCAGCCTCAAGATTTTTTTACTTATTTTTATCATCACGTCGGCACAAATTTTCCTTGGATATAGCCATTTTTCCACAACATAAAACGTAACAGTTTTTGCACATGCTACAGTTGGGGGGGCACTTTGCATTGAGTGCCGCACCTACTAAATTTCAGGGGGGGCACGTGCCCCCTGTGCCGCGGGCTTCCGCCGCCCATGATCCTGCGTACAGCCCGCCCCAACACGCATTTTTCCATTTTTCTCTTTAGCGGGCAACAGCCGCCAACCCGCTCTTTTGTATGCTCCCTATTGACACACTGTAAACGATTTATCAAACCAACCAACCCGCTCTGGGGCAGGCGACGAGAGGATCTCCATTTTAATCACCCATTTAATCAGTTAACGCGGACAAAAGTCGGATCCGCTGCCATTCAGCCACGGACCATTTAACGAGTAGGGTGACACTTGTGTGTTTTATTCATGCTAGTTCGGCTGCACCCCTGGCCTATAGTAAGGCCGGGCCTCTCTTACCCTCAGGATGAATCAACACCTTTCGCGGATTGCGCTCTCTGTCCCAACACCACCCCCACCGCCCAAAGCTGAATAAGCATCACTCAACGATTCCACTCGCGGCCTCTGCCCGACACCACCCCTGGTGAATCAGCTTGACTCAATGATTGCGCCCTCTGCTTTCTCTATTCTAATGGGGGTGCACTGTCCTGTCACAATGGTGACTCTTTGTCTCCACCCCTAACACAGTTAACCAACGTACAGTCGCCCCAACACGTATTTTTCCTTTAGCTAGCAACAGCAACCAACCCGCTCTTTCGTATGCTCCCTGTTGACGCTCCCTCTGTAAAAGATTCATCAATCCAACCGACCAGCTATGGGCAGGCGACGAAAGGATCTCCACCCCAACGAAAAATCGCAGTCCCAACCGAAGCTGCAAAGGACAGAGTCAACCAGCTTGCACAGCGCAACCACACGGCAAGATGAACTCTGGCTAACCAAAAAAACCATTTCTTACAGGGGAACATGTGACACAGGGTTTTGTATGATTTGGTATACATACAAATGAAAAATAGTTTTATAATTGTAGAAATGTATACAATGATATAATATATTCATGATTAGGCACACGCAATTACAGGGCAAAGTATTCCAACAACAATCTTTCAATAATGGTGAACAGGCACTATGCGGCAATGCAATACTACGGAGCTAAGAAAGACGCGATTTACTAGATGTAGAAATGTACATAGCTTAATATGTAGTGAGTAAACATTTACGGGGGCCAGATGCGTGACAAGCGTCGAATAATGCACATACAACTTGGCAAAGCATGCGAGTTCATGCAGTTGGGCGGCAAGTCTCGTCACAAGTGCGTAGTTGCTACAGCACTAGCAGTAACTGCTGTTGAGGCACACGATGTCAATTTTAGTGCCACCAGGTTGCTGCAGCTGCAGTCCCCAGCATTTTTGCGACATGGCCAAGGCGTTGCATTCGCTGGACTCGATCCCTGATGATACTTGTCTGCCAGCTTGCGAAAAGTGGCCACCTATGCAGCCTGACAATGCAACAGAGGCTGCCGTCGTCGAGCCTGTAGATCTACAGGTACCGACAACAGGCGCTGCTGGCGGCATGACGAGCTCGACCCACGATCAGTCAGACGACAAGTGGGAGGTACTGGCTAGATTCACAGTTACGACAATGGATGTTGAGTCCGTGAAGTGGAATGGTGGTGAATGATATTAACAATTCTTTGACAGACACATCACTGTGTCGCTGTATTTTTGCTGGCTTTAATTGCATTATGCGGCGCAAACCACATGCATCTGTCCTCTGTTCATACATGCACAACTTCTGGAATCACCCAGCCATTTCTAATAGTTAATCTAACGGGCAAGTCACTACTGGATACAATGGCCAGCACGTGACAAAAATGAACAAATAGCAACATGCATGAGCATGGTGCCACTGGAAATGACCAGGTGATTCCGGGTGACTAGCTCAAGATTTAGTTAGCTAATATTATTTTAGTAGCGCTCTTATAGACGTTTGTGTGAGTAATGAAATGCTGTAAGGTCTGTAATATTAATGAATTGTAATGATTATGGGTGGCTAGCTCAAGATTTAGTTAGCTAATATTATTTTGGTAGTGCTCTTATAGAAATAGTTTGTTCAAGTAATGAATTGCTATAAGGTCTGTACGATTAATGCATGAGCGTATTGTAGTGAGCCGCCTGTTAGTTTTGTTAGGGACTCACTGATCTGCCTCTCGTCAGCGACATCAGCAACAGTCATCAAGAGCCTCAAGGCGCTGTTCTGTCGCTGGGGCATTCCGAGACAGATCACTACAGATGGTGGACCGCAGTTTGTTTCCCAGGAGTTCGAGGACTTCCTGAAGGCGTACGGCATCGCGCATAGGCAGACTCCTTTCTATCATCCGCAAGGCAATTCCGGAGTCGAGCGCTTGAACCGCGTTGTCAAGGAAGGCTTGAAGAGCCACCTCCAGGACGGCTACTCGTTTCTGGAGGCAGTCCAGTCAACCCTATGGGCGTACCGGTCGACACCGCACGCGCTGACTGGAGTTACACCAGCGGAACTGATGCTTGGCCGCAAGATAACCACGCCGCTGTGGACGCTGCAACCGAGGCAACCGACCAGGGAGCACCCGCTGGCGAATCGGATCGAGCATCGGCAGCGGCGGCAGTTTCGCCGACTCAACAGGACCCGGAGACCACCACGCCACTTCCGAGTTTGTGACCTGGTGCGAGTGCGATCACCGCGGATGCGAGGCAAGTTGCAGAGTCATGTGTCTCAACCTCTGCGAGTCAGCGACATCCTCAGCCCGACGATCGTCATGCTGGAGGACGGCTCGAGGTGGCACACGAGCGTCTGTCTGCCACACCCTGAACCTGACGGTGCTACGGCGACTACACCAACAACGGAGCCACCGCCGCCAACGGCTGCCGACATGGCTGCACTCGACGGGCCGGCGGGAGCGCCGACGACCGCTGACCATGAGGCAGGTCCGCGGCGCAGTACCAGGCTTCGAGCACCACCGATGTGGTACGGCCAAGTCGTGACGCACTGAATGTTTTGGTGATGGGTTAATTGACTCGGAGGAGGGTGAATGTTGTAAAGTGATGGACTTTATCTTTTGCGGTGTGAGTGCGTGTTTAATTGGACTCCGTCTATGTACATCCATATTTCTACCTTGTGACAATGTACATGCACTCTAATAATATAAAAGTGAATAACACAGCCCGCGTAAGGGTTTGAAGACTGTTTGGATAAACTCTGGCTTTCTCTCACTTACTACACCTAGCTGATGAACTTCGTCAATAAGCTGTTGTCTTCTACAGTACGGAATCACTGGAACTGGCGTCGTACCGACAAGGATGTGCATGGCGCCGTCCACGAAGCAGATGTCGTCAATCCTCTGAGCCAGCTTTAAACACTCTGGAGACAGGCGGTCGCGCTGCTCATTGCTGAACTTCGTTTTTTCACCAGACAGACGACGGAAAACGGGACCGATGTCCGAGTCCCGTAGCTGTAGGCTGCGCAGCGAATCTGTCGCCTCGGCCTCAGCGGCGTCAGCAGTCTCCGCTTCAACCACTTCATCGTTATCATCAACTGAGTATTCGCTTTCGCTCGGTCTCGGCTGCAGCACTTGCTTACGTCTTGACCTAGTCTGACCGATTCCTGCAGCAGCTGGTGTCGTGGAAGCCGTTGCTGTTCCTGTTTCGTGAGGCGCCGCGGCTTCAGCGGATGATGCTGCGCTAACTGCGGCGGGCGCTGCGCTTGCCGAGGTCGCCGCATTGACCGCGTCGGGCGCCGCGCTGTCTGCAGATGTCACGGCGAAGACCGAAACAGGCGCCGCGCTGGTTGCCGATGTCATCGCGCTGACCGCGGCGGGCGCTGCACTGGCTGGGGTCGCTGCAATGACCGCGGCGGGCAACGTGCTGACTGCTGCGGGCGCTGAGCTTGTTGCGATGGTGGCAGCAGCTGACTTGGACCGATCCTTTATTTCGCCGAGAAGTGACATGCCGGCCAGATTAATTGCTGAGGACGCTTCATTGCCCCTGCCGCCGACTGCGGGGGTTGCTTCCGTCTGGCACGCAAAGGTTGTATTCACTGTGACCGAACGGCACACTCAGCACTGACTAGTGCACTTCTGCGTTCGGCGGGAGAGCGCATCGGCGTTGCCGTGCTGTCGACCTGGACGAAATACAATTTCATAGTTGAATTCATCGAGCACCTGCAGCCACCTGACCAACTGACCTTCCGGTTCCTTGAACGCCAGCAGGTAAGTCAGCGCCTGATGATCGACTCTAATCGTGAATGGTTGTGGCAGCAGGTAGCTTCGAAACTTTTTGACTGCCTCCACTACGGCCAGAAGTTCACGTCTTGTTACGCAGTAGTTGCGCTCTGCCCTCGATAAGGTGCGGCTCACGTACGCCACAACTCGCTCTTTACCGGCCTGCACCTGAGACAGAATCACCCGCTGCTGCCCCGATGGCGGATTCCATGTTGCTGCTGGTCCACTCTGGGGCTCGGCTCCTTGCTGCTGCCGTTGCATTGGTGGGTGCCTCGATTCTATCCTGGCTGTTGCTGGCGCCGGACGTGGTGCACTTGCTTGATGCTGCCTGGGCTGACCTCGTATGAACTTATTTGTTTCTCGGATTTGCTGAGCCAACTGGAGCGCTTGCTCAGTTGTTGTCAACGGCACTGTTGAGTTAAGAAGATGCTCGGTCACATAGTCGTCATTGAGACCCTGCGTAAATTTTTCGAGGACTGCCTGTTGAAGAAACTCGTGAGCGCCCGCTCCTCGGAAGGCCTTCACAGCTAGACGTTGCAAAGCTGTAACAAACTGTTCGAACGTCTCGTCCTTTCCCCGGTATCGGCTCCGAAGTTCTAGCCGCCGTAGCAGTGCTGTACTTTTAGCTCCGTCATGCCGCGTCCTCAGGAACTGCAGCAGAGACTCGTATCGTGCTCCGGGAAGGTGCTCCAGGCTGGATCCGATAGGCAACCCGTACTGCACGCATTACTGATCCATCCAGGCTGCATACGAGGAAAATGCAGAGCCTAAGTAGCCACTTAAAGTCGCGATCTTGCCGTTCTCACCCAGGCCTGGAAAACGGCTCATAAATGCAGACATACGGCTCAAAAAATCTTCGAAACTCTCACGGCCATTAAACGATGCAGGCTTGGGCCCACGCGGCAGTGGAGGTTGCTGAACTGCTTGGTACAAGGGCGGACGCATGGTGTCTGCGTAGCTAGTTCTAAGCGGGGCCCATGGCGGTGGCATCGGCTGACAGCAGCTTGGTTGTGTCTGCCTGCATGTGCACGAGCCGCTGTGAATGTTATTGGGTTGGAGCTCCGGTAGAAGAAGGTCTGGCGAATTTGTCAGCCCGTGCCGCTGATTGTGGCCATAAGCTGGTGGCGCACCGTGGGCGTTCTCACTCCTCGTAGGATGAGCAGGCTCGTATCTTCGAGGTAAATCAGTATCGGCACTGCAGGATGCATTGTCAATTGCTGCGAAGACGTCGAAATCACGAAGCTCACTGTATCGCCGCCTCGAGTGATCTTGATCAGTTCTGCCGGATGCTGCAGCGGCGGCAAAAGCTGCTGAATTAGTGTCTACTGTGATGGGCCTCAGGATTTCACGGCCACGCAATTGTAGGACGTCTTGCTGCTGCCAATTTTTAAACAAATATAAGCATTGCTAGCATACGAAAATAAACTAAGAAACAATATTTCGGCACAATTAAACCATACAATTGAACTAAATTAAATATCGAAGATGCATTGTACCACATTATTTCCGAGAAGTCGGATTTGAATCCGCTGCCGATTTTAACAAACGTTTGACTATAACAAATTTTCTACTTGGGAACTCCGTCTGCCAGGATTCGCGACTTCCTGGGGGGGAGGGTAGTTTTTTTATCGTAGCCAAAGCGGTCTGATTGGCCCGAGCGTTCAAATGAGTCTCTTCCGTAGCTAAGTCGGTTTAAATAGCGTTGTTGCGAGTGGTTTCCTCATGATATAAATTTAGGCGTAAGTTGCAAATTTATCTTCTCGTCTCAGTAGTATGTAGGCTGCCACCAGTCCGTTTTTAAGGTCGGACAACTTGTTGAGTAACAAACAGAGCTAGCTTAAATCGGTACTTAAGTTTCAATTCAATAAATGAATTCGCTCCGCACAAGAGCTGGTAAGACAAAGGCTCAGAATTATTCAGAAAGTTCAATTTGTTCACAGGCACTCCTTCTTTATTGGCAACGGACGTTCAGACGGAACTAGAGCTAACTACAACAAAGTGCTACAAAAGTGCAAATAAAGTCCAGGTTCCGGTTCAGGTTAACGGTTAACGGGTGAGAAGGAGAAGTATGAGTATTAAAACAAGTTAAAAACATTCGCGGAGTATTTATAGTACAAAAGTGCAAAAGGGGAAACCTAAACGGGACAGGAAGAAACCGAAGGAGAAACACTCGCGGGAGAAGGATACTCACACAGGAACAAAGGAAGAAACACAAAGAGAACAATGAAAACAAGCGGGAGGTCAACCAGACACACAAAGAAAAAAGAAGAACAACAACAGAAGGAACCAGAAAGAAATCACACCCGGAACACGAGAATTCACACCCGGGATCACGCGCAGAAACAGGCGCACGAGAGGAAAACAGACACGGGAGCACAGGCAGAACGCAGACCCCAGAACCCTCACACGCAGGAGCAAACAAACCCGGAAGAAAGATTGGGAGTCCCGACTACCACAATAACTTTAACTGTCTTAAACTAGCTATTTTTTTAGTTTTAATTAGTATAACAAATTATTCCTAAATTTTATCATCTGTGTTACAAATAAAAGTGTATAGTCTATTTAGATTGGTTAAGCTGGACTTTTGGAACATTTTTCTCTCTTAATGGCGTTTAAGTTTATTTTGTCTCTTTTTGCTTGTTAAAATTTCGCACCATTTTAAAACCACGTAAAAAGCTTGAAATGCTTCCTTGAGTAAGAAACACATCGACGAAAATATTGACAGTTTGTTAATACCAGAAATTCAATCCTAGTGAGATACTCCATTAATATTCGTGAATTTTATTTAGTAATTTTAATGAAGACTTGAAAAAAATATATAAAATCATGTGATATGGATTCGTCGATTTGAATTACGTCAAATATACATCGACTTTAAATATGTTCGGTAATCAAATGGTTGTTTTGAAATGATTGAAAATGTTAGCATGCAAATTAAGACAAAAAACAAAATTAGGCGCCAAAAAAGCAGAAAAGCGCTTTAAAAAGTCGAGCTTGACTATTCTAAAGAAAAAATATACTTTTATTTGCCACATCGATCACAAAAAGTAATAATAATTTGTTATACTACTCTAAACGTTAAAATGGCCAGTTCAAGTCAGTTTAAATTATTATAAGTCATTTCAAGCTGCTAGAACGCACCCTTAAAGTAGTATGATGCTGAGCCTGGTGATGATGCTGAGCCTGATGATGTTGCTGAGCCTGGTGATGATGCTGAGCCTGATGATGATGCTGAGCCTGATGATGATGCTTAGCCTGATGATGATGCTGAGCCTGATGATGATGCTTAGCCTGATGATGATGCTGAGCCTGATGATGATGCTGAGCCTGATGATGATGCTGAGCCTGATGATGATGCTGAGCCTGGTGATGATGCTGAGCCTGGTGATGATGCTGAGCCTGATGATGATGCTGAGCCTGATGATGATGCTGAGCCTGATGATGATGCTTAGCCTGATGATGATGCTGAGCCTGATGATGATGCTGAGCCTGATGATGATGCTGAGCCTGATGATGATGCTGAGCCTGATGATGATGCTGAGCCTGGTGATGATGCTGAGCCTGGTGATGATGCTGAGCCTGATGATGCTGAGCCTGGTGATGATGCTGAGCCTGATGATGATGCTGAGCCTGATGATGATGCTGAGCCTGGTGATGATGCTGAGCCTGGTGATGATGCTGAGCCTGGTGATGATGCTGAGCCTGGTGATGATGCTGAGCCTGGTGATGATGCTGAGCCTGATGATGACGGGATTTAGTTGCTTTACCTTAGGGCATACATTGTGTCCTAGAGTCCAGGTTTCAACCCAGGACCTCTAAGTCATGAGTATTGCGTCCTTATCGATAGGTTGCAAATCTTAAGATAAATAATCGGTAAAAAAATTATACTGTAGATAAAACTCATGGAATATATACAGCAGTCTGCTTCTAAGAGGAGATACTACCATACCTTTTAGTTCACCGTTCTTGACTACTTGTGTTATGGTAGCATCCCTTGTATAACAAAAAATTAAAATCCACCTGATCTACGCTCGTTTATTTTTAATTAGGCAAAACAAGCGAATAGTACTATACCACTTTGCAAGGGAATAATCCAAAAAAATGAAATAACACCATGCAATATCCCTTCAAAACCAAGAATCACCAGGCTATTTAACATCCCCACGACTTCAGTTGCCGCAAGAAATTTGAAATTTGAAATTTGAAATTTTATCGCGTGGGTGGTTGGCAGCGCCGGGAGCGAGGTAGTCGCCGCGGGATCAAAAAGATGAATGACAGCACGAATTTTAAGAGTGAAAATAGCGCCGATCAATTCACAAAATAAAAAACTACGAAATAACAAATTTTTTGTTGACGACAATGGGCAAATGCAAAGCTGTGAAAAATTTATTGATTTCACTTTTAATAATCATTGGATGTCAAAATCATCAATCTTAACAAACTGTCAATCATTTTAACTTTGATCCTTTTTCCCATTATACAGGTGAAGGAATTATACTTTGATGTAGACCCATTTTTTTATTTAAACAATGAAATATCAATTTAAGTAGCGATTATTCTAGGTCTTTCATTGCTTTCGATGCAATGAATACAATGAAGAAAGAAGTGACCAAGTAAATATTACGTAATACCCAGATATTCACGTATTGGCTATTTCTATATAAGTTTCCTTTGCATAAATCCACAACGCGATCCATCAGCAGTGCTCTAGACCAGTTAATTAATGATTTTTGTAAGTTGCAATGAAAAAAATAAAACTCAAAATGATAAATCGCGTTGCAAAAATTTCACTGCTTCGCAAATACGGACGTTATAATTACAAGTGACCACGGCTTATTTAGTCGCTCGTTGAATTTTCCTTTTTGCGATTAGAAAAAAAGTAATAAACAAAATGTGTACTACAAAATGTGTACTTGAATTTGTTATAAGCATAAAAATTGAGAAAATAAGACAGTTATAAAAAGTAAACTCTTTTGAAGCTTAATGGGGGACAGGACAGTGCGTATTGGAAAACAATCCAACGATTGATTGTTTAGGATTATCATCGTAAATTAAAATACGTGCTTGTAGAGGCGATTGCTTCAAGCTTCTGCTCGCCTGACACATCTCACCAAGGCGGCATTTCTCGTTTTAAATTATCCTTTTTAAAAATCAATTAAAACAAATTCAGACCGCGCAATTCGTGTCGAAGGCGGCGTCGCAGAAAGTTGAACAGCGGAATGTAGGACGGGCGACCAAGGCTGCTGTGGTAGCCTGCGGTGATGGGGAAGGCAGTCATTTAGAAACCGGAACTCAATGGGAATTATGAATTATGTTAGGAAAAATCCCCATCCGGTCCCATCCCAAAAAAACCAGTGAAAGTTGCACCTTTCTTGTCGCGATCGCCGACTACAGCGGACGCGTTGGCCGCCGGAGCGCTGCGGCTCCGCAGAGCGCGGACAACCTCGACGCATAGCCTGGCCGCCACAAGCTTGTCAATGGCGGCCTCCATCGATTCGTCCAGCTTGTTGATGGCATCGGACGAGGGCCAGTCGGTTTCTATTGCACCGTCTGTCATTGTTGAAGTCTTTGTTTGGGCCGGATTGGTGTTGATGGCGATCGGCAGGGCGATGGCGGAGGCCACGGCGGCGGCGGCGATGCAGACGAGGGCGAGAACGGCGAGTCGGTTGTTGGGGGTCATGACGGCGGCGCGGGCTGCTTGGACAGGTTGAAGCCGTGAATTGAAAGGCCGATTTTAGATCCCATCTTAGTTGGCTTTTATAGCCGAGCTTGGGGGGCCGCCTCGGGCCAGCCTTCATTGCGTGGGCGGACGCGGGGGATTTTTTTCTTGGCTCGAATCCCGCGTGACAAGTGCTTGAGCTGGGGTAAGGGGATAATCTTCCCAAGCCTGATACACCTCGGTTTTTTTTCGTATTTATTCAACAAATGATTTTTAGTGATGATTGAGAATCAATGAATTTTGACGTCCTGACGCATTCACAGGCGCATCGCTCTCACACTTCGCAGATTATAGGGATTTCGGAGAACTTTTTAATTTATTAAATTCCTCAAATAAAAATCCACAGAGATTGACTAGAAGAGATCTTTGCTTGACGTGCACAGGAGAACTACAATACTTATCCCTATTTGATGTGTTAATTCAACGAACCTCCCAATGTATCCACGAAAGGGGACATGAAAATGTCCATGCTTTTTCACAAAAAAATACGACGCCCTTTATTGGACAATGCATATCGAAACAATTAAATGGGTGTCGGAACCGGGGGCTTCTCAAGCCACCTCAATTTTTGGAAAGATAAAAAGTGCCCTTTCTAATTTACTGATGCCTTGATTTTCCTGAAGAGAAAAACAATCAACCAGTCGATTCAGTTTATTCGATTCAACAAAGAAATGTTTAGACAGAGAGATTTCCGAGGGCACATTTAGAGTTGAAAACTTCAACGGACCACATGTTCAGAATTAGACTATTTCGGATGGCGCATCTAGAACGTCAGATTCCGGTGAATAGCAGCTGTTAATTCATTTTTTTAATTTTTTAAATTAGTTTTTTTTTAACAAAATCACTGAGTAATTTTTCCGGATTCCAGACAAATGAAACCTTGGCGATAGCCAAAATCTTTTTTTACATGTCTGTCTACAACATGTATGTTGAGATTTTTTTAAAAAAAGCAGTATTACATGATAATTTTTATTGATGATTTTATCTTAAATTGATACTATATGTCCCATTTTTCTTGAGCCCCACAGTTTGAAAAGCATTCGAACACCCCTGCAAGTAGGTACTTGGCTTTTTAAGACCAGAGCTCCTCTAGCGTCTGTTATTCAAAAACAATTTTAAAGATGATCAGCGTTGCCTTTTACGCTACTAACAGTATAATAGTTAACGTGTTTATTTGATTTTTAAATAACATAATACATGTAGAGTTACAGATTTTCTTTAGTAGCGAAGTGCATATAATAAGCATGCGCTTTTTCACTTTTTTCGTGTCTCATTCTTAAAGACTCGTTAATTTGTCAGCTAATAGCGCAGAGTCCCACGAAGAAAGTTGAACAATGGTATGAAGGAGTGACGCGACAGACTTGGTAAATAGCCTGCAAAATATAAATTACACAGTCAACGTTGGTTAATTTATAGCGCACCATGTCACTATGTGCGAAAACAATATGGCGCAGAACAGAACATATCTTGCCCACCTTTTTTATCCTGAGAACGGATCCCTCCACTAGGAGCAGCAAGATCGGTATCAGGCCTAGTGTAGTGTTCCTGAATATCGCCAGTTATTATCAGAACTAATAGCGGGTTGATTGCAGTCTCCAAGTCTGCAACATCGGCCTGTTGATTAAATTTGTCTGCCGGAAGAGCAGCACAAGACCACACGATGTTACCAACAATACAGACGAACAGCAGAGTCACCGTGACCAGACTCGGAGACATGTTGCCGAAAATCTTCTATTCGTATTATTAGGAGCAGGAATCAAACAGAGAAAAAACCGCTCAGCACCGCGTTCTGCTTCTGCGCTTATATAGGCATTAAAACTGGCCTCAAGAAAGAAGAAAACTGTTAGAATAATTGTTATAAAATTGGCCGAACAAACTACGCGGAAATATAATTGGATAAATGCTTGCTAGTAAAATTCTCTTTGAAAATTGCGAAAGATGGTTTACTGCAGCTGGAGTTTTGGAGACTGAGGGAAAGATGCGCGGAAAAAATGATAAAATAAACAAATTCAAAAAAGACACATGTGCCCCCAGCATAGACCAATTAAAGATTAGGGCCAGTTTGAGTCGGTTAGGATTGTTTGCGTCACTGCATCTTACACGCATAGCAGTTTTGGTGATGCGATGGAATAAGACTGCAATAGTGATCCTTGCATTGCCTTTATATCTACAAAGACATCGACAAAACTTTTATATCGACAAAACTTCAAAGAATTAATTTTTTATAAATAAAGTTTCTTTTGATATCAACCTTAGCATAGCGCAGTACAGCCTTGGACAATCGCTTTTAAGTACACCACAGCCTATTAACTTTGATCGAGAGTCACCCTTACATTCAAAGAAATCGCCCTTTAAAGAATTCAATAAATGGGTCGCTTTCACAACAACCGAAATTTCACAACGCCGAAAAGCACTTTCTTTCACAACACCGAAACTTCATAACACCGAAACTTCACAACACCAACACTTCATAACACCGAATCTTCACAACACAGAAACCTCATAACACCGAAACCTCATAACACCGAAACTTCATAACACTGAAACTTCATAACACCGAAACTTCACAACACCGAATCTTCACAACACCGAATCTTCACAACACCGAAACCTCATAACACCGAAACCTCATAACACCCAAACTTCACAACAGCGAAACTTCACAACACCGAATCTTCACAACACCGAAACCTCATAACACCGAAACTTCATAACACTGAAACTTCATAACACCGAAACTTCACGACACCGAAACATAACACCGAAACCTCACAACACCGAAACTTCAAAACGCCGAAAAGTATAGCCAGAGCTTAGCTTTATACAGCCTTTTGGCCCTGTGAAGTTTTGGTGTTATGAAACTCCCCCCAATGAATAGACTGTGCCTAGAGCATCCGCCTTATAACCGGTAGGTCGTGGGTTCGAGTCCCAAACTCTAAGACACAATTTGTGCCATTGAACAAGACACATAAATCCCGCCATTGCTTGTCCAAAATATTGGGGTGTATGGGTGTTGGCTGTACCATCTCTAGTCGAAAGATCGATTGCCTACGAGTATAAATAACAAAAAACGACAAAGATATATTTAGTAGATTTTACTAATAATGCATAAGATAGAGAGACAGAGAGAGAGCAGATTAACTCACTGGCATAAACATAATTATACAGATTTTATTATTCATCATATAAAAAAGCATCAATAGTGTTATTGTAGCAGTTAAAATTTTAACACACTTTTTAAAAAAAAACAGCCGCAGTCAATAACTGAATAATCAATTTATCAATATTATTATCAACTAGAGTGAATAATTGAATTCGCAAAATCTGCCAATCATTTTTCCTTAAATTATAAAATAAAGTCATGCACTGGAATACGTTCATTATAAGGTATTGTGTTTCTATTTAAAAAAAAAGATTTCTGATTTAAACAAAATAACTACTCGTAAAAAAACTGTGTCCAAGAATAACTAATTTAATTGATAATGGAAGTTTTCATTTCAGTAACGGCCTCGAAACGCCACCATCATAAATATTATTTGTTTTAATCGCGTCGGAAGGTTCTACCGGACATTGTTTTCTTCTCTTTCTGCTCGTTGGCAGAGGCGGGCCGGGCCCTGTTCAGGATGGACAAGAACTCCGAGGTCTTGGCGCGCATCCGCATGTGAATGTACACCTTGCTGCACTTGATATGGTAGTGCAGGTAGTTGCGAAACGTGTGCACCAGGTCGATGGTTTTGTCGCGCGATTCAGCCGACGTGTGCCGAGGGAACAGCACGAAGGTGACGTAGGCGACGTTGTCGGCGACCAGAGCGTCGGTGCCGGCGATGCTGGACGGCGGATTGCGATGCGAGTAGAGCACCTGCGGTGCCTGGTTGAAATCGCGCCGGGCTTCGCAGAATTCCTGCAGGAACACTTTGCCAACGATGACGTCGTCTGGGTCGCGGAACACGACGCTGAAGATCACGGTGACGCGGTCGTGCAGGGCCTCGACGTACCTGCGGCGGGCGAAGGGGGGTGGAGTTGAGACTGACGTTAAGACAGGCTCCTCCTGCATGTGCATCTGCTTACGGCATAGCCAAATTAAATAGAATAACTCCACTGCACCTGCAACCCACATAAACACTGAGGAACAAGAAATTACAGGATTTTTTCAAGCTTAACTAAACAAGCACAGAGAAAATTTTGGCTTTGCCAATTTAAGTCTAACAGATGCTTGCACGGATCATTTTGTGGTCCGAGCTCTTCTCTTCCTTGAAATGCGTTTCAGTAGGAATTTAAAGTAACTGGATTCTTCAGTGGGACTTCTACCCTCACCCCGATATTCCTCAGTGGGAGTTCTACCCTCACCCCGATATTCCTCAGTGGGACTTCTACCCTCACCCCGATATTCCTCAGTGGGAGTTCTACCCTCACCCCGATATTCCTCAGTGGGAGTTCTACCCTCACCCCGATATTCCTCAGTGGGAGTTCTACCCTCACCCCGATATTCCTCAGTGGGAGTTCTACCCTCACCCCGATATTCCTCAGTGGGAGTTCTACCCTCACCCCGATATTCCTCAGTGGGAGTTCTACCCTCACCCCGATATTCCTCAGTGGGAGTTCTACCCTCACCCCGACATTCCTCAGTGGGAGTTCTACCCTCACCCCAAGCTACTTAGTGGGAGTTCTACCCTCGCTCCAAGCTCCTCGGTAGGAGTTCTACCCTCGCTCCAAGCTACTCAGTGGGAGTTCTACCCTTACCCGGAGCTACTCAGTGGGAGTTCTACCCTTACCCGGAGCTACTCAGTGGGAGTTCTACTCTCACTCCAAGCTACTCAGTAGGAGTTCTACCCACTGAACAAAGCCAGCGAAACTCACAGCGTCTCATCGTCCCGATAGTGAATGACAGCTCGCTGCTGGGTGTCGCCGCCTGCGGCTTGCAAATTGAAATATTTTTCAAAGACGCAGGCAAAACAGTTGCGTTTGAGCATGGATGCCTGTTGGACCAGGTCGCGATAATTCTCGGGCAATTCGGCTAGGCGATATTCGAGCGTGACATTGTAACCCGGCTCCGCGGTGTCCAACAGGTGGCTGCCGTACTTGGCTTTCAACAGATCGTGCACCCCGTTGTCCTGCAGCTCTTTGAAGAACTTCAAGCTGATGCTCACCTGGTTTTGGCGCATTTTTTGTTTCAATTATTTGTATTTTTAACAGAATTCCGAATTTTCATTTGCGTATTAAGCTGGCTATCTATCTATCTATCCGTCTATCCGTCTACTTATCTATCTACCTCTATCTATATATAAATTTATCAATCTACCTGTCTATTTGTTTATCTATCTATCTATCTATCTACTCACCTATATATCAATCTATCGATATACCTGTCTATCTATCTATTAAGCTACCTATCTATTAAGCTACAGTCTATGTATCTACCTAGTTATCTACGAGTATCTATTTACTTTAAATTTATTAATCTCCTAGCCAGTCATTTTTTAAATACTTTTATTTCTTTATATATCAGTCTATTTCTAATCAATTTAATCAAACTATTCACGAAAAAAATTTAGCAATTTGTTTACTACACTACTACCCAGCTAATATCAAGTAGCATGATAAACTTATAGAACTTTCTGAAAACTAGCCAATAAATCACTCACCCAGATCACAAAGCGATCCTGTCCAGGATTGCTAACATGGTAGATAGCGCCATCGAAGTCGGCAACTTTAATATCCACACTGTCTCGCTTGGAACTGTTGATGGGAATTGAATTCAAAGAAAAAAGTGTCATGATAAAGAAATACATAATTTTTAATTTTGGAAATGACTTTAATAAAATAAAAAATCATTTCAAGATTCAAAGTATGAAGCAATCCTCATCTTTGGCACATTGTCATACAATTGGGCAACTGACATACATACCCATTTTGAACTTGAATATAAAAACTTGTTTAAAATGGCACATTACATGTGCACAAGCCTATATGTGGCAAAACTAAAAAAGCTAAATGTGTATATATATCTTAATTAGACTAGTGTATAGGTAAAACTGTAGGTAAAACCTTGGGAATCATCCAGCTATTTCATATAGTTAAATATACAAGTAAGTTGCAATTGGTTCATGACAATTATAAGATAGCTTTTCTGCCCAATAGTAGATTTCTAGTTTACAGTGGTTACAGCAACAGGTTTTTTGGTGACAAATAGATTATTTCAGTGACAAACCTAGTACATTTTGATAACAGGATGCATCTAAGTGACAGGGTTTTTTAATTTTGTTTTAAATAAACAAAAATAAAATTGTATTGGTTTAAATGAAGAAATTTATTTGAGATTAACTCAAGTAAAATTTAATTACACAAACTGTGCCATTATATTTAAAAATTATCTATTCTTGCATAAAGCTCAAAAGGAGTTAAAAAAAATTATAAAACCTTACTATAGGATTAAAATTGGTGATGATTATTTCTTGTAACTGAAGTGACTTAAGTTTGTCATTATAACAACTTTTGCTTGTTACCAAAATGTCTATAACAAACAACTATAATCCTAGCTTTCTTATCTTATGTATAAATTTTTGAAATGGCTAGATAATTCCAAAATTTAGTTATGTATACAGGAAAGCATAACAAAAAAATATAATTCAGGTTTTTGTAACTTTTTTGGTACTAAGTAAAGTGCAGAATGGTCTAGAATAGTGCAGATTGGGACTTTTATTTAAAATACTTCATTTCAAAAGATAAAATTTTGGCGATCCTGAAGATTCCCACATTAAATTATTTTATGCAATTTTATGCACATTTTTATTTTATTCTAGTACATATAAGACCTTTATTTAATTCATCAGTTCATTCCAACTTAAAAGGAATTTGAATATTAGAGTATTAAATAGGTCTTCTGAATAAGTTCTAAGAAAAACAATATGGAGATACAATCTGTTTTTATATCTGTTTTGCGTTTTAGTCCATACTACTTTTTTGGAAAAATTACTAATGCACTAAAGTTATTTGGTCATTAACTCAGGAAGCTATTCATCTCTTTTTAATGCAAGAAAAACACACTGACAATGTAGTCTTTAATTGCATTTAGCATTTATGAACATTTTTACTAAATCAAATGATTATATTTGTATAATTAATTCATTGAGTAGAAAATATTAAGATGGAAAGCAACCTTAGCTTTATGATAAGAGAAAACAAAAATAAACTTTGCCTTTTTTACAAATAAATACAGTAACTTTGAACAAGGACCAGGCCTTTTCGAATAACTACAAAAAATGAAAAAGCTTAACTGCTTTTTAGCTTGAAAACTCAATAGCACTTAGATACTTACTTAGGATCCTGCCTAATAGATTCAATCCTTGGGATCAATGTTTCCACAATGCATGGATTGTTAACCTCAAGTAAAATCATTGTTGGTTATATAATTCAAGAAAAAAAGAATGAACGGTTAAAGTAAATTACAAAATCTAACTTACGTTACAACTTCCTTTTTATGTCACTCGAAAAAGGTTTCTAGAAAAAATAATAATTCGTAATTTTTTGTCTTAGACGTCATTAATATTATGTTGATGTTGATTTACTATGTTTTTTTGCTTTTAAATTGATTATACAATTGAATATTACTGCTACCTATATGTTACTCATAGTTTAGTTTTACTGAACAACTATATTACGAAATAGTCACGGCGTTAAAGACCTAGTTGAAGAAAAACATTTAATTACCTAAAAAAGAGTCAATATTAACAATTTCTGCATTTCAAAAGTTTACAACAGTATCCTACCTAGATATATGCATAGTTGCTTTCGTAAAATTTTGTGCCATTCGCAAAATAAAAAGTAGAAAAGCATTTAAGGCTGACAGTTGATTCTTAATTAGTTTACGACTAACTAATTAGATCCTACACACTGATTTACAATTCACAATATATTTGTATGGTATGGCATGTGGACATTTTCGCGGTGAGAGTTCATTTTAATACACTCTGACTAAGATATTTCTAAATACACTGGTACGTTTTACGGAAACCTTTTTGATCGTTCGGGGTACGGTGTTCCGTGAAATTGCATTAAACCTCGTCCCCTTCTGCTTTGTCTTATCAAGAGCTAAGCAGAATTGGTACTAAGCGCTTCGAAAAATTTATTATCCAATTTTCAAATAAATTATGTAAAGGAAAAAAAATTACATGTAAATATTACATATGCAATGTAAATCGCTTCTACGTAGTATGTTTTATTAGGTTGTTGCTGATGGCCTGAAGGAAACTTACTGTAAGTATTTTTCTCCGTTTTTCTTGATTTTTGGGTGGGCTTTCTGGGGCGCCATTTTTTGGTGTGCTGATTCGATTTGTCAACCTCACGCGACTGACTCAAATATGAGTCAACTAAGTTCCTGTTGGAGTCTACTTTGTTTAAAAGAGAGGATTTATACTATAACTTTCTCAAGGCGATGCGAGAAGGGAGCTCACTTATTAATACGGCAACCGATTAAAAAGTGTTTTACCCGAATCTGCCTTAGCAATCATGATTTTTGCTTTGAATTAGCTATAATTGGCTTATACTTAACGCATGCTAGATTCTAAATTGTTGTTCCGCCTAATGTTTGAGAGAGTTGGAGCAGAAAAAATTGCCACAGACATTCGAATCTTAATCAACAAACAATCCTTGCACTTTTTATGTCTTCCTTACCATTTTGATCCATAATTTTAAATGCCACATAAAAAAACTATTAAGTTAAACAAAATGGAGCGAGCAGCCGTCAACAGACTAGAAGGCGGTGAGTTTGACGCTGCCGAGTTGCCTGACGCTAGCGATCTGCGGTGGCAACTGTGGGGGCCCTACATGAGCCAACGCGAGTGGGGCACAGTTCGAGAGACCGGAGCGACAGAGGGTGGCTCAAACTGGACGGAGTTCCCCTACGAAAGGGCCGCTAGTACAGCCTACCGCTACTGCGAGGACGGCATATTCGGCGTGTGCGATCGGGACTGTCGAGTTTGCCATTCGTACGCCTTCTGGAACTATCGGGACGACCATCTCAAGGAGCGATTTTACGGGCTCAACAATGCCCAAGGAGCGCACGGCGAAGACGTCAAGGAGATCTACTCGTTCAAAGCAGCCGATCCTCAGTATCGATACATCTGCGCCGACTTTCTCTACCCGCAGACGGAGTACCCCTACAGGCACCTGGCGCACATGGAATCCAAGGCCAATCAAGTCGATGAGTCGGCTGCGAATGCCTTTCGAACAGCCGCTGTCTCGCTGACCGACTTCAACAGCTGGCATTCGGAGCAGCGCTACTTTGAAATCGAATTCGAAATGTGCAAGCTGACCCCGGAGCGGCTCTATCTGCAGCTGAGCATCACCAACTGCTCATCGGAGCCGGCCCGTTTGGTTGCACTGCCGATGCTGTATTTGAGAAATACCTGGTCGCCAGGTCAAACTGGGGACGATTATCACGTGGAGAAGGTCATCAAGGTCAAGGATGATTGCCTGATTGTCTGCTTCAAAGACGCTGGTGAGCATTTGGTTTTCTTCATGCTAACAAAAATCTATGGACACAGCTTTAAAATCTAGTCCAATATCTGATATACTGTCCGTGAAAAGTTCCGGAACCCTTGCTGCGATGTCTTCTAGCAGACATAATTTCAGTCCGTTCAGAGCAAACACACATGGGAGGGAATCGGAATCAGCAAGTGTGTAAATAGCCCTGTGTGTTTGCTCCATAGACTCAGCGACCATAGACAATTGCTTGTTTGTCTTTTCCTAATTTTTTTTGTCTAACCTTTATGTACATAACACTGGCCTGTTCACACGCGCTCCTTCGAATAAACTTTTTCTTGACCACATCATGGAGCTGAGATCCGCAGCTTTCATTTGAACCAAGTTACAATGGAAACGGACTGAAATTATGTCCGCTAGAAGACATCGTAGCAAGGGTTCCGGAACTTTTGACGGACAGTATGCGTAGTTTATTGAGCTCAACGTGTCATAGCAAGAATTTCACTTTAGTTACAGACATACAGGCTACAGGCTATTTCAGTGCTCCCATTTTCTCATTCGATTCGCACAGATAATAAAGAATTTCACCTGGGCTACTACTTTGACAACGAAGCTGCCGTACCGGAAATCCTGCTCACCGAAAATGCGACATCTGCGAGTTCCAATTCAAGCGAGCCGAAACATTCGCCAGCCAAGGACGCATTCCATCGGTACATAGTTCGGGGCGACAGCTCCGGGCTGTTGGCCAATTTAGGCGAGCTGCCGGCCACCAAAGCCGGTCTGTGCTATCGCTTGAATTTTTCACCGAAGCAGCAAATCAAACTGCGCTGCTTTCTCATGTCGCAACGATCGGGTGAATCGGCCATGCTCAACTGGAAAGGACTGACCAGCAGTATGGAGATGGTCCGGCTGCAGAACAATGTTGAAACCTATCAGTCTTTGCCGTCATCCCTGATCCCGGCCGAGCAGGACATCCTAAATGCGGCCTACACTAACCTACTGTGGAATCGGCAGTATTATCCGCTAGACAGAATGCCGCATCTTTGGCGAGTGTTCTCATCCGGTGCGGGTCGGCTTCCCAGCTACTTGGTCACCGTGCCAGATAAGTGGGAGCAGCCCTACTTGGCAACTTGGGACACTGCTCTGCACTGCCTTTGTTTGAGCTGTTTTGATCAGAGACAGGCTTTGCAGGAGCTGCTGTTGCTGCTGGCTCTGGTGCGGTCAGATGGATCCATGTACACTGACGAGTACCGGCCGGAGGGAGTGACGCCACCTCTAGTGGTTCTGGCTGCTCTGGATGTGTACAGGTGAAAAGCAGCGGCGTAGTGGGCAGCATAATAAGGAATGCTCCTACAGTTCCTATTTTTCTAAGTATCAATTTTGTTTTTTATAACTCTGAATTTTCTAGCTAAAACTCCTCTGCAACTGCATGTCTCCTCTGCAGCTCCATGTCTTCTCTGTAACTGCATGTCTTCTCTGCAGCTACTGGTTTTCTCTGCAGCTCCATGTCTTCTTTGCAAACGCATGTCTTCTCTGCAGCTCTGCATGTCTTCTCTTGAACTGCATGTCTTCTTTGCAGCTCTCTGTATTCTCTGCAGTTCAATGTCTTCTCTGCAGCTCTATGTCTTCTCTGTAACTGCATGTCTTCTCTGCAGCTCCATGTCTTCTCTGCAACTGCATGTCTCCTCTGCAACTCCAAGTTCCAGAACTCTGGTTCTTCTTTCCAGTTCCTCTTTCGAACACTGCGGTTTTGGAAGTTCTTTATGTTTTAGGAGCTTCAGTGACTTCTCTTAAACTTACGTGCTGATAAAGTATGTAAGCAAGTATTAGAAACAACTAACGAGTAAAACTAACATGATTATTTGCAGCAAATGCAGTCGAGACGAGCAAAAGTCGCTGGCCCCGCTGATCTATTCAAGCCTGAGTCGTCATTTGGCCTGGTGGCTGCATCGACGCGACGTGCGCGGTGTGGAACTGATCGATGGCGGAGTCTGCGGAGTGGACTACGTGTCCTTATTCCCAAGGGAACTTGTCGAGACTGGGGAAGGATTAATTTGGGCTCTGTTCTTTGTCATGGTAGGGAATTAAATACACGTCCTAAATTGTTTTTTTTAATTGATTGATTCGCGAAATTCCCTCTGAAAGAAATGCTCACACTTCTCCAACACCAATCCAGCGATTCTTGGAACTCTCGCTGACCGTGCACTCCACCAACCAGCCCGGCTCCGAAATTCGCTCAACTATAGAAACCGACCTGCCCAAACTAATCGGCTACTTAGGCAGGCTGTGCGCTGCATTCGTGCGCTGCACAGTTCAAGAGAACGGACTCTATTATCCCTACTGGCTGGACGTTGGAGCTGTGAAGAGGGACGCCGAGGCGTCGACAGCTGATAGCAACGACGTCGATTCAACCATTTCCAAACAGCAGCAACAAGTGGAAAAAGAAGAAGAACCAGCACTATTGGACCAACAGAATCAGAGCAATAGGCGATCTAGCAGACAGTCAGAAAGTTGTGAAAGCAACATTTCAATTGACGGCAGTTGCATCAGCTTCTCGGACGTTGTGGAACGCTCGGCCTCGGTGATTCTGCCAACAAGTGTTGTCGGCGGGGACAAGGACGAAGTAAAAAAACGGTGCCCTTGGCTGCACGCCTACTGCTACCTGCCGGCCATCTGCTGCTGCTGCCTGCCCAACGTGAAACTTGACGGTGGCGACACGCTGGAGGATCTGTTCGCCGCCGGGTTCAATGGCACCAACGATTGGGAGACTCGAGCTCCGTACATCTTCACGGATGCCAGCCATTCTAGACTGTTTGTTAGCGCTATCAATTCTATACAGTTGTCCGAACTGTTGGAGCAGGTAAATTTGGTGGCACCTTTAGCAAATGGCTGATGGGGGAAGTTTCTGATTGGGGAAGTTTCTGATTGGGGAAATTTCTGATTGGGGAAGTTTCTGATTGGGGAAATTTCTGATTGGGGAAGTGTCTGATTGGGGAAGTGTCTGATTGGGGAAGTGTCTGATTGGGGAAGTTTTTGACTGGAGTAGTTTCCGATCGGGGAAGTCCCGAAATTGGGGAAGTTTCTTTTTGGGGAAATGTCTGATTGGAGAAATTTCTGATTGGGGAAGTGTCTGATTGGGGAAGTGTCTGATTGGGGAAGTTTTTGACTGGAGTAGTTTCCGATCGGGGAAGTCCCGAAATTGGGGAAGTTTCTTTTTGGGGAAATTTCTGATTGGGGAAATGTCTGATTGGGGAAATGTCTAATTGGGGAAGTTTCCGATTGGGGAAGTTTCTGATTGGGGATGTTTAGGATTTGGGAAGTTTCCGATTGGGGAAGTTTCTGATTGAGGAAACTCCATCGTAGTAGTTTTAAACAGGGTTGTTTAAATAAGTCAAATGAGACTGATGAGAGGTTATAATACCGAAATATACCAACGCAGATACTTAGCGAAGTGCAGTTCCTGTCCCAGTACGGAATCCGCACAATGTCGATGCTGCACACCTGCGACACGGCTTCGGTTAAGCTGTCGTTAAAAAGATCGTCGACTGTATCGACGGATTCGGGTTCCAAACAGCAGAAGCAGGCGTGCTACAGGCTGAGGCAGGAGTTCTGCCCCGGCGCATCCGTGAGCTGCTCCTACGGTGGCAACACCAACTGGTACGGCGGTGTGAATCTGCCCTACAACTACCTGGTGCTGGAGGCCATGCACAAATGGTCAACGGTGCTTGATAAAAAATTCGATCTAATCGAATATCCGTCCTACACGGGTCGGTACAAGCGGTTGAAGGATATTGTGCAAGAGCTGGCCTCGAGAAATGTGGCCCTGTTTCTGCCGAATTCTTCTGGTAGGAATGAACTATTTCTAAATGATTGTTTAGTTACCCAGAGGAGTCAGAAAGAAGAGGAGAGGGGGAGAGGACAGTAAGGAAGGGGAGGAGAGGAGATGAGGGGGAGTCAGGAAGGGGAGGAGAAGAGGAGAGGGGGAGTCAGGAAGGGGAGGAGAAGAGGATAGGGGGAGTCAGGGAGGGGAGGAGAGGGGGAGAGGAGAGTAGGGAAGGGGAGGAGAGGAGAAGAGGGGGAGTCGGGAAGGGGAGGAGAAGAGGAGAGGGGGAGTCAGGAAGGGGAGGAGAGAAGGAGAGGGGGAGTCAGGAAGGGGAGGAGAAGAGGAGAGGGGGAGTCAGGAAGGGGAGGAGAAGAGGAGAGGGGAGTCAGGAAGGGGAGGAGAGGAGAAGAGGGGAGTCAGGAAGGGGAGGAGAGGGGGAGAGGGGGAGTGAGGAAGGGGAGGAGAGGAGAAGAGGGGAGTCAGGAAGGGGAGGAGAGGGGGAGAGGGGGAGTGAGGAAGGGGAGGAGAAGAGGGGTAAGGGAAAGATTATTCGTCATACGTCAGGAAGCAAGTCCCCAGTAAGAATTCAAGCGTCATTGAATTCACGCTACATTATTTCTTCCCACGAACTCCACAAACCAGGAATTATCCCCAGCACTGGCGCCGACTCAAAATCCGGCCTGCTATTCTACGAGACCTTCGACGGCGACACGGGCCGGGGCCACGGAGCGGCGCACAAAGCCGGCTGGAGCGCCATCATAGCCCGGATTCTGATGCTGATGCACGGCAACGAGTGAGGGTGACGCGGCTGGTTTGAAATAAAATAAATTTTTCTGGCACCGAATCGACTACCGCTTTATTGTCTCCCTTTCTTTACTTGCAGATGTCATTTTTTGAAAATTTCCCGTTATCGTCTCGCTTTCATTTGGAAGCGAATTCGAACGCGCATTTTTTGTTTCTAAGAAATACATGCAGTTTTTTTGTCCCTGGTATAACAAAATAAAGGATAAAAAATGGAAATTAGATTCAATTCAATTTTATGCGAGCTGTATTTTAACAAGTCAATTATAAGGCATCTCTTATTTGAATTCAAATGAAGTTAATTATTAAAATAATTTTGAAGCAAAAAACTATGTTTAAAAGCAGCAACGATAGCGGCTTCAGTTACGAGTTACAGTACACAAACTCGTACTATGGATACAAGCGTCTCAGTTAAATAGTATTTAAAAAAATGCAAGCAACATCATTTTTTAATTGAATAAGATTTAAACCAGGAATTGAAACTCATCGCACAGTTATGGTTAAACCGTCCTAAGTCTTTGGATTGAAGGCCCAAAACACTAAGCTTTCTAACCGGAGGTCATTGGTTCGAATCTCTTTTTTCGGGAAACCAACCGAAATTAATCTAAAAAGCTGCGGACCTTAAAAATTTTTCGAATAATTATCAGTCAGGAACTTTGCCGGCATCCAAATTCCCATTAAATTATCTTTCCTAAAGCCCAGATCGATTTGCCGATATGTATCGATGCCTAATTATCTAGAGCGATAAATTACACTACATTTACAAAGCACCACTTAAGTTGCATCGTCGGCACCACCGCCGCCGCCGCCAATCAGCTCGCCGGGCAGCGAGTACCAGCGCAGGCTGGGATCGTACACAAACAGGCCGGACGAGCTGGCCGCGTCAAGATCCCGGATCCAGGCCCAGATCAGCTTGGCCTTTCTGCTGCTCATCAGCTGATTCTCCCTGATGTAATCGAGCACGTTGCCGTAGGCGATTGTATCGTTGGGATCGCGCATGTCGCAGCTGCGCGAGTCGACATCCTCAAGGCGGCCGGAGCGCAGGGACCCGTTGTCCGGTGTGAAGTACACCACCGGGATCTGCTTGGTTCTTGCCGCCGCGGCCGTGGCTGCCGCTGCCGCCGCAGCTCCTTTTCTGCCGCCGCCGCCGCCACCCCCGACGACGCCTTTGATCCGTCTGCGTCTGCTAGTTGCACTCTTCTTGCTGGCGGCCTGCGGCTGCTGCTGCTGTTGTTGTTGTTGTTGTTGTGCCCGCGATGAAGGAAGCAACGAAGGCTGAGGATGCTGAGGCGGCGGAAGGTGCTGCGGCGGTTGCTGAGGCTTCTGCTGCCCGGGCGCCGCCGATGGTCGCACCGTGGGAGGCTCCGCGCCAGTCTCTGATCTGGCATCGGCGGTTGGCGACGCCGCTGCTGCTGCGGCAGCTGCGACAGACAACGATTGCTGCTGCTGCTGCTGTCTTCCCGTGAGCTTGCCGACTCCGTCAGACCGACTTGTAGTTATAATTGGCAAATAATTCTGGTTGGCGTCCACATTTCTGCTGCCAACTTGCCCGGGTTCAACGGCGCTGCTGCTCGGCTTGGGAATTCGACCTGAGGAATGGATTTGAGCGGCGGGCCGTGGCGTCTGGGTCCAGCGGCGGCAGAGCACCCGTTGATGGCGTGGCACCTGGCGGCGCGGCAGCTTTTGGACTCGGCGCTTGCTGCTGCTGCCTCCTTTGTTGCTGTTGCTGCTGCTGCTGCTGTTGCTGCTGCTGTTGTTGGCTCCGTTCGAAAATTCTCATCGTCTCCGACAGGCTGTTCCGGTGCCCGAACCTCGCCTGACTCGGCCTGGCGCCAGCGTTTCCAAGGACGCCAACGCTGCTCGGACTGCTGCTGTAGATCTGCTTGGCCGCGCCAAAGTGACGCCTTTGAAAGCGCTGAGGCTGCTGCGGCGGCTGCTGCGGGCCGGTTGAGTCGGCGGGACGCCTGCTGGACTGGTGAAATCCCACCGTCGAATTGAAGCTGAAAAACAATGTTGGTCGAGCAGAAAAATTACGTTGATAAACAAAAATCTTTCAATAAGAATCTTGCCCTAATTAAGCTTACTAAATAGTTGATGCCAGGGCAATTTCTCAGCAATTTCAATAAATCTGATTGATAAAATAACTGTCAAAAAATAGTTTGAGAGTAGTCTTCTAGCCAAGAGGAGGCAACCGTGTTGTTGTGGGGGCGCTTTTTTTGCAACAATTTTTGCCAGGAAACAATGACGAAGCCCGGGAAGAAAAAGGAAAGCTGAATTTCTGCCTTGGCAACAAGCCTCTCTTCTAACGGCGCTGTAAAAATTCCCATAGGTTAGAAAATTTCCTCTTTTCCTCTCTCCCAGCAGCTGCACGGGGAGAGTCGCACAGTGTCATGTGGTACGGAACCGTGTCGGCGCCTCCTCTCCACAGCCCGTATTTAATTATTGAAGATTCCCTACAGTAATGCGAGGCTTAACAATAAGAGGAGAAATGAAAGAGCGGGGAAGAGTGAAATACGCAGGCAATTCGCGTTATAGTAACAGCTTCCAATGCTCATTGCTCTTTATCAAATTTTGGAAAAGCCTGTACGAGCGTAGATCTTTTCAGGCAGAAAAAATACAATAGATTTTTTTATTGCTGAAACTTACTGTTGCATTCCCTTTGTCCAGTGTTGAGGTGTCCAGCTTAAAAAATGTAATTTATTTCGGAGATATAATAAGGCTACAAAGACTATTAGTAATGAATAGTAATGCAGTTCATAGATTAAGTTAAATTAAAAAATAAGCGAGCGCTGCAGAAATAGAAGCCCAGTCCATACGGCAAAAAGCCTGCCCTGAGAAGATAAATACTAAAAGGTAGATCTCTTCAGCCCGCTCGCCGTGGAGAGACAAACAAGACAGAGCCCCCCCCACCCTGCTCCGAGTGTTGGCAATGCCACTGGTTTCTCTTTCGTGCAGAAATCCAAAATAGAAGTGCTTTTTAGAAGACAATAGAAGACAAAAAACTGAAATGAATTAAACGGGCGCGTGCTGCTGTAGGCTTGGTTTCACCTTTTCGGAATGCCTGCCTCTCAAACCAGCTGCCCTCTCTTCCTAGTTCGCCACCCACCCCTAGCGAGTTTTCTGTCACCGCCTCACGGTTCTCGTCTAGTAGTGTACACAAGCCAATTATAACAAAACAGCATTGCTATATGCTGGCCTCGGAAACCAAGGCAGCAAGTAAAGGAAAATAAAAGTGATGAATGAAATAAATGCTGTTTAGTTTCTTGTGTCAAATGAAAACTGTGTCGCCTAGTTAGTTGGTAGTAATAGTTCAGTTAGTTTTTATATAAAGCTTTCGCTACCTCAACGCAAGTCTTTTATATTGCAGTATCTTAACAACATAGACCAAATGGTCACGTTTAAGACAGGAGTGCCACCTTTAAGACAGGAGTGTCATCTGTTAGACAGGAGTGTCACCTGTTAGACAGAAGTGCCAACTGTTAGACAGAAGTGCCAACTGTTAGACAGAAGTGCCAACTGTTAGACAGGAGTGTCACCTGTTAGACAGAAGTGTCACCTGTTAGACAGGAGTGTCCCATGTTAGACAGGAGTGTCACCTGTTAGACAGTAGTGTCACCTGTTAGACAGGAGTGTCACCTGTTAGACAGGAGTGTCACCTGTTAGACAGGAGTGTTACCTGTTAGAGAGGAGTGTCACCTGCTAGACAGGAGTGTCACCTGTTAGACAGGAGTGCCAACTGTTAGACAGAAGTGTCACCTGTTAGACAGGAGTGTCACCTGTTAGACAGGAGTGTCATCTGTTAGACAGTGATGTCACCTGTTAGACAGGAGTGTCCCATGTTAGACAGGAGTGCCAACTGTTAGACAGGAGTGTCACTGTTAGACAGGAGTGTCATCTGTTAGACAGGAGTGCCAACTGTTAGACAGGAGTGTCACCTGTTAGACAGGAGTGTCATCTGTTAGACAGGAGTGACACCTGTTAGACAGGAGTGTCACCTGTTAGACAGGAGTGTCACCTGTTAGACAGGAGTGTCACCTGTTAGACAGAAGTGCCAACCGTTAGACAGAAGTGCCAACTGTTAGACAGAAGTGTCACCTGTTAGACAGGAGTGTCACAGGTGACAGGAGTGTCCCATGTTAGACAGGAGTGTCACCTGTTAGACATGAGTGTCACCTGTTAGACAGAAGTGTCACCTGTTAGACAGGAGTGTCCCATGTTAGACAGGAGTGTCAACCTGTTAGACAGTAGTGTCACCTGTTAGACAGGAGTGTCACCTGTTAGACAGGAGTGTCACCTGTTAGACAGGAGTGTTACCTGTTAGAGAGGAGTGTCACCTGTTAGACAGGAGTGTCACCTGTTAGACAGGAGTGCCCAACTGTTAGACAGAAGTGTCACCTGTTAGACAGGAATGTCACCTGTTAGACAGAAGTGCCAACTGTTAGACAGGAGTGTCACCTGTTAGACAGGAGTGTCATCTGTTAGACAGGAGTGTCACCTGTTAGACAGGAGTGTCATCTGTTAGACAGTGATGTCACCTGTTAGACAGGAGTGTCCCATGTTAGACAGGAGTGCCAACTGTTAGACAGGAGTGTCACTGTTAGACAGGAGTGTCATCTGTTAGACAGGAGTGCCAACTGTTAGACAGGAGTGTCACCTGTTAGACAGGAGTGTCATCTGTTAGACAGGAGTGACACCTGTTAGACAGGAGTGTCACCTGTTAGACAGGAGTGTCACCTGTTAGACAGGAGTGTCACCTGTTAGACAGAAGTGCCAACCGTTAGACAGAAGTGCCAACTGTTAGACAGAAGTGTCACCTGTTAGACAGGAGTGTCACAGGTGACAGGAGTGTCCCATGTTAGACAGGAGTGTCACCTGTTAGACATGAGTGTCACCTGTTAGACAGAAGTGTCACCTGTTAGACAGGAGTGTCCCATGTTAGACAGGAGTGTCACCTGTTAGACAGTAGTGTCACCTGTTAGACAGGAGTGTCCCATGTTAGACAGGAGTGCCAACTGTTAGACAGGAGTGTCACTGTTAGACAGGAGTGTCATCTGTTAGACAGGAGTGCCAACTGTTAGACAGGAGTGTCACCTGTTAGACAGGAGTGTCATCTGTTAGACAGGAGTGACACCTGTTAGACAGGAGTGTCACCTGTTAGACAGGAGTGTCACCTGTTAGACAGGAGTGTCACCTGTTAGACAGAAGTGCCAACCGTTAGACAGAAGTGCCAACTGTTAGACAGAAGTGTCACCTGTTAGACAGGAGTGTCACAGGTGACAGGAGTGTCCCATGTTAGACAGGAGTGTCACCTGTTAGACATGAGTGTCACCTGTTAGACAGAAGTGTCACCTGTTAGACAGGAGTGTCCCATGTTAGACAGGAGTGTCACCTGTTAGACAGTAGTGTCACCTGTTAGACAGGAGTGTCACCTGTTAGACAGGAGTGTCACCTGTTAGACAGGAGTGTTACCTGTTAGAGAGGAGTGTCACCTGTTAGACAGGAGTGTCACCTGTTAGACAGGAGTGCCCAACTGTTAGACAGAAGTGTCACCTGTTAGACAGGAATGTCACCTGTTAGACAGAAGTGCCAACTGTTAGACAGGAGTGTCACCTGTTAGACAGGAGTGTCATCTGTTAGACAGGAGTGTCACCTGTTAGACAGGAGTGTCATCTGTTAGACAGTGATGTCACCTGTTAGACAGGAGTGTCCCATGTTAGACAGGAGTGCCAACTGTTAGACAGGAGTGTCACTGTTAGACAGGAGTGTCATCTGTTAGACAGGAGTGCCAACTGTTAGACAGGAGTGTCACCTGTTAGACAGGAGTGTCATCTGTTAGACAGGAGTGACACCTGTTAGACAGGAGTGTCACCTGTTAGACAGGAGTGTCACCTGTTAGACAGGAGTGTCACCTGTTAGACAGAAGTGCCAACCGTTAGACAGAAGTGCCAACTGTTAGACAGAAGTGTCACCTGTTAGACAGGAGTGTCACAGGTGACAGGAGTGTCCCATGTTAGACAGGAGTGTCACCTGTTAGACATGAGTGTCACCTGTTAGACAGAAGTGTCACCTGTTAGACAGGAGTGTCCCATGTTAGACAGGAGTGTCACCTGTTAGACAGTAGTGTCACCTGTTAGACAGGAGTGTCACCTGTTAGACAGGAGTGTCACCTGTTAGACAGGAGTGTTACCTGTTAGAGAGGAGTGTCACCTGTTAGACAGGAGTGTCACCTGTTAGACAGGAGTGCCCAACTGTTAGACAGAAGTGTCACCTGTTAGACAGGAATGTCACCTGTTAGACAGAAGTCTAATAGGTGACACTCCTGTCTAACAGGTGACACTCCTGTCTAACAGGTGACACTCCTGTCTAACAGGTGTCACTCCTGTCTAACAGGTGACACTACTGTCTAACAGGTGACACTCCTGTCTAACAGGTGACTCCGTTGTTAAGCAGGCGGTATTTCAGTCTTTCCTTTGACAATGGACATGTCCAATCTCATGAAATCCAGCGCAACCTAGAATTCTAATTTGAACAGGAGTCAAGTCCGCAGCGGTCTCCAAAAGATGATCAAGCTCATTCAACAGAATCGCAATTAGGCGCCAGTTCACGGAAATGCGGCTACTTGTGTGTGTCAGAACTAAAAATACAGTGCGCTGCAAGAGCAGCTGCACGCGGGGCAACATATGCTTCTAATCAGATTTTGTAAGCCCGATAAAATTCAATTAGCTATGTTGGTTCGGTTCGAACTGCACTTTTAGTTGGAAATCTCCCGCCTTCAAACTGAATAACTCCGGAGAGATCATGTCTCAGTTTTTAGTCCAGAGCATGGAGGATAGTTTCAGCTGATCCTATTTTACAGGAACCAATCCCCGTTGCAGCCATTGAGAACCGTGTATAAGTGCCGATGAAATCGTAAAAACTCTTAGCTACAGTTCTTTTTCTTCATGCCGGATAGAGTTTTCTAGGAAAGCAGCGAGCCTGGAGCATGCAGCTGCAGCACTCGCACTATAACGAAGGCATCAGCGGAGAGGCGGACGCGATTTGGATTCTGACATCCGCCTTCATCATATTCACCATGCAGAGCGGTGAGTGTTGCCAATTTTGCTGCAATTGTTAAATCCTTGTTGCTTGAAACCCAGTTCAAAGCCTTTTGCTTTGAGAGGAGAGGAGAGGAGATCAGAGGAGAGATCAGAGGAGAGGAGAGGAGATCAGAGGAGAGGAGAGGAGAAGAGACGAGAGGAGAGGAGAGGAAAGGAGAGGAGACGAGAGGAGAGGAGAGGAAAGGAGAGGAGACGAGAGGAGAGGAGAGGAAAGGAGAGGAGAGGCGAGGAGAAGAGAGGAGAGAAGAGGAGAGATAATGAGAGGAGAGGAGAGGAAAGGAGAGGAGAGGCGAGGAGAAGAGAGGAGAGAAGAGGAGAGATAATGAGAGGAGAGGAGAGGAGAAGAGAGGGGAGGAATGGATGGGTGACTGATGCTAGATGGGAGCAGGAAGTACCCTTAGAGTCAAAACATGCATAAAGAATGGTTTTAAAAATTCATCAAACATTCTCAGTGCATCTTAATCAATAATTCCAATTAGAATTCAATTTTTAATTAAAAAATAATTTTCCACCTCTGTTAGACATAAATCGGGTACCCTTGAGAGCTAGGTGTTAACGAATCAATGCTGTTTGAAATCGATGTTTTAATCCTCCCTAAGCTACTTGATTCGCCAAAAAACTAAGTAGTGCAAATCGATAGTAATTTTAAGAGATGTCATAAAAAACTTTCTTATTCGCGCGGTTGAACTCTTAGCCAATGAGTGTTTGAAGAAACAGCGACTGAGGATCACTGGGGAGGTGGGTAAGAGATCCAACTACGAAGGAAATGAAATTCGACTGCTGAGAAAAAAATAAAAAGTCACCAAAGCGGCTTAGGCTTAGACTTGGAAGGTGCAACTTCCAAAGGCATTAATCAAGCAGGAACTGAGCTCTTTCCATCAAGCAACTCAATCTTATAAATCTATCGGTGATAAAAGAAGCCGCTGATAAAAAAACGGGAAACACTTGGGTGGCATGTCACATAGAAGGACAGACGCCGCCAGAACCATGGTATTCTCGCCGGAACCTCAGAGCGATGCAATCTGGATTCTTTCGGCTACATTTATTATTTTCACCATGCAGAGCGGTAAGTTAATGGACAAAGCTGTTCACACTTAATGGTCAAATTAAATTCAGTAAGAAGTCAAAAAGGGAGCAAATTTCTTTCTTGTCTGTTAGAAAACCTCAGGCTTGTTTAAAACAAAAGTATATAATATTACACACTCCTTTATTGATAAAACTTTTAGACAGGCAGACTAACTCCGATGTGTTAGACACTCTCTGATGTGTTAGACACTCTCTGATGTGTTAGACACTCTCTAATGTGTTAGACACTCTCTGATGTGTTAGACACTCTCTGATGTGTTAGACTCTCTCCGATCTGTTAGACACAATCCGATCTGTTAGACACAATCCGATCTGTTAGACACAATCCGATCTGTTAGACACAATCCGATCTGTTAGACACAATCCGATCTGTTAGACACAATCCGATCTGTTAGACGCAATCCATTCTGTTAGACACAATCCGATCTGTTAGACACACACTCCGATCTGTTAGACACACTCCGATCTGTTAGGCACACTCCGATCTGTTAGACACACTCCGATCTGTTAGACACACTCCGATCTGTTAGACACACTCCGATCTGTTAGACACACACTCCGATCTGTTAGACACGCTTCGGTCTGTTAGACACACTCCGATCTGTTAGACACACACTCCGATCTGTTAGACACGCTTCGGTCTGTTAGACACACTCCGATCTGTTAGACACACTCCGATCTGTTAGACACACACTCCGATCTGTTAGAAACGCTTCGGTCTGTTGGACACAATCCGATCTGTTAGACACAATCCGATATGTTAGACACACTCTGATGTGTCATTCCCAGGCTTCGGGCTACTGGAATCCGGCTCTTGCACGGCCAAGAACGAGGTGAACATCATGGTGAAGAACGTGGCGGACGTGGTATTTGGCGGTCTGTCGTACTGGCTCGTTGGTTACTCGTTCTCATTTGGAAATAGCTCGCTAGCAAACGACTTCAGCGGCTGGGGAAATTTCATGGTTGCGGCGGAGAGAAACGACACCGGCTGGGTGTACTCGAAGTTCTTCTTTCAGGCATCATTTGCCACCACGGCAACCACTATTGTATCCGGGGCCATGGCCGAGAGAACCAAACTCGAGGCCTACATGGTGTTTAGTTTCTTTAACACCCTCATCTTCTGCTTTCCGGCGCACTGGATGTGGTCTGAGAACGGCTTTCTGTTCAAGCTCAACTGCATGGACATTGCCGGGGCGGGGCCTGTTCACCTGGTTGGCGGCACCACCGGCATGGTTGCTACGCTGTTGTTAAGGCCGAGAATGCACAGATTTTCGGCTAGTCATCCGCCTCAGATGGGCAGCCCGACCAATGCATTGCTGGGCATGTTCATGCTATGGTGGGTTGGAGGTTTTTCAAATTTTTGACCCATTTTGATAAGACATTGCATTAATTAATTCCTGTTAGACACGGTCTAATTCTTGTTAGACATGGTCTGATTTATGTTAGACACGGCTTGATTCCTGTTAGACACGACCAGATTCCTGTTAGACACGGCTGATTCCTGTTAGACACGGTCTGATTCCTGTTAGACACAGTCTGATTCCTGTTAGACCCGGACTGATTCCAGTTAGAAACGGACTGATTCCAGTTAGACCCGGACTGATTCCTGTTAGACACAGACTGATTCCTGTTAGACACGACCAGACTGATTCCTGTTAGACACGGTCTGATTCCTATTAGACACGGTCTGATTCCTGTTAGACACGGACTGATTCCTGTTAGACACGGTCTGATTCCTATTAGACACGGTCTGATTCCTGTTAGACACGGACTGATTCCTGTTAGACACGGTCTGATTCCTGTTAGACACGGACTGATTCCTGTTAGACACGGACTGATTCCTGTTAGACACGGATTGATTCCTATTAGACACGGTCTGATTCCTGTTAGACACGGACTGATTCCTGTTAGACACGGTCTGATTCCTGTTAGACACGGACTGATTCCTGTTAGACCCGGACTGATTCCTGTTAGACCCGGACTGATTCCTGTTAGACCCGGACTGATTCCAGTTAGACACGGACTGATTCCTGTTAGACACGGACTGATTCCTGTTAGACACGGACTGATTCCTGTTAGACACGGATTGATTCCTGTTAGACACGGTCTGATTCCTGTTAGACACAGACTGATTCCTGTTAGACACGACCAGACTGATTCCTGTTAGACACAGCCTGATTCCTATTAGACACGGTCTGATTCCTGTTAGACACGGTCTGATTCCTGTTAGACACGGACTGATTCCTGTTAGACACGGTCTGATTCCTGTTAGACACGGCTTGATTCCTGTTAGACACGGATTGATTCCTGTTAGACACAGACTGATTCCTGTTAGACACAGACTGATTCCTATTAGACACGGCTTTATTCCTGTTAGACACGGCTTGATTCCTGTTAGACACGGATTGATTCCTGTTAGACACGGCTTGATTCCTGTTAGACACAGACTGATTCCTGTTAGACACGGATTGATTCCTGTTAGACACGGATTGATTCCTTTTAGACACGGTCTGATTCCCGGTAGACACGGACTGATTCCTTTTAGAGATTACCTAAATAGCTACTTATTTTTTATACACAAAAATAGTACTGCAGAAGAGCAAAAAATCTTTGGAAAGGCTGAGTTTACCAATCAACTTTCAAACAAATCCAACTCCAAAACTAACTATATTTGTTCGCAAATCAGGTGGGGCTGGCTCGGCTTCAACTGCGGATCAACATTCGGTATTAGCGGGGATAAATGGAAACTTGCGGCCAGGTAAAGTGCGATGCTCGAGTTATTTGCGATAATTTGAAAAAGTGCCAGAAACGAGACTTTCATGGGATAATTTTTTTCAGATCCGCCGTGTCCACCATTATCGCTTCAATGGGAGGCGGCATCGTTGGCATGATGTTCAGCTATCTCACTAGAGGCCGCAAGTTTCACGTCAGCCTCATCACTAATAGCATCTTGTCTAGTCTGGTGTCAATCACCGGTGAGAGTCGGGCAAACTTATTAAGCAATCTGAATATGCACAGGAACTCGCGTTAACTAAAGAGTCCTGGCGTAAAACTGTCCCGAAAAGGTTATCAAAAACTTATGCGTCTCATTCTAGGCTCGTACAGATCATTGCTATATCTACCTACCTACCTACCTACTTACCTACTGATCTATCTTCATGCATTTTTATCCAACAAAAATTTTACCGATTCTCCTTACCTTAACTCTTAACTTTCCTTCTAATACCCTGACTGGCAACCTAAGTAGCCATGCACTTGTATTCCTATCTACTTGCCTACATTTCTACCTGAAATCTAACTCCAATACATTGTACAGTTTAAGCCCACTCACAAAACCCACCTTGCAGCCATGTGCGCCCTGGCCGAGCCCTGGCAGGGTTTTGTAATCGGCGTGCTGGGCGCTCTGCTGGCCTGCGTCACGGAAAATCTCGTCGCCAAGCTGCACATTGACGATCCAGTTGGTAGGAGGCAGAGCGACTTTTCTTTGTAATGTGGGTTGAATTTTTGTTTGTGAAATCTGTGGCTTAAAAAAATTTGGATGCATGCATTGTACCTGGATTGTTTGACTTTGTATATTTTTGTAGCTTGCACCTTTTTGCTAGTGTACTTTGTGGTCTATTTGTACTTTTAGCTGGTGTACTTTGTGGTCTATTTGTACTTTTAGCTGGTGTACTTTGTGGTCTATTTGTACTTTTAGCTGGTGTACTTTGTGGTCTATTTGTACTTTTAGCTGGTGTACTTTGTGGTAAATTTGTACTTTTAGCTACTGTACTTTACAGTATGTTTGCACTTTTAGCTGATGTACTTCGCGGTTTGTTTTTACTTTTTGCTAGTGTACTTTATGGCTTGTTTGCACTTTTGGTAAGTGCATTTTAATAGTGCGTTTGTACTTTTAGCTGGTTTACTTAGCAGTTTGTGCGAACTTTTTGGCTGGTCTACTTACTGTCCTCTCACAAGCCAATAGTAATTGTGCTACACCATATTTGTCAGTGATTTACTGTTTCTAATACTAAATTTTAACCCAGAACAAAAAAATCACGCCACCTAACCTAATGACAGGCGTGATAGCCGTGCACTTCACCGCCGCTATCTGGAGCCTCCTGGCACCCGGGCTGTTGGCTCTGCCTGACAGAGACTGGAATGTACTGGGCGTGTCAACCAACTACAGCGGCCTATTTTATGTGAGTCGCTATTTTTTTATGTTGCATCTCTTTTTGGACCTGGTCTCAGCTTTTTGTTTTTCTAACCTTGACCTTTGAGCAGGATATTTCTAGATTAATTCATATTTTTTTCATCTTAATTAAGATTCCAAGTACTATATTGAGCATAGCAGATTTTTGGTGCAAAAAATTGCTACTTTGTATTCCGGTTTGACCTTCCAAATGAAATTTGTCGCCCCTCAAAATTAATTGACAACAGGAGTGAGGAGGAGGACTGCAGGAGTGAAGTTCACTTTCCGCAGAATATTAAACAGTTTGTGGGAGTTTAACTGCCCGCAAGAGCAGTTACTGAAAATGTGGGTCAACTCTTTAGTTGCCATGTACTTTTACGTGGATAAATAGGTTAGTTTTCTTTTATAGTAGCAACTGTACTAGTTATCATTGTGATGGCAAGTTCCATAGACAAACTATCCTAGTAGATTATGAAATTTTATGAATTAATTTACCTATCCAACGCGCAGTTTATAAACAAAGGAAAGTTTTTATCCCCCTCGAAATGATTGCGCAGTTTCCCCTTTTTTTCAAGCTTCCCCTGTTTGAATTGAAACAATTTTCATCCAGCTAAACTTTACTACGCAGGAAAATCTCTGGTTCAAAGAGTGCGTTCAGAAATGACTCCCGTATTGTTTGATTCAGTCTGTTAAAACAAAATTCAAAATTATTCAACAATCCCAGGGCGGAGGATTTCGACTTCTAGGCATCCAATCCGCCGCTATAGCCGCGATCGTGGCCTGGACAGCTTCAACCTCGTTTGTCCTGCTCAAACTCATCGACTTGCTTGTCGGTCTGAGGGTGTCGCCAGAGCACGAGGAGCTCGGAGCCGATCTAGTCGAACACGACATCGGTGAGAGCCTGTTCGACAAGCGGACCCAGTCGCTAGTGATGTCTAACAACAATGAGATCGACGAGCAGCACCGGGCGCTGAAGCGGCAGCGGCCCTTCCTGCACAGGAAATCAACCCGGAGGTATTATCACCATCCGAGACTGCGGCGCCATCGCAGTGACACCAGCCATCATCGGCATTCAAACTCGAACAGGTCGGCAACTGCTAGCGAGGCGAGCCGTAGCAGCGCCGATGCTGGATTCAACTGCTGCAGCTGGTGCCTGAGCAGGTTCTGTCTGCTGGATCAGGGAAAGAGCTCGCAGTCTGCCAACGGGTGCAACGAAACCGACAATTTCCGACCTGGCATGGCGGAGACGGCTACAGCAACGTCGCTGGCCGGAGAGGCGACAGTCTCAGATGCAGTTGATTTCACTGTTCACGTGACTCGCAGCTGCGCAGAATTTGAAGAGTGCAGTAGCGTTTGATTCAAATCTGATCGAGTTAACATTTCAAAATAGTATTCGGTTGTCATGTGGATTAATTTCTATCTTCATGAGGACTGGATTCCCAAAGCCTTGTGGAAAAAAATTTCTTTATTCTTACGTAAGAAATTATCCTATACTGAATAATTTAATTCCTTCGCGTTTTGAAATTCGTTTTAAAATACTGTAATTCACAGGGATGGAGCTGCTGTAAATTCTACTTGGAATTTTTGTATTCCCAGATCCAGGGATTTACGCTCGTATATATATTTTTTTATCTCACGTAATCACTCTAGCTCTGCACAAAAAAAGCCAATATATTACTGTAGTTAGTAAAACCTGTTATAAGTAGTCTGTGACGCACATCCTCACATCGCTACAGCAAATATCACTAATACAAACTGTTTGGTCTTTGGTACCGATCGACTTATTGCATTAAGATATAATAGAGCTTTGTCTACAGGCTATCAACTACTCGTCCCTAGAGAATGAGTAGTTCTTGCCCATTTTGGAGATTAAATAAGGAAAATTATTTGTCAGCTACAAGTTTCTCGGTTGGCCGTTTAGGACATCCCGCTTGTGAGCCAAAAGAAAATCAATAGAGATCCCCCAACCTTCATCACAAACAAAACGATTATGTATGGTAGTTATGCGTGCATGTGTTTGTGTACGTATGCATGCAAGTTACTACTCGCAGCTCAGTAGTAACTCAAAGCACAAAGAACTCAAAATTTTGAGCTCACAACTAAGCCAGAATTTTCCGTATTTAGCATACTTGTTCTTTAGCAATTTTCGGAAATAATTACGTAGAGAAGGTGAAGATAAAGAATGACCATAAATTAGGTTTGAATGCACTACGTCCACCACATTTTTATGATTGGCAAATAGAATGGCAGATACGCTCGTATTGGTTGTATTGGTGTTTTGGCAATTGACTTACAAATCTGACCATGGTTGCTGGTCATTCTCTGTGTCTTGAACTTAAAAATAGCTAGTAGAGTCAAAGATTGATTAAATTGGGTTTTGTCAATAAAATCACGAGGTCCAGCATTCTTCTAAAAATAGAAATTCCAAATACATCTTGACTAATAGATAAAATCAATTTAGTTGTTTTAAACAATGTTTTAATAATATGATAGACATTTATGAGAAGCCATTCAGCTGCTAGGTTGCAGAGATTCGTAGCTTCCATTTAAACCAACGTACATTCGAAGAAATTCCTGCTAAATTCCAATGAAAAAACAAAAACATGGATGACTAAAATTTGTCCTCCAAGTAGGCAACTGAGTAGCAACCAATCAACGGCTTCGGTGGGCAAATAGAACCAGCGCTTTATAAGAACGTTGCAGTGCAGTAATACAGAGCTCCATGGTATGCTCCATGTGTGCTGATCAAAGAATGCATAAAATTAGCGTCGAAAAGGGTAAGAAAATAGAATAAAATAATATAAAATTGATATACTTTTACCAAAAGCTTACCTTTCTTGTGTTTACTAAACCACGTCTTTGTCATAAGAAAATGGTATTCGACTCTAGATTATCGTTTTAAAACCCAGGCATGGCAGCCGATGCTGACACCAAAATCTTCCCAGCCGCCATTCTGTTGCCTATGCAAGCCTGGCTGTCGAGCACATCAGCCCACGGTCTGAGCAGGCTGTCCGGTCAGAGACCAATCTACATCAAGCTGATTTGGCTGCTAGCGTTTGCCTCATTCCTCGTACTCTTTGTCATGCAGGTGCAAGTCTTTGTAGCAAAATATCAACAACAACCGGAGACAACAACCCTAGAAGAGGACGCCGTGGACTTTGATTTCCCGGATCTAGTCATCTGCAGCGCTAACATCGTGTCCGGAAGTTATCCATACAAATTGGACGCTAAGAGTGTCAATGCGATTAACAGCTACGTGAACTTGACTAAGAGCTTGATGGGAGCTGTAACACGCCCAGTTGAGTCAGCTAACTTCGCTAAAGCTCTCTTGGCAACGATGCCTTACCAACTGCTAAGTGCTTTGGGTCACAGAGCTGAACAGCTGGTATTAGACAGTGGGCTAGCGGACATGCGTGGAAGTAAAACAAAAACCAGCAAATTCTATAGCCCGTCTGACCTAAACTGTGTTCGCCTCGAGCTCTCGGATGAGGAAAGATCGCAATTAATGATTGAAGATCACTACTTGGAAATTACTTTGTTCTTAGACGCAACATTTTTTTTGTTTCCAAAGGCCAGCAACATTACGCCAGTGCCCTCAGTTGATGAAACTGGGTTTGACACCCCGTACTGGGATCTAGCCAGCGGTCTCAACTTTGAGAGTCCCAGCGGGGTCAAGCTGTACTTAGTAAAACGAGGCCACTACCCGAGTCCAGAATCAATGCTTCGGCTGAGCTCGGGAAAGCACTACAGCGTCAGTCTGGAGATGAACCAGCTGAAGCTGTCTAAAGGCATGCAGTGCAGCGCTAAACCGGAGCCCATCACGATCGTGGATCCGTACAATGGCTCGGAGGTCAATTATTCGTACAGCGAGTTCCTCTGCCGAGCTGACCGAGTCAACGAGTTGCTGATGGAGAACAGCGGCTGCGTGGATCATTTGTTGCCGAGGAGCAAACGGTTCAAGACAGCCGCCAATTGCAGGAACGCAAGTAGAGTGCTTGAAGGCAACGTGACTTTAGACCAGTACAAGAACTTCTTGAGAAACGAGTTCAGAACCAAGATCCTCGATAATCGGGCCATTCAGCAGCACTGCAAACGGCTTCGGCCATGCGACACTTTCGCCTACACTTTCTCTTACTCATTCGGAACCTATCCGAGGATTTACTCGGCTAACCACGGCATCGTGCTAGAAAAACTCCTAAACCAAATCAGGAGAAAGATACCAGAAGACTTATATCCCGGATACGCGGAGCTGAGATCCGTTATTGATGAAATGCTGGCCAACAAAAGCAATACTGGCACCCTGAAAGGCAGCAGCTACCTGCAAGACCAGCTAATGCGGATTAATATCAGAGCTGGTAAAACCCTGGGACCGAGAGTGACAATCGAGCGGAGCTACAGATTCGCCAATCTGGTGTCGGACACTGGCGGCATTCTGGGCCTGTACCTGGGCTGCTCTCTGCTGACGGTGCTGGAGGTGGCTGAGCTGCTGCACGACTGTCTGCTTGGCTGCTTTTCGCCAAAGACTAAGGCGACTACAACAGCTTCGGGGTCCGTGGGGCCGAGTGGGAAGGAGGACGACGAGTCAGCTGACGTCACTGTCAGCAGTCAGCAGTTGGGTTGATGAAAATAGAAAAAAAGTTTTATTCTAGCAATGAGACATCAACCAGTGAATCAGGCAGCAAAGCAAATTAAAAGATACCAAATTGGATTTTTCGCAATTTGTTGACTGATGGCAAACGATAGCCAGTCCACAAATAATGGGAAAAAATACAGTCATGATCGCTTAAGTTCGTTATATTTGAGAAACGGGACCCAGACACCGAGACTCATTCTCCAATGCCATTAACGCGTTATTGACTTTACGTTTGGTAAATACTTGTATGCATGAAAAATATGGCTAGAACGGAGGCTGAGCCTTATATTAAAAAAATCCCTATCACACACAAGGAGATCAATAGCACTAGTTATAAAGAGATGAATAAGTAGAGAAAAATGCATTATATCTCTGTATATTAAAAAATCAGTGATCAGGGAACAGTGCTAGACAAACAAGTCACTCCGGCTCGCTCTCATACTGATGCATCTGCTTGTAGATGTCTTTCAATAATAAAACCGCTTTCTTGCGCGGCAACGGCCTGACGCCGTACTTGCGCAACGATTCGACCAGCTCCGGCGTGCTGGTGGCCTCGTAGTCGCGCATCGGCGTGAACGGCGAAGGCGATCGACGTAGCCGGCGATTAGGCCGACTTGGAACGCCGCCGCCGCCGCCGCCTCCGCCACCAGCGCCGCCTTCTTTACCGCCGCCTCGAATGGTTTTGAATCGAAAATTTCTTTGCTGTCGCTGCTGCTGCTGCTGCTGTCCATCATTGACATTATCAACACGTTGAGTGGCTGACGTAGCGGCAGCTGTTGCAGACTCTTGCGGCAGCAGGCTCGGCGTCATTGGCAACGGTTGCGAGGATATTCGGCGAAACCGGCTAGCTGACGGCGACAAATACGATTTGGCTTCAAAGTTTATCGGCGCCATTGGCGTCGGAGGATCAGGCGTGGAGGGAGCCGACGCCTCACGTACAGCGGGTGTCAAAGGATCAGCACTTGCAGGTACATCTTGATGCTCCGGCGTCGGTGGTTGATCAAAAAACGACGCTTCGCAAAGATGATCGCATGCGGGCACGGAAATCTCCGACAGATTGTCGGGAAAATTATCGTTAGCGCAGTCTTGCTCCTTCGCCTCCGTGGACATGACGTCCTGGGCATCGCAACTACCATTGTCGAAGTCTTCTTCATCAACAACAGCGAAGAGGTCGCAACAGCTGCTGTTATTTGCGTCGGCTGGTGTCTTTGCTTGATCAGCCTGATGCTCCATTGCTAGTTCAGCCTGATGCTCCATTGCTACTTCAGCCTGATGCTCCATTGCTACTTCAGCCTGATGCTCCATTGCTAGTTCAGCCTGATGCTCAATTGCTACTTCAGCCTGATGCTCCATTGCTACTTCAGCCTGATGCTCCATTGCTACTTCAGCCTGATGCTCAATTGCTACTTCAGCCTGATGCTCAATTGCTACTTCAGCCTGATGCTCAATTGCTACTTCAGCCTGATGCTCCATTGCTACTTCAGCCTGATGCTCCATTGCTACTTCAGCCTGATGCTCCATTGTTAGTTCAGCCTGATGCTCCATTGCTAGTTCAGCCTGATACTCCATTGCTACTTCAGCCTGATGCTCAATTGCTACTTCAGCCTGATGCTCAATTGCTACTTCAGCCTGATGCTCCATTGTTAGTTCAGGCGGTTGAGTCGGCGTCTTTGAAATAGTAGATCCAACATCCACCACATCGTCATTCTCTGGCCCTTGCCAATCGCAAGTTTCCTCTTTGATGGACTCTACAAATTTCGGTCGCTTTTGAGAGTTGCTTGTTCCGGTTACATTGGCTTTCTCATCATCACCGATGGACTCTGATTTGCGCTTTTTAATTGTCGCCTTCACTTGGCTACCAGCTGACTTAGAATCCGAGCACCATTCGGACAGAAGCATTTTAGCTCCGCAGCTGACTGGCTCGTCGCCACCAACGTACAAAAACTTTAACGCCAATAGTAGATCGTCTCTAGCGACTCTGGACAATGGAATTCGACGTTCAGCGTCAAGACTCCGACTGAAGCGGTCTAGACAGGACGATGGACAACGAGCCGCGAACACGAATCGATGCGCGGCGGTCACACAGCCATCCAATTCGGTCAGAAAGTGCAAGTCAGCGCACAGCTCGCTGCCCACTAAAGATTGGTAATCGGATAATGGGCATCGGCTGAGTTTTGTTTCTATGGCAACCGGGTTTGACTTATTGTCGGAATCTACTTGGGCTGTTTCGACTTTGTCAGTTTGAATGGGAATTGTTGTTGTTGTTGTTGTTGTTGTTGTTGTTGTTGTACTTTTAGCCTTGGATAGCAACAGCTCGTCAGCTGTTGGGGCAATCACGCCGGGCAAATTCCAGGCAAGCAAATCCGGCACCAGGTAGGTGGACCGCGTCTGCATGCCCGCTGACGTCAGGCGCCACAGGTCGCTGTGAACAGTCCCGACTGCGGCTTCCTGTTGACCGGCGCTCGCTGAACCTGACGGGCGAAGGATTTCGGCTACGGCGGCTAACAGGCGCTCCTGACGGGCCTCCGGCGTTAGTCGAAACACCGACGGGACCGAGGCGACGGCTTTGCGCGCTTCTTCAGCCTCTTTGGCGGCAGCTTTTCTAGCGGCTTCGGCGCTTCTGGACAGAGCCAAGGCTGTCTGGAGATCCTCGTCGGCTGCGCGTCGAATCAGCGACTTCAAAGACGGCTCCGGACGGTGACTGGCGGCTGACGGTTTCGACTGGCGTCGCTGCGTCGGATTGGAGCCGGACTTGTTGGCGCACCTGGCCAGGTGCTGATCGCGGCGAGCTTCGGTCCACGTGGCCAGCAGACGGCCGCAGGTGGGACAGCGACCATCAGCGGTGAGCGGCCCGGCCGATTCCATTCTGAGCTGATAGGGAAACTCTGCAGCGAATGAGGATGTGGGCGAGGATTGAGTTTGGTTGAAGATCTAAGGATCTGGGAGGCTGGCGGTTCAACAAACATCCTGAGGATCTGGGAGGCTGGCGGTTCAACAAACATCCTGAGAATCTAGGAGCTGGCGGTTAAAAAAAAATCCTGAGAATCTAGGAGCTGGCGGTTAAAAAAAAATCCTGAGAATCAGGGAGGCTAGCGGTTTAACAAACATCATGAGGATCTGGGAGGCTGGTGGTTCAACAAACATCCTGAGGATCTGGGAGGCTGGCGGTTCAACAAACATCCTGAGGATCTGGGAGCTGGTGGTTCAACAAACATCCTGAGGATCTGGGAGGCTGGCGGTTCAACAAACATCCTGAGGATCTGGGAGGCTGGCGGTTCAACAAACATCCTGAGGATCTGGGAGGCTGGCGGCTCAACAAACATCCTGAGGATCTGGGAGGCTGGTGGTTCAACAAACATCCTGAGGATCTGGGAGGCTGGTGGTTCAACAAACATCCTGAGGATCTGGGAGGCTGGCGGTTCAACAAACATCCTGAGGATCTGGGAGGCTGGTGGTTCAGCAAACATGCTGAGGATCTGAGAGGCTGGCGGTTCAACAAACATCCTGAGGATCTGGGAGGCTGGCGGTTCAACAAACATCCTGAGGATCTGGGAGGCTGGCGGTTCAACAAACATCCTGAGGATCTGGGAGGTTCACTGTTTAACAACTTCTATGGGACAATTAAGTTAAAATTAAGTAGGATTGTAATTCTAGGATAGCAAATATACGATATGAAAGAAGCAACACAGGCAATTCCAGCACTATTTTTAATAAACAATGAGAAAAAAATCTCCGAGACCAATTTTTAATATCGATTACATAAAAGTACATTAGCGGTCACGTGAAAAAAGGGTAATCAACTAGACCGCACAACAAACTTGGCCACAAAGAATCCAATAGTGTCATAATTGCAAGCCTCATCCAAGTCAGTAGAGTCGCACTGTGGCCGCTCATCCGCACTGAACTTCTGCACCCAGGCCACAGAACCGTCCGGCTGACGCACAGCGAGGGGGCGCAAATTGGGGATTTGCTCGGCCAGCTGCAGCCGGGGCCAGTGCGTCCTCAGCGCCCAGTCAACCTGCTGCTCGTTCTCCTCAGGTCGGGTTGTGCAGGTGCTGTAGACCAGGTAGCCACCGGGCTTCACCAGCTGCATGGCCTGAGGGAAATTTGATGGGCTGTTCTTGGCAGGGTGACAAATGATTCTAAATAAGCGATAATGATTCCATTAATAATCACTAAAGATTCCCCAAGATAATCGCTAATGATTTCCTAGATAATCACTAATGATTGCCTAGATAATCACTAATGATTGCCTAGATAATCAATAATGATTCCCTAGATAATCACTAATGATTCCATAGATAGTCACTAATGATTCCATAGATAATCACTAATGATTCCATAGATAATCACTAATGATTTCATAGATAATCAATAATGATTCCCTAGATAATCAATAATGATTCCCTAGATAATCACTAATGATTCCCTAGATAATCAATAATGATTCCCTAGATAATCACTAATGATTCCCTAGATAATCAATAATGATTCCCTAGATAATCAATAATGATTCCCTAGATAATCACTAATGATTCCCTAGATAATCAATAATGATTCCGTAGATAATCGCTAATAATTCCCTAGATAATCGCTAATGATTCCTCTAGATAATCGCTAATGATTTCCTAGATAATCGCAAATGATTCCCCTAGATAATCGCTAATCATTTCCTAGATAATCGCTAATGATTCCCAAGATAATCACTAGTGATTCCCTAGATAATCAATAATGATTCCCTAGATAATCGCTAATGATTCCCTAGATAATTACTGATGATTTCCTTGATAATCGACTATGATTCTATAGATAATCAATAGAAAATCACCTGTTGCAGCAGACGCCTCTGCAGCGGCGCGTACGACTCCAACTGAGACGCAGTTTTGCCGCTGGCAGCAGCGCGAGAATCAGACTCGGCGTCCTTAACAACCCACTGACACGCCGCCAGCCTTGGCCGCTGACCAAGCGCGCTGCAGGGAGCGTCTAGCAGAACTCGATCGAACTGAGCCGGACGATATGGCGGCTTGGCGATGCCCGACTGACTGACATCTGAGGACGAGCCATGATTGGTTGGTTTGTCAACTATTGCTGCTTGAGCTCATCGAGAAATCCTGCCTTATCAATAATCTAGCTAAAATATCCTTATTTGATAACCTGTCGCTGTCCAGTTCTGACTAGATTAGTGTTGTGGTTAGCTAAAAAGACACTGATATTGCAAAGCATTTGTTTGGGCACACAGCCACTTATTTTTTGTTTATGGCGCGAACTCCATACAGCTATGGAGATCGCGAGACTTTGGTTCAAGAAGAGCCAAGAGATAATGAGAGGCGGACCAAGAAACCGCAGCACAAATAAATAAAGTGCACATTCAATAGTACGAGTAACACACAAATCTTCCGTCTTCGTGACCTCAGGTTAAGTTGTAACAATTAATCCCACCTTAACCTTCTCATTCCCCTAAACGGTTCGACCCCGCGTTGTACGTTGACTTTTTTCCCTAGCGCGGTTTCGTGTTATGTAGTTATTACGCCCAAGAGGGCAACCCCCCCCCCAAGGCACAGAGAGTGTACATGCCTGGAATTACCGGTTTGTACACTTTATGTGAGTGCGTGACTGGGTGCCGGCCTGTGTGTGTGTCTATGCCTGCATACCGTATTTAGTGTGACTGAAGGCGCTTCAGCAGTCAGCGCAATGGATAGTCATGCCCAGTCGCTGGTTGTGGGACGATGTCGCTTTGAGCGTCATAGTGCCTAGAGCCCTCCTGAAGATTTAGCTTTAGATTTATCCTCTCATAATTTATCCCCCACCTATCTAAATTTATTGCTAACTATCTTAATTTATCCCGACCTCTCTCATTTACTCTCCACTCGATATCAAATTCCTCCCAATCTCATCGAATCCCTCGCCAAATCAGTGCCAAACCAAACCTGAGCCATCGGGATCGCACAAGCGACAGCTGTCGTAGCAGTGAACCTGCAGAAAGTTGTCAGCCTTAATGCCCAGCTTCGTGGCCAGCTCCGTAACAGATTGGAGCCGTTTAGCTGATTTGTCAATAGCGATTAGTGTGCCCTGAGTGCGGAGTCGGCGTTTGATTAAAATATCTTGTATTAATCTATTTCTGAGGATCTGGGACAATCTTGTACTGAGGATCTGTGACAGTCTTGTACTGAGGATCTGGGACAATCTAGTACTGAGGATCTGGCACAATCTGGTACTGAGGATCTGGGACAGTCTTGTACTGAGGATCTGGGACAGTCTTGTACTGAGGATCTGGGACAATCTGGTACTGAGGATCTGGGACAGTCTTGTACTGAGGATCTGGGACAGTCTAGTACAGAGCATCTGGAATAATCTTGTACTTAGGATCTGGGACAATATTGTACTGAGGATCTGGGACAATCTTGTACTGAGGATCTGGGACAATCTTGTACTGAGGATCTGGGACAATCTTGTACTGAGGATCTGGGACAATCTTGTACTGAGGATCTGGGACAATCTTGTACTGAGGATCTGGGACAATCTTGTACTGAGGATCTGGGACAATCTTGTACTGAGGATCTGGGACAATCTTGTACTGAGGATCTGGGACAATCTTGTACTGAGGATCTGGGACAATCTTGAACAAATTCGAACCTTGGACTGCATAATGTCAGCCAGGTGGAGGCATTTTCCCCCGGGCGCAGCGCACATGTCAAGCACAGTCAGGCCAGGACAGGCGTCCAACACGCGAGCGCAGACCAACGAAGGCAGGTTCTGAGCTACCAGACAGCCTGATTGGAACAGGGCAGACTGGAAGCTGGGGCACACAGCTAGGGGCTGCGTCATACGGACTGCCACGCCTCTAAAGTGGTTTTAGGTGTGCAATTCTATTAAGTATTAATCAATTTTGCATGTAGATATTCGTAGTAGCAGTGTATCTTGACCTACATGCTTCTCAGTGGCTACCCGAATATATATTTTTTTCGTTTAATTGTTTCTGTCATTGTGTCAATTCCATCAAAATTTTAATTCTGTTTATCTACTTAATTTTAGCTGGGTGGGCTAAAGCAATGACATTAATTTTCCTGTTTAAGGGCACAAATTGTCTCCTACTTTTTGGGGCTGAAACCCACGACCTTCCAGTAAAAAAAAAATGCCCAAAACCACTGGGCTACAGCTCCTCTGTCAATCTACCGTGATATTATCAGCACAAAGAAGTATCAGCAGGCAGGCCTGCATACCTATTCGCATGCACATTGCCCAGTAACTGCTTTCTATCCATCAGTAAAATCCCGTTGCCAAGAAATTTTGAGGCGCCATTGTATCGATTAGTAAAACCAGCGTTGAATTTGTCCAGACAGGCGAATACAGACACAGCTGAGTCTTTCTTGGCACCTGTCAATCATATTGATTGATGACGATACAGATCCGCTTAAACAGTTTCAATGATACTGCGCACAGAGACCAGGGCATCGTCTAACCTGTCTCTATGCCAACCACACCAGATGCAAAAATATCGGAGCCCCTTAAAACAGAAACGCCGCATAGCGAATCGACATACAGCCGCGGGTGTGCTTGTGGCAGCTGAAACAACACAGAAGACTACTGTTAGTAACAGAGGCGACATTTACAAGTTTATAAAATAATAGTAGTTACATCAGTTTCTGAGACGATAGCATTTTTAATGATTATAGTGTCTGGCATACTGCTGTGCAAAAACAGGCTAGGAGTGACCGCTGTGACACCCTTGGATTTATATTCCTGCAAGTAAAAGCACCGAGCAAGCTTTATATTTATTGACAGCAATTGGTACTAAAGCAAATGCATATTTTTAGCTTGCTTACCTCTCTTATTGATTCATTTAGAAGTGGGAGAATTTCCTCGAATGACTTTCCTCTAAACCTTACACAGGTGAAGTGAACAAAGTCAATGTCTGTTTCTGCAGACATTTTTTGCACTAATAGATTAATTAGGCAATCAACAGACAGTTCTGAAAGTGTTAATTCATTACAAGTATAATGATTCATTATATTATTTTTTACTAAAAAGTGAAAAAAATTTAGCAAAAAATATTTTTTGACATAATATTATTTTTTACTAAAAAGTGAAAAAAATTAAGCAAAAAATATTTTTTGACTAAAACAGTTATTTATTTATTGCAAGATGTTAAAATCTTATTGGAGTAAAAATTATCCTGTTAGAAACAAAGTATTGCTTTAGTGTGCATTGGATATTTACAATTATATCAAGATATATTTCTTAATTTGTCTTTTGTTACCAGAAACCTATATACTTATTATATATATATAAAGTAATATAGTACTTTTATAGTAATTTTTGTTCAAATCTATGGCAGCAAATAAATGTGGTAGTTATAAATACTTATATTATAATATTTGGTATACTATAATAGCATTGTTATATTTGTACATAAAAATAAATAACAAAAACAAATGACCAACCTAAAAAATTTACCTATTTGGTGCAAATTAGTTTTAATAAAAATAGGGCCTAAAGTTATAATTGTAAAGACTGAAAGCCATGACCCTCTGATCCAAAGGCAGGTTTTTTAAGCCAAACTATGTCATAACACCTTACATTTTTTGGCATCTTGAATTTGGAACCAGAGTGCCAAAATGGTACCATACATGCCCAACCTAAAAATTTCACCCGTCCAGCATGACTTAGTTTTAGCAAAATTTTGTGAATTACCCCCCCCCTCCTCCAATTTCAACCAATTTTGCTACTTACTTTGGGCAAAAGTTCGAAGGACAAAAAAAGGTCCCGCGCACCACTTTTGCCTAATCTTCTTAATTCTTCTCCTTTTTGCGACTTACCCCCTCTATTTTGTGACTTACCCCTTCTATTTTGTGACTTACCTCCTCAATTTTCACTGATTATGCGACTTACATTGCGAATTTTGCAATTTTTATCAACAATTTTGCGACTTACCTTGGGCAGCGGCCATTTCACTTGTCCGGTTCGTATGGGTTGGATGGGTATTGGGCATGTATGAATGGCACCATGATTTTTTTAGGATTATACTACAGTCTCTTATACATTTGTAAGTGTACTCTTACATATCTTATTACACATAATATCTAGTTAATGTCTTTCTAAAATCTTAAAAAATATAGCGATAATTAGGCCAATTATTGATTTTTAAAAGTACATATTTTTTATAAAATCTAAAAATAATGAAGGACAAAAATTGCTAATTAGTAATTACCTTAAGTATTTTATAGATACCTTTATAATGTGAAATTTCATAGTTATAAAAACCTATTATACTTTACACTAATAAAACAAAAATGGTATATCCCCATTTTGTTTTTAGATACCTCATTTGTTTGATAATGTTTTACCCTAGCTAATTCATAATTATATTGTTATTTTTGCATTATTTTAGGAATAAGAAAGGTCTAGCCTAGCATACATTAAAGGTTACTGGGTTAGTCTAATTAAATTTACTTAGCAGGATTCAAATTAAGTTGAGCTAAGTATAAGTACCAAGGGCAAGGCAATGACAACAAATTTACATTAGGCCTAGATCAATTTTATTTACAATTAGGGTTTTTCTATAATTACATGAAGTTCAAAGCCATGATTACTTTATAAGCTAAGCTTACTAAATTTGCCTAGCATACACAGGCTATTATTATTAATAGTAAGTAGGGCCTAAGCTTGGCCTGGGTCCTGGGTTTATTTTTTGGATGGGCACAGGATGCGAAATCGCATCATGTTCTTAATTTTAGGATGCGATTTTAGGGTTTGAGATGTAATTTTTTAAAAGTCCCATTTTAGAGGTATTTTATTGTGAAGAAATAAAAAAATCAGGATGCGAAATCGCATCCTACATTGAATTTCAGGATGCGATTCTTAAAGTCAAGATGCTATAGCATCCCTACAGCACAAAAAATAAACCCAGCTGGGTCCCTTTGCAAGAGTAAGATAATATTATTCAGTAGGCATGCATAGCATTCATAAAACAATATGTATGTGTATATACATACTCGTGCCTCAACTTTAAATATTCTTTAAATGTTAAAGATATTATATAATATTTATCTAAAATTTGATTTTGAATTCAAATTTCAAATAATAGTTTATTATTATTGTAATTTGTAGAGATACTTTTAGAGCTCGCACAGAGTTTCAGAGGCCTAGTGGACACGAAAATACATACAGTGTACCAGTATACATGCTTGCGTTTCAAATTTGCCTGCGTTGCATTGCAATTGCACTGCTCATTCACACACACGCACGTTTCGCTGAATTTTTTCAATTTCAAAATTTACCAATCCAAACTTTAAATATATAAATTAAATTAGTAGCCTGCAGCAAACTTTTAAAAAGAAAGTAGCAAGTAGGTGACAGTAATATTGACTATTTCAATTTACAATATTTTCTTAAAGAATATTAAATATTATTTTTAATAGTTTCAGCGTTGCTTGTAATTCTGTTGTACACAGAAGCCGCCAAGTCTCGGCCATGCACGTCTTCCTGCCGAATCAGTATTCCGGTCATGTCTGTGATCATGATTTCATCAATGCGTCTAAAATTGATCCAAGTTATTGGTCATGCCTAATTTCTTTGGTTAAAAGAAGTTGAAGAACACGGAAAAGGAAGTCAAGATCTTGTTCAGGCAAGTGCAAGGAATAACGAACGACAAGAAGTAAGCCACATTGCTGCTTCTGGCAGGGCCAAAAATCCGAAACTTGCTGGAAACCGTCGGCTACGAACAAAGCTACGAAGCAACTAAGGAGGCGCTCAATTCTATATTCCAATGTGCATCCAACAGCGTCAATGAGACCTACAAGCTGGTATCAGTCATCCAGGCAGATGGAGAATCATTCGAATGCTTTTACAGCCGTCTTAAGAGCGCAGCAAAATATTGCGACTTACAAGCCCGAAGGATGGCTCCGACCTTACCTTAAAGAAAGCAGTAGAAATCAGCAAGAGGCAACGAAAACTCAGGCTAAGGACATCCACAAACCAACCCGCGGGGCGCGCGACACAGTCAGCAATTCATAAGCAACAGACCAACAGCCAAGCCACAGTTCAAAGCGACTGATAAGAGGACGTCAAATCCGAACACAAACAAGTACGACCAAGTGTGCTACAGATGGAATCGGACAGGTCATCGACCATTTGACTGCTTTGCTCGAAACATGAAATACAACAATCTGCCACAAAAAAGGTCACATCAAGCAAGCAGAATAAGCACCAGAAACATCGAGAGATTTATGATGAGGAATAGGAAGAACGAAATGGCAACGAATCGAATGGTGAAGAAACCAACACTGTCATCGCTGTGACCCAAACCAAGAAATCCACAGGTGCAAGAGCTAAAGTGAAGATCAATGGCATTGAGAGCACAGTTCTGGTTGATTCTGGATCTTCAGCAAGTCTGATTAGCCTGAAAACGTTTGAGTCAGTAAAGTCAAAAGAGACGACCATAGATCGATCAGAAAGACCCAGACTGTACGCCTACATGCCTATAACGAAGTTGGAAGTTTTGGGAACAACGACTCTGACTGTGATGGCAGGAAACTTAGTAAAGCGAGTCACAATCAGATTGAGAAGAAAAATTAAGAAATTGAAAGAATTCTGAAAGCCCATCAGCAAGTGTTTCTAAGTAGAAGACAATAAGTAGCTGCTTACCTCAGAGAAGCACTTCTGCAAGAGCTGGAAGAGCAAAAGAACTCAGGAATAATCGAGAAAGTTGATGGTCCTAGTACACGGCTTTCAAGGCTTGTTGTCATCCCGAAAGGAAAGACTGGGAAGGTGCGACTGGTAATCGACCTTAGAAACTTAAATGAAGCAACAGAGAAGCTACAATTTCCAATACCATCGCTGGATAATCAGATCACTCACGTGGGAGAAGCAAGCTGCTTCAGTTACATCGACGGGGCAAGAAATTGCCATCAGATTGAACTAGAAAGTGAATCCAGACACCTAAAAATGTTTGCAAAATTTGCAATGTTTGGTTTGGAATCCCTGGACAACAACTATACTGCAGGTATAAGCGATTGCCAATGGGATGGGTCAACTCGTCATTCTATCTACAAGCCTACATTTGAAAAAAGTTTTGACTGGACTACGAGGATTACTGAACATTTAGGACGATATCATTGTGTATTGAAAAGACATAAACGAGCACAACACCAGACTGGATGATCTCCTGACAAAGCTAATGGAGAACGGCATAACCTTTGGGAAAGAAAAGTGCAAATTTGGAATGAGTAAAGCCTATAGGACACATTCTGACGGAGAAAGGAATAACAATTTTACATGTATAGCGCTGCCATCGTCCCTTAAACCGAAACTGGGAAAATTTCATGAGACAGTTTAATGTTGAGACAGTCCTTGTTTTCAGACGGCTCGCAAGGCGTTGACAGCAGAGTATGAGACAGGCTATCCTGCGATGCTTTGCACCTGCTCTACCCTCTTTTTGAGCAGGTCGCAGCCAGATGGAGCCCATATTGTTTGTTGGCATCCTCTATCTAGCTGTCTCGCAAGCCAACCCTGGGTACCAGCTCCCGCGAGCTGTTATCGCTGACTAGGCTCTGGTGATGGACCACCCATTCCTGGCTGTGGTCGAACTGGGTCGAATTAAATCCAATTTTGTTTTAAAATACACAAAAACCCTTTCCTTTTTTGTTAATCTTTATAAAATTTTAAATAAAATTTTGCAGGCCCAGCCCAGTGGCCTGGCCTAGAAAAAGTTTTTTTACGTATTTGTTTCCCCATTGATATTCGTATTTATATTCGAATTCTAACAAATGTGCGTGCTAAAAGGTACTTTCTTTAAACTGAAAGCCTTGAAAATTTACAGAAAAATTTTTACACCCAAGATACTTGCTCATGTCGAATTTCAAGCTTCATCGTCAAACTGGCTCAGAGTGGCAGCCAATATGAAGGTGCTCGTATTGAAAATGCATTACCTAATGCTGAAGCATTGGTGTAACTCTACTTAGGTACTTCTGCTTGACGCAGGGATTACGTAAGTAGTTGATATGTATGGTAATAAAAGGAAACAAAGAAATCCACGTTAGACACTGCAAAATTGTTAAATAAACTATCTTTTTTAACGTGTTTTCTTTTTGCAACAATTGGCATCCTACCGATACGAGCTACTTGGGTTTTCAAAACGGTGAAACATAACTTACAGAGGAACAAAACAACAAAACTACAGGGGAACAAGCAAGAAATATTGGCATGGGCATATGTACAAAAAAACTAATGACGTTAACTGCATGTCAGCCTGTTGGCTTACAAACGGTAGTCTAAAAAACGAAAGTTTGTTGCAGTTTATTTTAAAACTTTGTAGATCTTCAACAAGTCACGTAGAAATAAGACGCTATGACTAATTAAAACGCTGCAAAAAATACCTTTCAAGTAGTTTGTTGCCTTATTCAGGGAATTTTACTCATTGCGGCGTTATTTTGCTGATTTTTGACAGAAGACAGAAGAAAACCGTTGTATTGAAATCTTAATAGGTGCTGTACACACGAAGTTTTTGAAATCGAAACTATTTTTCCGAGTAAAATCAATTCAAAGAATAAACGCACAGCAATATTAATCTCTGACATTCATTATATTATATTATTCGAATACAGTTTACTCAGATCTATTCCATTACATTTGTGCACTGTAAGTACGCAAGCGTGAGTGTACATCAGTTCTTGGCCATAGACGAGGAAGAGGATGTTTAGGCAAAATAAGAGAAGAATTAGCTGGACTGGACCAATAAAGTTACAAAAATAGATGCTAATTTAATACTTTTGGACACAAAAAGCCATAGACAAAAGCAAATTCCACTTAAAAAATTGAACAAATATAAGCAGAAGCGTCGCGCATTATTTAATAAAATGTACATGCATATACACACCCGCGAAAAAGTGATGTTTCCGAGCAGATACGAGCACCTTCATATTGGCTGCCACTCTGAGCCAGTTTGACGATGTAGCTTGAAATTCGACATGAGCAAGTATCTTACTCATGGATGTAATAATTTTTTCTGTAAATTTTCAAGGCTCTGCGTCAAGCAGAAGTACCTAAGTAGAGTTACTCCAATGCTTCAGCATAGGTAATGCATTTTCAATACGAGCACCTTTATATTGGCTGCCACTCTGAGCCAGTTTGACGATGTAGCTTGAAATTCGACATGAGCAAGTATCTTGGGTGTAATAATTTTTCAGAAAATTTTCAAGGCTTTCGGTTTAAAGAAAGTACCTTTTAGCACGCACATTTGTTAGAATTCAAATATAAATACGAATATCAATGAGGAAATAAATACGTGCTATTTTTCGGGACACAAACGAGTCACGTTTGCGACTTTTTACCGCACGGTAAAAACCGTAGCTAAGACCGCATTGTTATGCCTATACATTACAATACGGTTTTTAAAACTGAATTAAATGCGGTAAATACCGCACTAAACTAAATACAAATTCTTAAGCCTATTTCATGCGGTATTTGATTAGAGATTCGATAGGAAACTAAAATAAAAACAATTAACCAGCTTCGATGCAGAAGTCGTCCAGGTGGACAACAAGTGTCTGTCCGTCATCGGCCAGGAACTTCCTTGCGACGTACTGCCGGATGGCTTGAGTGAGGCGGTGGAAAATCTCGACCGAAGCACCGAATGGGAGGTGTGTGTCTACTAGCTAAGTCGGCCGGCTGTCACCAGAGAACTGCCACTTAACGCCAGTGACGGGGTAGCAGTCAGGGTGGATTGGAACACTACTGTTGGAGTTCGAGTTAGTTTAGGGTAGTTGTTTTTTGGTGCATGTAGACGAAAATTATAATTATTGTTTTTGTTCGTGCTAGCAGCGCAGTGTACTTTTCGCGGCCAGTCTAAGCTGGCAGTCAATTTGCCGCCACCCCAGTTTTCGTCTTATGCTGCGTGCGCTCTGTGGCGTTCTTAACCAATCAGGCAGAGCCAGTCTAATTTTTTTGCCATGAGCGCTGTCTGCCGTCTCCCCCCGGCTTAGCTCAGATAAGTAATTTTCAAAGATAAATTATCCTGCGCTGTCTCGCTAGACGGCCGCGTTTGTGTGTGACACAGTTAAGTTAGCACTAAACAGAACGAATAGAAAAAAAGATACAATCTGAGAGCCAGAATTCTAACAGCAGAACCGCGAGGCGAGCGAGCGCGCGAAGTATACGACGAAAGTTATTCGTGAGTGATTCCAAGTCTTTCCTTTTTTGGGGATCAGCGCGGGGACAGTCACCAGGGCCTGTGCGTTCGCTGCGACCCTGGTTGCTGGCCTTCCGCCTATGCGTGCAGCGCGACGGTTGGTTGGCAACACAACACTACAGTAAGCCTCGCTGAGGTCGACTTTACTAAGGAACCAGCCTCTCTTGGCGACCCTAGTGATGTCCTCCACCTTTCCAAACTTGAGCCGCTGGGTGCTTTCGTAGCTGCTGTTGATTGAGTTCCCAGCCGGTACCGATGCGTCATGGATGAGGCGCACTTTCGTGTCGTCCTTTCTGATAGCACCTGGCGGGCTGACTTTCGTCGGCTTGGCGATGCCAAAGTCATGAACACGCTTATACCTGGACAGGGTCATTTCACGTTGGATCTGAGTTTCGACCAGCTGTCTGTTCTAGTCACACGTGGCAGACTGATAATTCTCAAGCTCTGTTGGGCTGTGCTCGTAATTCGAAAGCCGGAGCGGATGCCGTCAAGGATAAAAGCTCTGTCGGAGTCGCCTTCTAAAATCTCCTCTCATGCCTGAACGTTGATCTTGCTTAGACTCGCTGAAGGAGGCGGGAGTTTAAAAGCAGTTGAGCAGCTCAGTTTTTTGGCTGCTGCTCTGGGTGCAGGTGCTGCGGGCGTGGACCCACACACGACCTGCACACATGCGCGAAGTTGCAGACTTGACGCTGGTAGCCTCTGGCGCTATTGAAGAGTCCGAAGATCACCTGGCCTCCAGTCGTCGTGGAATATTTCTGTTTGTTAATCCAGCGTCGTGAAGCCGAGCTACGCGCAGTGAAGCCGCTGCCGGCGCGCATGAGCTGTCATGTACGTGCTTCACAATTAGGTTTTGTGCGGTATTTACCGCATCGAATCCCTAATCGAATACCGCATGAATTAGGCTTAAGAATTAGTTTTTAGTTTAGTGCGGTATTTACCGCATTTAATTCGGTTTTAAAAACCGTATTGTAATGTATAGGCATAACAATGCGGTCTTAGCTACGGTTTTTACCGCGCGGTAAAAAGTCGCATGCAGACGTCAATGCGTCGTTGGTCGTTTCTTGTTACTCATAAAAATTAAAAGTAAATAAACAATTCTATTTTTTGGCAGCAGGCCTAAGAAAGTCATGGTGCCATATTGGCACTCCAAGTCCAAATTCAGGTGCCATGGCTCGCATTTCGTCGCAAGAAACCAGACCTCCCCACCACATCAAATTGGTGTACGAAAATCTAGGGAAAAGTGTAAGTGATGGGCCTAGGCCCAGCTCTGATTATTTTTTGCTGGGGCTTTTCGAAGTAACCAGCACTATTTCCTTTTAAAATTATAATAATTTCTGACACTTTGTGTAGGGCTATAGTAACTTGATTCTGCAGTTTGGGTTGACACATGATTTAAAGCTTACACTTCTGAAAGTTAGGCCTAGGCTAGGCATATTGTATGACATATTGATCTCTATGTTAGGCCCAAACATATTTTTGAAGTTTTTTCTCACCTTTTTATTATAATCTATTGACTTTACCTTTATTATACTATTTGCAAGATATGATTATGGCAAGTGGCTAAATGTATACTATATCTGCAATTTAGAAAAGAATAAAAATATAATTGTTAAAGCAAGTCTGTATTCTATAATAAAAAATTAGTCTTTGAAACATTTTTCTTTAAGAATTTTTTACAGATACTAATTAATGATGCAATAAAAAAATGATATATAATTATATATTCATGTAGCCAGTCAAAGAATTCTCAAATGATGTATAAATTTTATGTGTTCATTTTGCATATACTTTAGGAGGGGTGCCAGTCGTTTCGTCTGCTGCCAAGTCGTCTGCTCAGCAGACGAAGTGGTTTTTTAGTATTTAAGACTTCGTCTGCTGACCTTAACCAATAGGAGCAAGCTGAATATATGAGCTAATTTTATTATTTTAGAGGGATGGGATCCAAAATATTGATCTTCGGAAATTGAATGGTGTAATGATGGCATGAAGTCCAGACCAGGCCAGGCACACCAGTGCATCTGTCTGTCGAAATCCACAATATACGCGAATGTCACTTATAGAGCCTAACAGCCATTATTTAACAGATAAAAATCCATGCTTTTGTCTGTCTAAAAACAATCCCTCTCGACCCCTTTCATTCTAGTTCAGTTCACTCCTATTGGCTGCATGGCAGACGAAATGGTTTGCAACTTCGTCTGCCCAGCAGACGAAAAGGTAGCAGACGAAATAGCTGGAAACCTTTAGGAGTTCTATACAAACTAAGCAAAAAATGAATAAACTTGCAATTTTGTGTTCTATTTTATTTGGCATAGTTCTAGTTTACTATGTTATACTATTCTGCCTTTTTTATATCATTTTACCCCATTTTTCCATAAATTTTAGGTTCACTTAGGTGAAGTCCTAAACAAGATAATAAACAAAAGCCCAATATAGCATGGCACTAAAAGGATTATTAGTATATAGACAGGAGATATATTCTTCAAGATGGGCATTAGAAAGTCTATCACTTATTCTATGCACCATAGTTAGGAATGTGGCAGAGTATGTACTAGAAAAGATTTTTGTCTTTCCCAAAATTGTACACCATGCGCCGACACATAAACCCTTATATGCACCATTATGTATCCATCACTACCTGCCTTGCAACAATAAAAGACCTTAGTTTTGCGACACAATATTCTCACTAAGCCATACCCATATAATATTTTAAATATATCTTTAGTATAGGCATTAACTAAAAAACTGATTTTTCCTCAATTTAAAATCTTTGCTTAAACATGTTATGCAGTGCAGTTATAAAATTGTCATTTTATAAGTTTTAATTCATTATGCACAGGTATGCAGTATGTTACTCAAAATCAGCAGCTAGCATATCATGGTCTGAATCTGATTGGCTTAAAGTTGACAAGTCATTAAATGGCAAGTTGCTGTGACTGTACCAACCAACAAATGGATACTAAGACTTCTTGTTCGTATGCCAGTCAATAGCTTTGCTAACACATTACTTTCTATCAGCGTGGTCCCTCAGATCATGAAAAAAGGGCCTGCAGTGTGGTGGAAGCCCACAAGCAGAATTGCCAGAATAAAATGTATGGGCAGCTTCTTCAAGTAGCTGCTTCATTTATTTTGTTCTGATTGATGGCAGCATCCAGCAAAGCTTTGACTAGAAGGCCAATGTCTCATTTGTCTAGCCCCCCTGCTGCTGCTGCAAGCACATTGTCAAATAAAATGTTTCAACTATTGCTTCTACAAAATTAAATGTATCAATATATTGTATAAATTTGCTGATAAAAGTCTTTGCACATTGTGGTTATGTCTTAATTCACTCCACAAATAATGGAAAACAACACTTTAACTATCAAATATAGTAGAAACTTAAATATATGTAGTGTACAATTTTTTTCTAAACTTACCTGTGCCACCACAGTGCAGTGTGAAATTGAGAAGATGGCAACTAGATTGTCTGGCAGCACTAAATAGGCATGGATTGGAGTACAAAGACTCATAAATGGCTGGCTCATTGAGTTTAACAGTCTGGCAATGGCCTGATGCCTTTTCTACCTCAAATGTACTGCCAAGGCCACATGTAGTGTTGTGTGGACTTGGGCTTGGGCATATAGAAATAATTGGCTCAGTGATGACTGGAATGAGCCAGGTCTCACACCCAACACCCATTTTAAAGTCATTTTAAAGGCTAGAGATAATTTTTTTATTATACTTTTTGATAATTTGTAGCATAAAATTGTATCAAATATTGCAAAAATATATTGGTGTATTAAAACAACAAAATTTATGATATGCAATTTAACTAACTTAAAAATCTAATCTATGCCAATGCCAACACTTTTACTAAGGCCCATAGCAACTGCCCTCTTTAAAAATTTTTTGTAAGTAAAAATATGCTACAATTTTAGTGAGAAAGATATTGTAAGCAAATAAAACACAATTTTAGCAATAGTAAAAGATAGTGTACAAAAGTCAAATAGCTAACTTACTAAAACTGGAAGAAAAACATTAGAGCATTGGAAACAGAACATTAAACAAGGAAGTAGTGCAGAAGTCAGCAGCAATATATAAATGGCGAACCTCAGTAGAGCAAAATATTTTAATCCAAAATCAATTGACCAAATTAGCAGATATCAGGCAGTTTGCAAATACTCATAGCTGACTTTGTCAAGGCCTAGCAGATCTCTATGTCAATATTGGCCAGGTTAGCACTTTGACCATACAGTGCTATCTCATGAGCTTTCTTAGTAGGGATTGGCAGCCTTTTTAGCTATGCAGGATGGATAAAAGATTTTTGAATGGCCACAGGCCAGCAAATTGAGATAAAATGTTGGTCAAATTTTGATTCATCAGTTAGGCTGTCTAATGTCAGGTCCAAAGGTGCAGGAAAATTGTGAGTTCAATGTATAATAATGCGAAGTATCAGCAGTGATTATGTTGGATTAGAATTTGGAATTTGGATATTTTAGGTCTGCATGCATTATAGTTCAAACATGGACCACCTCCATGTAGTCAGGGTTGCATAGACAAGAGAGGAAGAAAATTGAGATTAAGTGAGAGTAAACAGAGAAAAATAAGATGAACAGGGGCAGAGCAATTGAAGGATATGCATTATAAGGAATCAAGGTGAGAGAAGGAATAAAATTTAAGCTGCAGGGTTATGTAGTTAAAAATGACGGTTAAAAATTTCAGCTGTCAGTAAATTTCAAATTTCACCCTTCAGTGTGAAGCCTGATGCTGATGAGCCTGGCACAGTTTGGCAATGTTTAACTTGAAAGCTGTGCAAGACAGTCGAAAGACATCGTTTAGAAGTGCTGCCGTCAGTGATCTGCTAGCTGACTCTCCCACAGTCGCAGCTTCACATCGAATGCTGTGATTGAGGCAAAGGCATCAGAATTCAGAAATAAGAGCATCCTTACCTCTTAGCTTGCAGCTCAGGTCAATAAATACTCAGTTGTATCCGCAAGAAGAGCCATCTTAGCCAGCCTGACAGGGTCACCGAATTGCTCAGCGAACGAAAGTCTCTTGGATGAGAGGAAGGCAGCTATCGCTGCTCTCAGGTCCCAAAAGCGAGAGTTATAATGTTTCCGCCGAGGAGCCAGCGAACCTCGTTCAGCATACGTTCAGCTGGTCGCCTTATTGTGCCTCCACCTCTTGTAGAAGAACTTGGAATTGACGATGGCTCAAACTTTTAGCCAGGATGCTATTTACAACCTTCATAGCAACAGACATGACATCTAGCCTTGGCACTTAAAGCTTCCTGGTGAATTATTCTGTGCAGCTTTCGGACGTCCTTCGTGTTGCCTGCATTGATGCACTTCCTTACAATGAGTGAAGCTGCTTCTCCAACCATGGTAGGCGCTTCATCAGTTGTGATTAAGCACAGCTTCGTCAGATCCAGTCCAGCAGCTTCAAGGCAAGACGTGGTTATGTCACAATGTCAATTTTATTGTCGTCCGACTCATTGTTATCAGCTGCAGAAACTCCTTTGTTACAGTAAGATCAGCAGCGGCTCCACACTAAGAACTACTAGACTAGAAGGATGTGCCATTCCAGTGCAAAATGTTTAGAAGGCCAATTTACAACATTCAATAAATCTGTGCTAAATTGATGTGTTAAGTCGAAATTTTGGCTGCACGTCAGTTAGTACGTGTGGTGATCATTACAGCAATATTGAATTCGAGTAGTCAATTTCAAATCGCTCTTTTTCAGGACAATCAACTCCCATTCCAGCACTTTACTTCAAGCAGGAGAATTCGAGAAATCTTAAGGCAAGTCGAATTTCGGTGCCGAATTCTCTGCATTTGCTCTGTTCTGAAAAATGTTCTGCACTGGGGTTATTAGGGGAGGGAAGGAAGGAGAGTGGAGGAGAGGGGAAGGGGGAGAGAGGTGAGATTTGGGGGAGAGGGTAGAGTGGAGAGAGGAGAGATTAGAGTAGGGGAGAGTGGGGACAGGATAGACCAGCGGAGGGGGGAGAGGAGTGAGGAAAGAGGGATAGGGGATTAAGTCTAGTCTGGCAGTAGGAGAGAATCCAGTCTAATATAGGCCTCGCAAATATAATTCATGATTCATATAAGCAAAATACAGTGTAAGTAGAGCAGAAAACAAAATTAAAATAAACAAAAATGCCGCAAACAGTTAACAATATGCCAAACAGTATACGCCAAAAATTAATGTAATATAATAATAATAATAATAATAATAATAATAATAATAACAATAATGTAATAGTGCATTATAATAATGTAATATAGTGTATAATATAGTGTCATTTAGTGTATTATATAGTGTAAAATAAACTATGCAAAACCAGACCAATACTGGGCAGTCGATTATGAATTAATCAAATGCCCGAAGTCGACGTTAAATTTTTCAGTTCGATCGAAGTTTTCGTAGTCGAAATGCATTGGCGCTCGAATTCTTCGACGGCTCAGAGGCTTTGCGAATTAGGCCCTTGAAAAATATGTTCGCTAGTCTTCTTAAAATTCTTCTCAGGAGCGCTGAGTCCATGGAATCGTTCATGTCGATAAAGAAGTCAAAGACAAACGAAAATGCAGTGACATAGTTGTTAACACAGCGAGAGTTCGTCGCGCAAAAAGAGTGGCAAAGTCCGGCAAAAATCAACATCCACTCAGGCGGGTGCCGAAGTTTGCCTCGCGAACTCACTGCTGTCTGACTGAGAAGTGGAACTGCTTGTCGTAGTTAAACTGGCGAGGCCTTCTTTTGCAGCCATGTAGCCGGATGCATAGTAAAGTGATGGCTGCTCTTCGTTTAATAAGTCTTCAGCAGCTATTTTGGGAAACTGATCGACGATTTTCACGTCCTTGTCTGTCATGCCCGCTGAGCAGCACTCCGATTCTTGGTGCTCGCATTCCGTATTCTGCAGGACTTGGTACATCTGGATTCGTCGTAGGCGGGTGCTTGCCATTATCTGGTCGACTCCGATATAGTAGCAGCCTCCATGACCTTGACGAGATAAATCGAGAATTCTCCCTCTAGGCGACCAGACTGAAATTGGCCTGAAAAAATAAGTGCATTGCTTTTACTTCATGAGTATGATTTTGAACGGGCAGTTGTTTGCTTACCAAGCAGGACATACGAAAAACCAAAATCCATGCCTGCTCAGGTAAACTAGTCCACGGGCAGTCTGTGAAACTGCTTTACGAGTCTCCGTTGTGAGCTATCTTGGGCGACTGGCGCCTCGCGTACCAGGCATGCGGTGGATGATAGCTGCGAAGTTCAGCAAATATTCAAGACTATCAGAATTAGTTGCCGTGATTGGAGCTCTCATTGTCTTGTTTAATCGAATCCAAGAGTTTGTCGACTTAACATTAACAACTTTCCAGAAGTTGGTCGCGTACTCGACAAACTCAGCAGTTCCCGAGTGACCATTGACTCTAAGCGCAGCAACAGTTTTCTCGTTGAAGACCTGCAAAACGAGTGCGACCTTTTGTCGCTCTAAGGAGTAAGGGTCACACGAAGCCAGGCTTAGAGTAGTTGGTCGCACAATGTGCAGTCGAGATCTCTCTTCGATCTCAACCAAGTCACTCCATTTATCACAAAGTGAAGGTCTATCTGCTGTTGGATAGAACTGCAATTCTCTGTAACCTTGTGTTAGCCAATTACTAATTCACTATTCACTAACTCACTTCGGTCAATAGTAGGAACACTTGGACTAAATAAGTTTCATTTATGCCCAACAACACTGTTAAAAGGTATTTAATACACTTTGCCTGTTCGCCTTGCTATCTTGCTAGTGTTGAGCTAGCGGAGTTACTCAGTGTTGTAACTCCGCTACCATAGACAAAAGTTTTAGTGTGATTTTAAACAATAGACTAAGTAGTGTATTGGAACAACAGCAAACATACAACTAACTGAACACTGGGCATGGCGCCGAAGTTTTAATTGATCAGTTTTGCGCTACGTCAAAGATTATTTATTGCTTTGGGGCAGAACCGAAGTAGATTGTCGTTGGGCCGTGGAAAGGCATGACTGGTGCAGACCACTGTTGGCAGACAGATAGCGCTTGCGATCCAGTAGCTGCGCTCGGAAGCAGAGACGCTTCAGCAGCGTAGCTCAGGACAACGTCAGCAGTCGTAGTTGCGGTTTCCTTCACCTCAGCTGGGTACTCGCCGTAAAGTACAGCCAACATATTACTTCTCAGAATTACGCACGTCAATGTACGCTTTGTCCGCCTTTTCCCTGATTCGTCCTGTCTTTTGAGCGGCTATCTCTTTGCTGACGCCTCCTTTCACCAGCCTAGTCTTACATGTTCGCCGCAGACTGCTGTTCGTAACACTCAGTGTCGTGTCCGTTTCGGTCGACTCAGTTGAGAACAGATTTTTTACAACGTTTGCGAATTCTGCAAACTCAGAATAGCACGTTGGATTCACGCGCTGAGAACCGTCTAGCCACTGTCTGATGGCCTCGCTGGTTCGGGCCATTGACGTTTTATAGCTTGTTAGCAACTTGTCCCACTCGTCCCTGTATTCGCCAAAGCTTTTACACAACCAAGTGGTGCCGGAGCGCACGATGGGCGACGCCCCAGGCTATGATTCGGCCGAAGGATTTGGAAAAACGTCGATAGGTGGCCGAGGCACCCGTTCATGATCTCGACGTCTTGGCCTTGCACCATCTTGATTTGCTCGACTCCGGTTAGATAGGCCGCACCCATATGGTAGTACGACCTCGGGCGATTGCAGGACGCGAGCCCGGCAAAGAATATCACGTAAGAGCCGTCGGCATAATTATGGCCATCGGCTTGGCCCAGGTAGGACTCGTCCAGAATAGCGGCCTCAGCACGCAAGTAGGCGGTGGCCGAGTGAATGACGTCTGTGGGCATCGCGAACGCAAGCCGATGCCGTTGCACAGTCCGGGATATTGCAGCCGCAATTCCGATGCGGTGCGTTCCAGCAGGCAGGCCGGTCATCCGCAACTGCACTTCCTGCTAGCAGGATATCGAAATCCACCAACGGCACGCCATATCGCCCGGGGTCCAGCACACCCTCGATGCCGAGCTGGGTGATTACTATCTTAGTGCTGGCCCAATGCCCCATTGTGTGTATCACACTCCTGTTCTCTTCTAGCCTCCCATCGTCAAAGCCGGCATAGGTCTTCATGACCTTAAGGGCATAGCCGTTCAATCCAACGCCTCCTGTGTGGTGGTTGGTTTGCCACCACATAACTTTCGTGCCGACGATTAGGTTGACGGCTAGCCTGGCCAAAGTGAAATCGGCCTGGATCAAATCCTTAACTAGCTGTAGCTCGGCTGCGGGCATGGGCTGCGGATTGGCCTCAATAATGGTATCACCATCCGCTTCACTGCACCATCCGAGGGCGACGACCGCATAGGCCTCGCAGGTGGCGAGTTGGCGCATCAAAGTCGTTCGCATTCAAATCGCGCTCGGTGCGTGCCCAATTCGCTGACCACAAGGCCGCCACGTTCGTATGCGCCTGGGTGCACTGCGCAGGCATGCGGGGCAGCCGCAACTTTTTGGCCGTCGCTATGCTAGCATCCTGGCCGGCTGGTATGCCTACGGAGAAAATGCCATTCACAGCCTCCAGCCCCGGCAGCAGCAGGTTATTGACCTGCAGGACGTTAGCCATCGGAACTCCGACAAGCGCATCGTAATACAAGGCTCCGGCACCACCTCCATCTCCTGGTTGGTTGGCCATCACAGAATCCTCTCTCTCTTCTTGATCTACACTCATGCCCTGCTGACTTTCGAAGGTGGACTGAGTTAAATATTAAATATTTTTTGGTTTTTCAGTAAGTTTTTTTATATTATTTAGAGAAAGTCCGCAGGTAGATGAAAAAGCTTTATATTTAGTCTATAAACTTTATTTCAGTACTAGTGCTCGTTTAGAGTTTTACCAAGTAAAAACATTTGCAATTTGTAACTCACTTTGGAGTTTATGCATAGACTATCTCCTCGTTTCAGATTATTATCTTTCATATTACGGATGTCCACAGAGTCGTAGAGCAGGAGCAAGGGTTACTCGGATCCGCAGGATTTACTGCTTGCCAAGGTGCTTCTGTGCATTCACGCTAAAAAATTTCGAAACTGTTTCTGTTGCTAAAATGATTATCGCAGATGAGTTTAACTACACTACCATCGCAGTCGTGAATTATCGTTATTAGCTGAACTACCTGATTGTACAGGAACTGCGGCTTGAGGCTAAAATTGTCAACAGACGGGCAACAAAAGCGTCAGCTCACAAAAGAGGCTTTACCATGATGACTAAGACAGTGCGGACCAACTTGTCAGGAGCATTTTCGGCAAAGCCAACTGCATGACCACCGGAAAATCTGAGCGAGGGCTGGACATAAACTTCTTCGATATTGACAGCACAACAGCGTTGTAAAGGCGTGATGGCTTCCATATGCGATGCTACGATCTGATGACAGTCCGCGTCCGTGCCGACTGAACCCAGACCACCCATATGTCTCTTCAGAGTGTTTGGTTGCGGCAGGAAAGCTATGTCCCGAAAGGCCCGATATCTATTGCGGCTGGAGAAGTACAATTTTGCACCTGCCAGAATATCCTTTGCATTGTACCTAACTCCATGCACTTGGGCGCTGCCGAGCTCGAGCTGGCGGATCAATAATGACTGCCGTGCATCGTCTCGACGCACTTGAAATCTTGCAGTGAATTCAAGTGCGCACGCAGCTCACTGCTTGGCAACTTCTCAGCTTGCCGGGTGCAGTTAATCACTGCTTCAAGTTAAATCTGGGTTTTTTTCGTCAAAATCATTATGCCATTTGGCATAACGGCCTCAAAATCGTTATGCCATTTTTAATTTCAACATGCAATTGGCATATGTAAAAAAGCACTTTATGAACCCATATTACTGTTTCCTTTCAGAATTCAGACCAGAGTCTATCAGTGCGACACATGGCAATAGCCGACTTGGCGACTTGACTTGGCATACTGGCAGCCTGGCTGGTACATGTACACACAACACGAGGACATGACTACAGTGACAGTAACTACACTACACTACACTAAGACTGAAGTAGTATAAAAATAAAAAAGTAAACTAAAAGATACAGATTTGTGATTTTGCAAACAGTCTTTATTCTCTAAAATTGACTTTAGAGGTCAAAATCCATCTGAACTCAACTTGTTGCTTGCTTCTTTGTTTGAATTCATTTCTTTAATGATCAATCATTGATTGTTGACGACACTTTGTAAAATTTTAAAAAGTATTTTTTAAAAAATAGCATAAAAAAGGCACTTTTACAACTTTGTCTTTGACAGCAAAACATAAACAGACTACCTCACTACAGAGCCTAACAGGGCTGCTCAGCAAGCAGATCTTGTGGAATGGATTAATTGTAGATGTTAAACAGCAAAAAGTTTACTCAGATTTCAGCTGGCGCTACTGCTTCATCAAACTTCAGTAATTAGGTCGTGGTTTGTCCCCGAAGGTCACTTCGGCAAGCTCGTCAGCAGCCTTGCATGCGGCAGCAGTGGCTGAACTAGCAGAGCAAACCAAACTAGGATTTAAAAGTAAGTAGCGCTTCCGTCGCGAAAAGAATAATAAATCACCTTGCAACTCAAAACTAGACATTGGAAATGGGACAGTAAAATGGTCTGAAAAAAATATTATAAAAATTTTAATTCATACATATAAAACTTTCACATATATTTACAAAGAAAGGAGTAAAAAATTAGAGTAAATAAATCAAAGATAGTTTTTTTTCAAGCAAAAAAAGTTACAAAAATGGAACATCAGAAAATCTTCATTTTCACTCTCTTAAACTTTCTTGCTCCATAAAATACTAAAATTCCTATTTACTATAAAAAGTATACTATATTTTTGTAAAATTGGTATTTAACTATCTTTTTAGGCTATTTACTTTGATGGGCAATAGTATAGTATTCGAATGTATTGTAAGTATTTTGGGAATCATTGGGATTTACCCATTTATATATCATATATTCATACAATACAACATTTTATATTCTAGCCATTACTAAGAATTCATGAAACGCGACTGTCCTCGTAAGTTTAAATATTTAAGTAAGTCATAAGTTCATGCAACATCACAGAAACGGTAATCTACATAAATTTAACAAATTAAAATGTAATTTTGGAATTTGGAATCCAGTATTTGCAATTTGGCAATGGCATAATGGCCAAAAATCATTATGCCATTTTGGCATAACGACATAAAAATCGTTATGCCATTTTCAATATCGACATGTCATGGCATGACTATGACACAAAAAAACCCAGAGTTAAATGTATCGCTCCAGTCGATGTTGAAACCCCAGTAGATTCTGCACTGCGACTTCAGTATTAAAGCGTTAAGCCTTTAGTGTAAAGTCAAACTGTATTGAAACAGATGCTTATGTAGCAGAGCGTCTTTCTCCTAGGTAGCGTCGGAGAAAACGTTGCAACTTAGTGGGAAAGGGAAAGTGGATCTCTGGGGCGTTCGAGCTTATGAGTGGCCGATAAAAACTCTGGCACCGATTTAGCCACCAGAAAGGGCTCCGATTATTGATGGGGATACCGGCAGGTAGGGGAGTCGTAATACTATCAATGTACGAAAGGGTTTGGTTGCTGCCACCTTGGCGCGACTGTACAGAGATACAGCCGTGGCAAGTCCTATTTGCATACACGAGCGCGAGACACGTAAGCGTCTTGGCTGCATACTGGCCAGACAGTGGACTAGGCAGCGACTATTGCTGCGACGAACATTGTCTGCAATATCTAATTCAAATTAACTAAAGGTGCCGTCATCGACACTGTCGGCAACAACCGCCGGACATTTAGAGGGGGTAGAGGAATCAACAGCAAGTTTTTCTGGTCAACATCTGCGTACAAGCTGAAAGAGATTTTATTTCCAAAGATTTTTTCATGGGCTTAGAGCCTCAGAGCCTACACTCTAAAATCTCACTTCACCTAATTAACTACTCCACTCCTTACTCGACCTACTTAGCTACTCCACTCCTCACTCTATCTACTCGACTACTCCACTTACATCACTCGCTCCATCTACTCCATTCCCCGACACTGTACTCCACTCCCCCACACTACTCCACTCCCACCTCACTGTACTCGGTACCCACATTGCACTACACTCTACTTACCTCCCTTTTTACAATTTACCTATCTCTCTCTACTCGGATTTCTAGATCTTAATAGTACCTATACTAAGAAACGCTCTTCACTAGAAATAGGAAATAAATAGTAAAGAAAATAGTAACATGCCTCGTGCATGATAAAGCCACATGAATTTTTAATAAATGAAACGGCACGAATGGAAATTCAAAACGTTTACGCAAATACAAATGCCGACAACTGGAAGCACGCAATCTGGAAAGTCTTGTTTCCATTGAAACGCTTGTTAATAAGCTCACAGGGTTCTGTATTACAGGCAGGGAGCGTATTTCTGAGCCACGAGCAGCGTTTCTATGGCGTTAATACCGTAGAAAATACCGTTGGGCTTGTGGCATACGAGTAATCAATGCAAAAGTAAAACATCATTCAAGAGTGACACACTCCTGGTCGCCGAAGTCGCTGCCCTACACGAAGTGGCACAGTCGCTGTCAAAAAAAGAAAATTTCTTAGTACCTCTCTTGAGAGAGGGCGACAGCGTGTCGGTGCATGCGGGGGGACGGCCGCGGCGGCGGCCGCGTCCGCAGCCCTAGCAGCCGTGGCGGCAATGGGCATCTGCGGCGGCTTCTGCTTCATTGGCAACGGCAGCGGCGGCGAGTTTTTTTGTGACCGAAAAATTTTCGTCTATCAATTATATGGGCAAAATTATACTTAACTTATTTAAAATTTATTGACCAGCTGCCAAAACTTTGTGTACCCCTAATAGTTGCACTCTCCCAAACCATGACCTAACTGCTATTGAATGAAACAGTAATAGCAACAAAACAAAAACATAGAAAATTCGAAAAATACCGTCTATAAGTTAAAGTACAGTGCTAGCCTTAACCTTGATCCTAGCTAATGATCTTTACACTTCACTGCATGCTTGAATTCATTACGATTCAATATACGAGCGTAGTTCTATTAGTTTCTACTGCCCTCTTATTGATCTTCTTAAAGTTGATGCGGAGCTTAATGCCGTGCTTACTCTCTGTCTCCAGCGTGCTTTAAAACATCCCCGAGGCCTTTCAACAGCACGTTTTTTGAGTCCTTTCACTTAAAGCTCGTACTTGCACACTTCCTAAATTACGCGCTCGACTTATAACTTCATAATACAGGCCGTGCTGAAAGCAAGCCATTGTCAGGTCAAGGGCCTCGTTGCTTATTGAGTGGCCCTGATCTTTCGGCAGGGGTGTCGGAACTACTTTCAAAGCATGCATGGCCGCAGTGCTGATCATTTTTGCACGTATTAAACAATAACTTTCGCCGTTTCGATTCTGTTTACTGTTATGAAAGAAGAGAACCTTTGTTACAGGATGTTTCCGCCCTTACGAACAGCTTAAGGCCCACAGGTACACTGAAACCATCGGGTACAGCTTTGCAGTACACTGTTGTGCCAAAAAATTATCCAAAATTCTTAGCCTCACGCTTTATTTAAATATTAATGTCAGTTGGTTAGCTACTAACTGCTGACAATTTTGTAAAACATAAAAATTATTCTATTACTACTTTAAATTCTGATTATTTCAATTTTACACGCCTCAGCGCTTTCGTCAGGGCTTTAGTGACTGCAGCCTCAGGCTGCACCAGAAGGGCTGCATTAACTTTGTGCCGTTTCGCATGAATGACTTGAGGCTCGGCTCCACCGTTGGTTGGTCTAGGATTCTGGTGAGCTAGCTTGCCCAACTTGCACTCTCCAGCGGGTCTACAGCCCTCCTAACCTGCACTTGCATGGACCACACAAAAGTGCTCAGGGGGTCAGGTGTTTCCTTGGTGCAGAATGCACCCATCGGAGGGAATCCTAGCCCGCCCAGTGATGTCGGCGCAAATGCGGCTGCGCACAAGAGTTCAGCACTGCGTGTGAAACGTCCTTTTGCCGTTTGTATCCAGAGATCCATCGATCGCAATAACGCAGAGCAATAGCAGACGGCTGGGTCTCCTCCCTTGGCCATCGCAATGGCGTAGCTGTTGAGTACGGATCTTTGCTGGTCGACTAGTCTGGCAAACCGCCTGGTGAATTCTCGGTCTGCCTTCGCATAGACCTTCATCGGAACCAAGACCTCACTGCCACCAACAAAGTGCCTATTTAGGTAGATATAGTTAATTCCGCTGTATATGGTCTTTGACACCTCTACTTTAAAGCCGAGTTTTGACTACATCTTCACGACGTGCTCATAGAACTGGCCAGCAACTCGTTGGGTCTCAGCCTTCGGCCTATGCAGAGGCACTGCAATTACGGCATCGTCAATCAGACATAGAGCTCTCGCGAACTCTGCTTCTCTCAACAGGCCTTGATCTTTCGCAGTCCTGATGATATAGCTAATCATGTTGGCGTGGTACAGCGTGTCTGCTGTCGGCCTCCATCCTTGGAAGGTGCCGTGGTCCTGCACCGCACACTTCACGATGCCACGCTTCGCATTTGCAATCTTAATCCCTTTCCAAAGGCGCTCTAGGTCCCAGTTAGACCCGAGCTCAGTCATTTTCACTATTTCCAGGTGGTGGCCAAGCATGAGCTTGCGGTCAGCGTCTGGGCTCAGATAGACCATGCTCTGCATACCATGGCAATAGATGACGGCCCTAGCATCAGGCGCTGCCCAGAGCAAACGGAGAAAACTTTTCACACGATAACAGACGTCTGGGTCCTTCTTCACTCCAGACTCTATTCGGGGCTGGGTCAACGTTGTTATCTCGTGAAATGTTTTCTCGATTTGCTCTGGGCAGCGCCTGATGCTTGGGGCCGTCATGTATTTTGCGATGGTATGCAGAGCATGGTCTATCTGGGTATTGACCTCTCTATTGACGTCGTCGTGGGAGAACGTTTCTCTGGCCTTTGCCTCAGGCTTCGTGTTCTCGGCCTTAGCGCCCGTAACCGCGACTGGCTTTCCACATCTCCGACCTGACTCCATAGCCTACCGGACTTGCTCCGGGGTATATTTGCAGGAAAGCAGGCTGCCATATCTCAGGCAGTAGGTAAGCTCATTCCCCACTTTACGGTCAATACCTTGGACTGCTTTCACGGATGAGTATTTCTCTGATTTTCCTCGTATCTGGGCACCACCTTCCCTTTGCTGGTCGTGACCGCAAGCGCCATCATTTTGACGTACCTGATGAAGCGCTCACACTCGTGTCTGTCGTGTGGCATGTCTACGGACATCTTCTCAATCGTCTTTGCCCACATGACGGCGGGGTCTATGTCTGGCGCTGAAAAGCAGTGAAATAAGTACGCTATGTCCAATTTCACTCGGTCTGAGACATCCAGCGACTTGACTAACTCGCACCAGTCCAGGCTGATCACTCCGGCTGCCTCACGGATCAGCAAGTCGTGGCGCTGCTCTTTTCCCATGTTTAGGACTTCAGCCCGAGAGTGAATTTCGTTTTGGAGTATTGCAAATTGCTTCTTCATAATCATGGCATAGAACCTCCGGTTAAACCACTCGCCCCGTTCTAGGTCAGCAAGCATGTGGGACAAAATTCTATTCTTGGCAGAATTAAAGGCAGTGAACACATCGCCTTAGTCGGTCCCACAATGCCCTAGCAGCGGTAAAACGACCCAAAAAAATAGAATAACTTATTCGCTACTTCAATCAAGCATATGGCTTGTTAATTTTCTTAGCAGACTGCCCGCTACAAAATGGTTATAAGTCTTGAGGTAGTGCACGCCACTCTTGCTCAAGTCTGGTAGGCACCCTTGAGTAGCTTGGGTGCTGACACTCTCCCGGTGCGTTGCAAGGCCTCGGACCGCCCCTGCACTGCCTCTACCACGTTCTTTAAGATCTTGCCCATCAACTCTGGGGTCTCTCGATGCCGGCAGGTGTAGAAAGATCGAGGAAGCTTTTTTCCGGCATAGATTGCCAGCAGGGCACCGACGCCGGCGACTAGCATCGCCGATCCCCGATTAGCATCGTGGAGGGCGCCTCGGTCCTGGTGTTCTGGCAACCGTTCTCGTTTCCGCTGATGTTGAAGAAGAGGCGGCGGTTTCTGTGGTGGCGAATGACACGACGCCGGATGGTGTTGGCGCCGGTGTCTGAGCCGGGGCACGCCTCAGCGGGTTGGACGCGGTCCGACAGCACCGCATTGCCTGATCAATGCAGCGCGAGAGCTGCCTGACGGGAATTTCCAGGCTCAGCGTCAGGCCGAAAATTGTGGCGCATAACCCAGTCTGCCCCCCCCCCCCCGAGTCAGGGAGATGAAATCCATGATTCGCCAGGCCGCCAACTCCGCTGCCTTCCTGGCCAGCCGAAGGCCGTGCCTCCTAGCCATCCGAAGCCAGTCTTACAGGCCTCGGCGCCAGCGGCGGCTGACTTGGCTGTCGTATTCCTCGAACTCGAAGACATCATTGAGAGGCGCGGCCACTGGGGGCGGGACCTCTTGCACGGCCGGGGGCTGTAGGATGTTGGCCACCCCCGCCGCCAGGGCCTCGGCCACTGGCGCAGCTGCCTCGATGGTCTGCGCGGCGGCTTCTCCGGCTGCTAAACAACAGAGCAAACTGCCCATTATTCTAGAAATGGAGGGAGGGTGTAGTTTGCAGGATTTGAATTTTAGTGTCAGGAGATTTAGTGAAGCATTAAACAATTTAGCCTTAGGGGAAATTCCAGTGGTTGCAGAAGAAATTTCGTAAAAGACTGAAAGAGTCTGAGCGCTGCACGGGCGAGTGCCCCCTTTCTCTCTCTCTCTCTCCCTCTTCTCGCTAATGCTTGCTGCAACACGCGAACCCCCATCTGTGCTTGGCGAACTTCACTCCCCCCGTCCCCGGCTTGCCGCCGATTGGCGCTGCTGAGCGCGCCCTCCCTCTCCCCAGCCTCCCTTCTGATTTTTGCCCCTGTTTATCTGGATTGCGGCTGGCGCCAACGGTTGAATCAACATCTTGCATCTGCTCTCGTTGACCTGCCTGCACTGAAGACAGAATGGAAAATCTGCGCCCCGTCGCTCGAGTTGTGGCCATCCAGGAAGTGGAGGGCCCCATCATCCGAACTGCCAGACCGTCGGCGACACCCCTGACCGAGCGTCAATGGGCGGAGCGAGGCAATGGAGTTGCTCATGATGTGGAATGGCCGCTAAAGATGGAGGAACTTAGCGACGACACCTTGGCGGAAGTGCGAGCGGCCGTGGGCACGTCCGCCGAGGATCTGCTGGAAGAGATCGTGCCTGCAGCACCTCCCATGGCGCCGGGGCCAGCTGTGATGAATCCGCTGGACCAGATGCGGCTGGCCTATCAACAGACGGGGTTTGCGCTTTCCGCCTCCCTGGAGATGGGCTGGGAAGAGTTCCGCCATCACCCGAACGCCAACGCCATTTACGAGATCTATCTGGCCATGGCCCGATACGCTGACGAAGCCTGCCGGCGCCAAGTCTGGCGATGCATGCGGCCGGCGCCCCGGTTGCAGCGGGCGTTGGACTTGATGGACGAGCTAACTGCCCGGTGCGCGCTTATCCTGGCCGTAGAGCTCATCGTGGGACAGCCGCCAGAGGACTTCCTTGACTGGCCGGTGATCCTACAAATCATCATTGAGACCAACAGCTACCACCGACTGCAGCCTGATCAGCTCACCGCCGGAGTCTGGGCGCGGCTGGCCAAAGGGGTTATTCGCCAGGCCGCCAACTCCGCTGCCTTCCTGGCCAGCCGAAGGCCGTGCCGCCTAGCCATCCGAAGCCAGTCTTACAGGTCGTGGGCCTCTTCGTGGAACAGTGCGGCCAGAAACTCCTTTACCAGGACTCGGGTCAGCCTGGCTAACGATCGATCCTCAAAGTCTACCGGCGGGTCCGTCCAGTCGGGCGATAGCTGCGGGCGGGCCGCATCGGCCGCAAGCCCCATCATCCGGAGGACCACCAGCTGGGGGTGGGCCTGCATAGCCAGGGGGTCTGTCTGCGGCGACGCATCTGTGCGCCAGCCGGATGCAGGGAACGGCGGTGTAACGTCGAGATGAGGCCGGCGGATCAGGTTACGTCGGCGGGGACTGCACAGGCGCTCACGTCCAGCATTAATTTATCTAACAGGTCCCAATTAGGACTGTTGGTCGGTGTTGGGCCCAAGGCTAGCCATTCTTCTAACGCTGCGAAGTTGGGCGAATGGAACAAAGGAAACACGCACGAGACAGGCACGAGAAGACAGGCAGACAACGGTAGGCAGGCGAGTGGAAACACACACACACACACACACACACACACACAGGGTAGCCCGTTTACTTTACCTCTCGGGACACCGCAAAAACGAAAAACGTCAGTCTATCAATGGCGTCCGGAGATGCCGCCGCCGCGGCCGCGCTTCGACAGATGCCGGAAAGCTGCGCGCGCCGGGGTGTGTCGGTCTGCGGCTGCTGCGATGGCCGACAGTGGTGCCGAGCTGGCCGCGGTCCGCCGCTCGCCGCTGCCGCACTCTTCGTCGGTCGCAGTTTGCTCGTCCTGTGCCGTTCAGGCTAAGGTCGACGAGGCCGTACGGCACCGATTTATGGTCTGCACGGGCCAGCACGCGGAAGAATACCGCCAGATAGAATAACGTGGCGCAGACTCCCACCTGCTGTCCCCGCACGTTTTTTTGCCGGGTCGTGAGCGGCTGGCAGAAGATTTCGACGCCACGGACGGCGACCTGCCGCCCGTACAGCTGGGTGTATTGGCCCAAAGCCGAGCAGCGCTGCCAGGTCGCCAGGGCGCTAGTGAATTTGAACTCCACCCCGACACGGGGAGTAGGGGTGTGATAAATACGTCCCTGACGTTCGGAGTTTATGGCCGCGCCGCCGGTTCTGCAGGCGCCTGATTCACGTGGCCTAGAAGATTGTCTAACCAGTCGCCCTGGGCGAACTCGGTGATCTGGAGATCCGAAGGGCCCGGCGTCTGGTACTGTAGTTCGGCGACGCCTTCTGGTGGCGGGTGGCCGGTCAACTCTTCAAGCCATGACGACGGCTGATCTGGCTCCATTATGACGTGGCTGATGAAAGAGAAAAGCTTGTCAAAAGTAATAATAATTGGACGATTGAATTTTGAATATACAAATATTGCCTGGAATGGATATTAAATTTAATTAGTGTGATTAAATCGACATTGCTTTACTCACAGTAGGTTAATTCAGACTGCAGTAATTTTGTTTTTGTATTGATGAAATATTTTTGTTGAGAAGAAGGAATGGTTTGAAGAGCATGTTGAACCTTTATTTTTAGTTATTTCTGTCCTTTTTTGCACCTGCCCACGGCACATGTGTCACGCCAATTAGAGCCTAGCCCCCCTCATTTACCTCATTACCTCATTTACCGGCACGGTTCGAAGTGACACTGCCCCAGCCTCTCTCGACATCATAGTCACCGCTTCAGTCTTCGGCTTCGCCTTCTCTTCTTGCTGCTCAACAGCTGCTTCTGCTTCTGGCTTCATCTTCGTCTCCGACTTGGAGTCGGAGAGGCTCCAAGTGCAGCAGGCGATGATGCGAGTTGCTGCATCCGTCAATGCCACATTTGTGGCCTCGTCGACAATTTTGACCATTGTGACCATGTCCCAGACAGCGGAAGCAGGCTTTGGCTTCCTGAGCAGCCTTCCATCGTTCTTGGGACGACAGCTTCGCGAACGCCGGGCACCTCCACAGATCGTGCGGCTCCTTGCAGACAACACAAGAGTAGCTCTCCCTCCTCGAATTCTTGCTCTCATGCGCTGCGTGGAAGGTCTTCTGCTTTCCTTCCCTTTTTTGCTGCTCCTGGCTAGCAGAAGTGGCTACTCCGTGCACGATCTCTGCTGCCTGAGTTCGAAACTCAGCCTCGCGCAACACCCACTCTCTAAGCGTCTTCACGCCCTCTGCTTTCTCTTTCTCGAACACCCAACGGCGGAACGCTGCAACCATTGACTCTGGGAGCTTCTTCTGCACTCGGGCATAGAGTAGGCCGTCACTAAGTTCGCTATCCTTGCCTGCCTCTTCTAAATTAATCACGGCAACGTCCAGCAAATTCGCGAATTTCTTCAACTCATCTGCACTATTTTGTTTTACGGGTGGAAAGCTGTCCAGCTCTTCTAAGTAAAGCGCCAACTGACGTCTCTTGCCACCGTACTCGCGCTCCAGCCTCTCCTTCGCCGCCTGATAAGCCGCCGCCGAATGACCTAGGTGCTCAATTACTTTCAGCGCCGCTCCCTTCAAATACTGCCGTAGTTGAAGTAGCTTAAACTCGGGAGTTGCTGGGGCCCTATCGATGCATGCCATGAACGCAGCCTTCCATGCTTCATACTGCTGCTTGTCGCCGAAGAAGGTCGGGATCTCTACTCTACGCAGCATCTTCCATAGATCCTTGGAAAGCTCTTGCTCAGAGGAGTTGCCGATGTCGCCTTCGCCTACTTCTCCAAGGGAACTTGCTCGATCCTCTGCTCCCAGCTCGAAGCCCGCATGCTGATTCGCAGAAGGCAGGTAGTCAAACTCACCCAAACCTCTGTACGAACTCTGCTGTCTCTGGAATGGCATGAACTCCGTCTCTGCGATGTTGAATCCGAGTCGACGCTCTTGACCGGCCGCACCCAGCGGCTGAGCTGCTGCCGCCGACGCTGCCGCCGGCGCTGCCGCCGATGTTCTTGCCGGTCCTGCTGCCGATGCTGACACGGCCGGAGCAGTCTCCTCCGATGACGCCGCTGCTCCAGCTGAGGCGTGGTGGCCCTTCAGGTACTGTTGGACCTCCTGCATGGCTGATCGATAGTCGTTCTCAATCGTGTCGATCTCTTCGAGCAGCTTCTGCAGCGCTGCTTCGTCCGATTGCCGCTGTTGCTCATCGTAGAGCTGCTGTAGTAGCGCTGCGGCCTCCTCATACGCGTTGGTGACGACCTCATATTGCTGCTGAATGGCTGTTCTGTTCTCGGTGGTGAGCAGCCACGATAGCCTACTGCGGCTCTTAGTAAGTGCTGATTTGCGAACAGCTTTTTGTCGCTTCAGATCATTCAGCAAAGCAACGTTCTGCTCTGACGGTTGCGTCTGCGTTTCTGTCTCGCTCATGTCAATCTTGCGATATTCTGGTAGGCTGACTATATTCTATTGCTATGCGATTCAATTCGATGCGATGAAAAAATGTGGCTAGAGTGAACCACGCTTTGCTACCAAATGTTTACGAGACGAACTCTTAAACGAAGTGATTTAGCAAACTGGCGAACGAAAACGATGAACGTGAAGTCAAAACACGCTCTAACTGGACCTATTTATTTAGATCGATGAAAAGGAGAGGTTGTCACACAGGGGGAAGAAAGTACGTTAGCAAGGCTTACAATGTACCCAATAAATAAATGAGGGGGGCTAGGCTCTAATTGGCGTGACGCATGTGCCGTGGGCAGGTGCAAAAAAGGACAGAAATAACTAAAAATAAAGGTTCAACATGCTCTTCAAACCAAGGAATTTTTTAAAATAAAAATTATTTTTTTTCCAGTGAATTTGGAGAGTGCATGGATGGGAAGAGGGGTGATTTAGGGTACCGCTCTTGCGGCCGCAGTTCTGCGGGCCTCCATCTGTTGAAGGAAGTTCCAAATAATATTCAGGACTGGTTTCAGGTTCGTGCCCTGTCTGACAGGATCAGGCGGGATATGAAAATTGTGCAGTTTGTGAGTGCGGGCTTTAAGGAGCCAGCGCTTGCTGAGTGAGAGGATTCTATCCTTTAGCATGGGCATGTTGGCTAAATCATGCAAATAGGAGATTCTGTTGTAGCTAGGGGCTCCATAGCAAATGCAGAGTCCAAGATTTTGGATTTTTTGGAGTTTAGAGAGGCTGCCTCTTTGGAGCAGGGTAAGGACTTTTGAGGGTTGTGCTACTAAAAGCAGTTAAGATGGGCAATTCTGCGAAGGGACATAACAAGGGTTTTGCATGTCTGGATTAGGGAATTTGCGTGGGATTGGAGATTCAAATCTTTGTCAAATTTGATTCCTAAAAATTTAATTTCGTCTTTATACTGTAAATCAGTATCACCTAGTTTAAGCTCGGGCGGATTTCAGTCCGTCCAGGTTGATAATTAAATGAAATTGTTTGAGTTTTCTTGGCATTGATTTTAATGCCAAGCTCATTGCACCATGCTATCATGGAATTCAGATAGGGCTGGATTATGGATTTTAATGAGGCCAGGGAGCTAGCAGAGCTCCAGATAGCCATGTCGTCTGCGAAATGGCTTTTCTTGATCTTCAGATTTTGGGGTTTTGGCATTGTGCTGATAAAGATATTATAGAGAAAGGGGCTGAGGATTCCACCTTGTGGAACTCCGGCTTGAAGGATGTACTTTTTGCTGAAGGAGTTGTTGACTCAGACTTGGAATTGCCGATCTCGAAGATAGCTGGAGCAGATCTGGATAATCGCTGTGGGGATAGAGACTTCTGACAGTCTGAATCTGAGATAGTCATGCCAGACTGTGTAAAATGCGCCCTCAACATCAAAGAAGAGGGCAATGGTGGAGAGTCTTACTCAGAGTAATATCATGGGCTAATCTAGTTAAATTGTCCAGGGTGGAATGTACTTTTCTGTAGGCGCATTGATCATCGCCAAAAAGATTATTATTTTCAATCAAAATTATTAGTCGTTTGACTAGAAGTTTTTCGAAAATTTTTCCCAAACAGGAGGTGAGGCTGATGGGCCTGTAGGAGTTTGGCTGATCCGGGGGTTTGTCAGGTTTGGGGATCATAGTGATCGAGGCTTGTTTCCAGGCAGTGGGAAAAATCCCATAGCGAAAGCATTCGTTAAAAAGGTGAGTGATTCTAAGAGTAGCTACACTCTCGAGACCAAATTTTAACTCGCAGTTAGGGATTTTGTCAGAGCCAGGGGCGCTGTCAGTCTTCAGATGATCTAGCTCCCAGATGGTGTCAGCCACTGAGAAGGGAGCTTCGAGGGGATCAGAGAAATGAGGAGATTCGAGGGGTGGAACCGGATGAAAGATGGGAAGATTCATCGCAGATTCTACCTTCCTTTTGAGTGAGTCGCTGCTGGATGGAATTAGCTGCATCTTGTTGTTCAGGACGGAGGCAAGGAGTTCAGCCTTATCTGCGTCTGTGAAGGCGCGGGAAGATGCTTCTTGGAGAGTGGGAATGGGATTTGATTTTTTATTTCCCATGAGGATTTTTACATCGTGCCAGAAATTTTTCACGTTTTAATTTTTGCTTTTTTCAACTATATTATTGCAAATATCTGTAAATTTTTTCGTTTCAAAATTATGAATTGATTTTTTGATTTGTTTTGCTAGTCTATTTGCTTCAATTTTGTAATAATTATTTTTTGTGCGGTTATAGAGTCTTCTGAGGGATCTTCTCTCTGATCAGTTTGATAATATTAGGGGGGAAGAGTTTTGCACTCATTGTGGACAGGGACATTTAATTCAATGGCTTTAGTGATTGATTTTGAGATAAAATCAACTTCTTCGTCAATTTTCTCCTGAGTAATAAATAAACAGGAATTATTTTCTGAAAATAATTTTTTGATGCTAGTCTGAAAATTGGTCCAATTTGTTTTAGAAAAATTTCTTCTTTTTTCTGGCCCATCCCAGGCGGGGGCAGAGATTTTTAATTCAACTATTATGGGAAGATGATCGCTTCCTAAATCATCCCCAACCTGAAAATTTTGAATATGATTTGACATGGATGGGGAAATTAATCCCAAATCGAGGACATTTCTAGAGATGTTTCCTCCTTTGTGGGCAATCCGGGTGAAATCCCCAGGGGTGTTGAGGGTGATGGGGGCAGAGCTGTCTTCGGTGAGCCACTGGAACAGCTGCTTGCCTGCGTTATTATTTCTACTGTCGCCACCTAAAAAAGTGTGCCGAGCGTTTAGGTCACTTAGCAGCAGGGTCTTCCTGGTGTTGAACTGCTGGGATAAGAAAGCTGTATCCAGATTATCTGGAGATGGGGATCTGTAGACCAGGAGGAGATCAATAATCAGGGCAGATCCCGGGATGCTGACCTGACAAAGAATTGATTCATGATTTGTGTTGTCATAGCGTCAGTTAAAATTGGAGATATGGATTCGGGGATTGTAAACTATGCAAAGTCCTATTTTAGTGTCCGGGATATCAAACCGAATGGATGAATATCCCGGGAAGAGGCAGGGTTGAGTCTTTTTAAGAATTGTCTATGAGAATAGAGCAATGTCGATATTTTCTGATTTTAGCCATAGACTAATTTCTTTTCTTTTGGGAAATAATCCTCTACAGTTTAGGTGGGAAATTTTGATTCTAGTGTGATTGGGATTATAATTGGGATTCATAGAGCTGAATTTAGGGAATCATTCTAGGTTGTGGCCCCAGCCGCCTGCGCTGCAGTCGGCTGTTGCTCAGCAACCTGGTGGCCACCTGGCTGCCCATCCAGAAGCCCAGGGAGGACCCCGTCCACCACCTCCGCCACCAGAGAACTGGTGTCGGGTGCAGCAGCCCGAGCCGCCTGAACTCCAGGCAGGAGCCTGTTGACCACCTCTACGATGGCCTTGACTAGCAGGGGCAAGAGATCGCTCACCAGAGTAGCCAGATTAACAGCGGGGGCATGAGCATGAGCATCCGGGGCCGGCGTGACGGGAGCAGCAGCTGCCCGCGCTGCAGGCGGCGCCGCGGGTGGAGCCGGAGCAGCCGTCAGCCAGGTGGCGTCGTCAGTCAGATCAGCAGCAGCCGCGCCGCCTCCTTGAGAAGCCTCAGAAGTCGCTAGGGGCGCCAGGGCCGGTGACCTGCCGGTCCAGCAGAAGTCGGGCGTGTTCTCGGGCACCAGCGTCCCGGGCTGCTGCGCGCTGCGTTGCCGCTAGATGAGCAGCTTGGGCGACCTCACAGAACCTGCTGGTCGTTCTATGGCCGCCTCCGCAGTTGGCGCAGACCGGGCTTTCTGAGTTCGGGCAGCTTTTGAAGTCGTGATCTTGGCCGCAGATCCGGCAGATTTGGGCGCTTGAGCGGCATTGTTTAGTGCCGTGTCCGAACTTCTGGCATTTCTGGCATTGGGTGGCACGACTTGGAACCGGGGTCCGGCTGGCGTCACAGCGGAAATTGGTGAAGTCTAATGCTATGCCGTCACTGATGCAGCGCTCAGCTAGCAGGTGGTCGCTAGTGAGGGCGCGAACCATGGTCGTGTCTCTGCCAGTAGCCCTCGAGCGGATTCTTTGGATTTTGTCAATTTTGAGACTTAATTCGTCGCGCAGTAGGGATAGGAATTCTTCCTCGGAGGTGGCCGTGGGGACGTCCAAGATGACGAATGAGGTGACAGTCGGTGGGCGAGATTGATTAGGCAGCTGATCAGGGCCAGTGCTGCTGTTGAGGGGTTTGGCGCGTGGCAACCGGCGCCTGACCGCCTCGCCTTTGAAGTCCGCGACCCGGAGCTCGCAATGTAAGAGGAACCGTTTAACCATTTCAGGAACGCCAGGTGGTCAGCCGCGTCTTCAGCCGAGGTTCCGAACACAACCGGCATCACGCTGGCTGCGGCAGGTGGAGGTGCCCGGGCTGCATTCGCATAGCTGACCGGCTGATGCAGCGCGCTGCTGGATGGCATTTGGCGTTGAGCATTGAGCGGAGCTGGCCTGCTACTAGCTGATGCTGCCGCCACTGCCGCCGGAGCTGCTGCCGCAGAAGCTGCTGCCGCTCTCGAGGCGCCGCCAGGAGCGCCAGGGCCGGTGACCGCCCCGGCTCCTCCCGGCGGGGCCATGTCGCCGCTGACGCGGCTGCTGGCTGATGCTGCTGCTGGTCCCGAAGCACGGCTAGGGGCGCCAGGGCCGGTGACCGCCCCGGCTCCACCCAGCGGGGCCATGTCGCCGCTTTCGCGGCTTGCCGGAGCGACAGGGCTCTGCGTGACCCTGAAGGTCAGCGAGATGCGGACACCATGTTGCTCTCTGACTGCTGGGACCGAGTGCTCGGTGGTGGCCTGGGACGCGCCCCTCATGATAATGACGGAGCCGGAATAGGTCGCCAGGTTGGCGACAATGTTCGATGACCGCTTGTCACGGATCATGAATGCTCTCGTGGCGCCGAAGCTGACCGTGGCGATGTAGGGCTCCGGTCCTAGCTCCGGCTCGTTATCTGAGTGGAACGGGATTTTGTCCTCAGCGGATTCGTAAAAATTTATCAGACAACTATTGAAGGTGGGGGCGCCCAGGCCAGCTTCGTCAGAGAGATAATCTCGGATGTCTTGAAGGACTGGATGCCAGTCGTTGTTCTCTTGGAGCGCCACGCCTGAGTAGGTGTATTGGGGTCCAACCCAATAGACCTTGCGCTTCTCTGACGGCCTGTGCCGGAAAGGCAGGGGCAGCAGGTCTTGAAGTAGGCGCTGGTAAATCTGATCGGCGCAGGAAAGAAGCAGTCTTGGGTAATACTCAAAGTGAGCATTATTGGCGTGGCTGAAGATCCATTGTCCGCTTTTTCTGGGTCGTCCGGAAAACTAATGGGGGCGCTAGAGTCCACCGCCGTGCCGGATGATAATGCTTCCGTGGAGCTAGACGCGTCCATAGGTGACTGGGGGCTGACGGCCGCGGAAGAGTCTTGGTCGGAGTTCGAGACTCCAGCCGCCAGGACATTTGGACTTAGTGGTGGAGTCGTCAGCTTTTTCGGCGAAGCAGCGGGTCCGCTAGATTGGCGCCTTTCAGATGGCGGTTTGCTGGTGCGAGATGACTCGCGGCTGCCGGCGGCTAGAGGCTGGAAACTGCCGGATTCCCGGCTGTTGATCTTCTTGGCTGGCTGGGCTGACCGGGCTTGCTCGCCTTGTCTTTTGGTTAATTGGGACATGATAACACTAGTGAGCAAAAAATAAAACTAACTAAAGGGGGCCCTCACTGTGCACAAAGCAGTGGGGCGGGGGGAGAGCGGGGACAGACTCTTACTGCGGAATGAATGTACACTGGGTGATTTTAAAAAATGAATAAACTATAGACTATAAAACTTTAAAACTTTAAATTTAGACTTTAAAACAATTGGCAAATGTACAGCTAATTTCCTGCTTCTTTCCTGCGCCGATCAGCTAACGCCTACGATTGCTAATCAAAATTGAGTCTTTGCAGTAAGAGACCGTCTTTACGGATGCTAGATTTACAGCAGAGGCAATAGCTTCCGGGGCCGGCGTGACGGGAGCAGCAGCTGCCGGCGCTGCAGGCGGCGCCGCGGGTGGAATCGGAGCAGCCGTCAGCCAGGTCGCATCATTAGTGAGATCCTCCGCAGCAGCCGCGCCGCCTCCTTGAGAAGCTTCCGGTGCTTCAGATGTCGCTGAAGGAGCCTGCCGGTCCTGGAGCAGTCGGGCGTGCTCGTGAACGCCAGCGTCACGAGCGGCAGCGCGCTGAGTCGCTTGTTGATGGGCCGCCTGAGCGACTTCGCACAGCCGACTGGTGGTGCGGTGGGTTTCGCCGCAGTTCGCGCAGACAGGGTTTTCGGCGTTTGGGCAGTCTTTAAAGCTGTGGTTTGAGCTACAGATTCAGCAGATTGCAGCTTGGGTGCACTTCTTTGTGCCATGGCCGAATTTTTGGCAATTTTGACACTGGATCTCTCGCACTGGAACAGGGATGCGGCTGACCTCGCATCTGAACTTGGTGAAGTCCAGGGCGATGCCATCCCGAATGCACTTTTCAGCGACTAGATGGAGGGCTCGCACCATAGTAGTATTGAGTCCAGTCGCGCGAGATCGGATTCGCTGGACTTTTTCGATAGGCAGTTTTAGCTCATCGCGCAGGAGAGTCAAAAATTCGTCTTCGGGAGTAGCAGCTGGGACGTCTAGAATGACGAATGACGTTAGTGCTGCTGGGCGCGCCTGACTGGGCAGCTGATCTGGGCCCGTGCGGCTGTCAAGGGGCCTGGCTCGCGGGAGGCGGCGCCGAACCGGCTCGCCCTTGAAATCGGGCACGCGGAGCTCCTTGTGCAGAAGAACTTGGTGATCTCGAACAGTGGCTGGAGTCACCAGGAATCCGGCAGATCGGGCCAGGGGCTTAGTTGCAGTGGCGCGTGCAGCGCCTTGAAAATTACTATTGAGCCATTTTAGAAAGCCCAGGTGATCAGCGGCACCCTCCTGCGTCGTTTCGAATACGACGGGCATCGCGCTGGCGGCGGCAGGCGGCGCGGCTCTGATGACGTTGGCGTAGCTGGCTGGCTGACGTGCACCGACGGGAGGCGGCGGCCGGCTGCTCGGTCCTGCCGTTGCTGCTGCTGCTCTCCAATCGCAGCCAGGGGCGCCAGGGCCGGTGACCGCCCCAGCTCCACCCGGCGGGGCTATGTCGCCGCTTTCGCGGCTTGCCGGAGCGACTGGACTTTGCGTGACCCTAAAGTTCAGCGAGACGCGGACGCCATGCTGCTCTCAGACTGCAGGAACTGAATGCTCGGTGGTGGCCTGTGACGCGCCCCTCATGATGATGACGGAGCCGGTGTAGGAGTTAGAATTCCTACATAGTTTGTCATTACTTAGCTGTTTTCCATACTGTAGCAGTCACGCAGTGAGCGTATGCTCGAGCGCTTGGAATTTTACCAAACTAAAGTATTCTTGCTGTAGCCACGCAAAAGGCTGTAGCCACGCCCATAATGTGACCTAAACAGAAAGTCTCTCTGTCGTTCGTTCGTTCTTTCGCTGGTGTGATGGCAGAAGATAACAGGTTAAAAGACCAAGAACCCACCTGTTATATTGGTTCCCTGACCGGGAGTCGACCGGACTCGCCAACTCAAAGACGGGTGAAGGCAAGAACGCATCTCAACCGCTAGACTACGAAATCCCTGCTACGCCAAGCGGAGAACATCGGATTGATCAGAGATATAGACAAGTTGAACCGGTATGACAGTTAAGAACAAAAGCTACAGCACTTTCGACGAGAACTACACGCAGGTCTATTGATTCAATAAAGGCAACTCAAACATCTACCAAATTCGACGCTTCGGGTACACACGCATTCAACTTAGCAATTCAAATACTCAACTACAAGTTATCGTCTGTCCAACGAGCGCAACGCCAAGGCCCAGGCAATTGGACCCTCAGCCCTACATTTGGTTCAACGTATCAGAAAGCTAACTTCAATAATGGCAGTCCCAGCGCTCCAGTTCTGACAATTAGGCCACTGAGCCACACTGAAGTATAGCATGCAAAAGACATGCACACATTTGAATTCATAAAAATTCAAAAGCCGACAAACCAAAATCGGCACACTTGGAACACTTGGAGAAGCTGGACTGCAAGAAAACGACAGCAGGGGGAGGACACCCCAATCCTGAGCCGCAGCAATTGCCGATCGAGACCGACAAATTAGAGTCCTTCTACAAACCTAAAAACGACCAGAAACCAAGGCCGATGACACAGTATGCCCAACAGCAACAGATCAGACAACCTAGGACCACGACATACAGAAGCAGAACTGCATACCGGAGCAGGAGGAGGACGCCAAAATGGAACTGACAGGAGTGTCAGTCTTTGAAAGGGGGAATATATGTAGGAGTTAGAATTCCTACATAGTTTGTCATTACTTAGCTATTTTCCATACTGTAGCAGTCACGCAGTGAGCGTATGCTCGAGCGCTTGGAATTTTACCAAACTAAAGTATTCTTGCTGTAGCCACGCAAAAGACGCGTGCAGATATGCCCGCTCATTAAAACCTAGTACTTTGAATCTCTCTCCCCCTTGGCCAGCAACCCTCCTGCACAAAGTAATAAAATACACGCGAGAAAGGAGTCAAAGACTCACTGCTTTTCGGGCCCATAATGTGACCTAAACAGAAAGTCTCTCTGTCGTTCGTTCGTTCTTTCGCTGGTGTGATGGCAGAAAATAACAGGTTAAAAGACCAAGAACCCACCTGTTATAGCCGGGATAGGTAGCCAGGTTAGCGATAATATTAGAAGACCGTTTGTCACGGATCATAAACGCTCTTGTAGCCCCGAAGCTGACCGTGGCGATGTAGGGCTCCGGTCCTAGCTCCGGCTCGTTGTCTGAATGGAATGGGATTTTATCCTCGGCAGATTCGTAGAAGTTGACTAAACAACTATTGAAGGTGGGGGCGTCCAGGCCAGCTTCATCAGGCAGATAATCGCGAATATCTTGTAGGACAGGATGCCAGTCATTATTCTGTTGGAGGGCAACGCCTGATTAGGTATATTCAGGTCCTACCGAATAGACTTTGCGCTTTTCAGACGGCCTGCGTCGGAATGCCAGAGGCAGTAGGTCTTGGGTTAGCCGATGATAGATCTGGTCCGCGCAGGATAGAAGCATTCTAGGATAATATTCGAAATGAGCATTGTTAGCGTGGCTGAAGATTCACTGGCCAGATTTTTCCGGGTCGTCCGGGAAGCTGATGGGAGCGCTGGAATCTACCGCTGTGCCGGATGATGAGGCATCAGTGGAGCTCGACGCGTCCATGGGAGACTCGGGGCTGACAGCAGTAGTGGAAGAGTCTTGATCTGAGTTCGAGACTCCAGCCGCCAGGACGTTCGGGCTTAGCGGTGGAGTGGACAGTTTCTTCGGCGATGCAGCAGGTCCGCTTGATTGGCGCCTTCGAAGGGCGGCTTGCTGGTGCGGGATGATTCGCAGCTGCCGGTGGCTAGGGGCTGGAAGCTGCCGGATTCTCTGCTATTGACCTTTTTGGCTGGCTGGGCTGACTGGGCTTGCTCGCTTGCTCGTTTAGTTAGATGGGACATTATTACACTAGCAAAACTAAAACTAAAGGGGGGCCCTCACTGTGCACAAAGCAGTGGGGCGGGGGGAGAGCGGGGACAGGCTCTTTCTGCGGAATGTACACTGAGAGAAAATTAAAAAACTATAGAATATAAAAATAAAACTTTGAATTTAGACTTTTAAAACAATTTAGAGATGTACGCCTAGGCTTGCTAATCAAAATTGAGTCTTCGCAGTAAGAGACCGTCTTTGTTGTTAAAAGTTGGCCTAAAACTAATGGCCGCGCATCAGCCCTGTGGGGGGCTCTTACGCATATATTTGTATTTAATTTCGAATGATATTTGAACGATGCAATATTGGGGAGGGGTAAAAAATAAAAATAATCACAAAGCTATAAAAAGAGATTATTTACAAATATTGCATTAGTATTTGGTTTTGTACTATTTACATTGCAGAATATTTTCGAGCTTACAAAACATTTAGGGATTGTAATATTTAATATTTGATATTTTGAATTTATGCAGTAATAAAAGTTATTTGAAAATTATGGGGCCAAGGTCTTGGCTAGTAATATTTTGTGTGTAAAAAACATATTGGGTAAAAAAATTTAGAGCAATATTGGGTGTATAAAATGGATTTTTGTTGGTAGAAATTTTTGTGTATATAAAACATACTGAATGGAGTAAAATTAATATTTAGTATTTATGTATAAAAGTTTGTCATTTGATGAGCTAAAAAAGAATGGGATTTAAAACTTGTGCATAGTGTATATAAAATACATGTATTTATTAAATCACTACATATTGGGAAAGTTGAGTGGATCATCACACACACCAATCCAAGCCTTGGTTCATCAGTTTAGCAGAGTAATTAATATTTAGAATATTGCCAGCAGGGTAGAGTATTTTAATTTTCATTTTTATCACTTAGTTTTTGTTCCCAATTTAATTTCGGCTTTTTCTAAAATTCGAATTGAAAAATCTAACGCGAGTAGAGAGTAGTAAAAATAGCGCTAATTGATATTTTGAATAGTGAATATAAGTATAGGGGTTATCCTCTCTACAGAACGATTCTAAGTGGACCAGTGCCCAAGGCGCTGGCTCTCTGTTCACTGAGCCGTGGTTCGAAACTGTAGTGAGACCAAAGATAAGTCGTACTTCGGTACGGAAGCGTGTTTTGGGTTCACGCCGCTATCGTCCCCAGGTCTCTCTGCTGTAGACTGCCCGGCAGGAACAGCTGCTGCCTGTGCATGGTGGCACACGGCTAACGTGGGAGATCCCAGCTCTACAGTCCGGGTCAACAGGAAGCGAATAATTTTTTTTCCTTTTTTGCTCTATTGGACTGGCTCCGATGAAGCCTAGGAACCACGGTAAGAATAAATTATTTTATCTCAGGGTACAGCTCTAGTGGCAGTCTTTCTGCCAGCTTCCTTGAGTTTCAGAGATTCCCAGAGAATGTTCAGGACTTGTTTATGTCTGCTAGCAGCCCTGGGGGGATCAGGGGGAATATGGAACCTGTGAATTTGGGCTTTCCTAGCTTTGGTCAGCCACCCCAAGCCAAGGGACAGGATCCTATCCTTGACCAAGGGCATCTGGGCAAGCTCATGCAAGTAGGTTGTTTTTGTGTAGCTCGGGGCATCATAACAGATCTTGAGAGCCTTGTTTTGGATTTTCTGAAGGTTGTTAAGGCTACCCTGTTGCAGAAGGGTCAGGACAGGGGCGCCATAGGTGATGGTGCTTTCTACATAAGCCCTGTAGAGCATTTTGAGGGAAGCGCTACTTAGCTTAGTGAGCCTAGCAATTCTTCTGATGGACATTATTTGGGCCCTGAGAGTATTGAGCATGGCTGAGATGTGAGGGGCCAGTGTGAAGTTCTGGTCAAAGATCATTCCTAGAAATTTGATTTCAGATTGATAGGTGAGTGAGACCCCACCAAGCTTGAGTTTGGGTCGTAAATCGAGGGTTGGGGATGGTTTAAAGTGAAAACAGATAGTCTGAGTTTTGTTAGCATTGATTTTAATCCCCTGCCGGCCGCACCAAGTCATCAGGGAGTTTAAGTACGGTTGCAGTCTCAGTTTGAGTGTGGAGAAGGAGCCTCCCTCACACCAGATCGCCATGTCATCAGCAAATTGGCTTTTCTTAATATAGGGACTGTTCGGTTGGGGCATAGTGCTGACAAACAGTATATAGAGGAAGGGGCTAAGGATTCCACCTTGTGGTACTCCAGCTTGGAGGGGGAGCCTGTCACTTAAAGTGGCATTGACTCTGACCTGGAAATAGCGGTTTCTTAGATAGTCAGAGCAGATTCTGATCAGTGCCTGTGGTATCTGGAGATCAAGCATGAGAAATCTCAGAGAATCATGCCAGACTGTATCAAAGGCCCCTTCGACATCAAGGAAGAGAGCAATTAGGCGCATAGAGTGAATCTTGCAGGTAGAAATGTCCTGAGCGAGTCGTACTAGATTGTCTAGAGTGGAGTGAATTTTCCTGTAGGCGCACTGATCCTCGCCTAGAAGATTGTTGCTTTCCAGAAAGTACATCAGTCTTTTGACTAGGAGTTTCTCAAAGACTTTGCCTAGGCAGGACGTGAGACTGATAGGCCTATAAGAACCTGGCAGTTCAGGTGGCTTGTTCGGCTTGGGGATCATGGTCACAGTGGCCTGTTTCCAGGCAGATGGGAAAATTCCCCTCTCAAAGCATGCATTGAATAGCCTGGCGATCCTGGTGATGGAGACTCCCTCGAGTCCAAATTTGAGAGAGCAGTTTGGAATTTTATCACCTCCAGGTGCACTGTCAATTTTAAGATGGTCTAGTTCCCAAATCACATCAGCCACTGAGAAGGGGGCTTCTAGAGGATTAGTGGTTGTGGGGGGGGCTTCTCCCGGGGGGACAGGATAGAAGATCGGAAGTTTGACTTTGTCTAAGATCTTATTTTTATAGCTCGTATCAGTTGATTCAATGGGCCTCATTTTCTTATCTAGTGATTCCGCTAGCAGTTTGGCTTTGTCCGGGTCTGTGCAGACCAGCTCAGTTCCATTGTTCAATGTAGGAATAGCGCTAGCCTTGCATTTTCCCATTAGCTTTTGTGCATCATGCCAGAAGTTTTTGACATTCTGCCGCTTACTCTTCTCTACAATGTTCTCACACAGAACAGTAAACTTTTTCCGCTGAAAGTCGCTAATAGCTTTCTTGATCTCTTTAGCTTTTCTATTCGCCTGTATTCTCAGGCTGTCAATTTGCGTGCTATGATATTGTCTTCTCAGCTGCCGCCTCTCCCTAATCAGTGCAATAATGTGTGGAGGTAGAGTTCGGCGTTCTTGAGTATACGGAGTATTTTCTTCAATTGACTTCTTGATGGCAGAGGATATTGTTTCAACCTCTGCATCAATATTGTCTTGAGTGTTTAATTCTGTCATTTGTTTTTCTAATAAAATTCGCCTCATGCTACTCTGAAAGTTAGTCCAGTTAGTTTTATTGAAATTTCTCCTTTTCTCTGGCCCGGACCAGGTTGGGGGTGCTGCAGTCAGTTCAACAATGATAGGGAGGTGATCGCTACCTAAGTCATCGCCGATGTGAAAGCTATGAATGTGAGGAGCGAAGGAGGGGGAGATTAATCCCAGATCCAGGACATTTCTGGAAGTTCTACCAGCCTTGCAGGCAATCCTTGTAAACTGACCAGGCTGATTGAGAATAATAGGAGGGGAATGACCTTCAGTGAGCCACTCATAGAGCTGGCAGCCTGCCTTGTTATTGCGACTCTCATTGCCTAAGAAAGAGTGCCTGGCATTCAGATCACCAAGTAGAATACAATTCCCCGAATCAAAGAGGCTGGACAAAAGGCCTGTGTCAAGATGATCAGGAGCAGGACCTCTGTAGAGAAGGGAGAGTTTGAAGGAAAAGTTCAAGCAGTCAAGAACCTTGACCCGACAAGACAGAACTTCGTGATTTTTCCCATCAAAGTGCAGATTAATATCAGAGATGGAAACCCTGGAGGTGTGAGCGAGCAGCAGCCCCCTCTTTGTGGCCGGGAGGTCAAACCGAACAGTCGAAAAGCCTGGGAAAGGGCAGACCTGGGAGGATTTAAGAACAGTTTCTGAGAAGAGAGCGATGTCAATCTTTTGATCTCTAAGCCAAAGATTAATTTCGTTTCTTTTAGGAAAGAGACTCCTACAGTTAAGGTGGGCAATTTTGATTCCGGAAGTTTGGGGATTATTTCCTAGAGGATTTAATAAATTTCTATCGAATTTCTAGGCGGGCCCGTCTGCCTGGCGCTGTGAGGCACCTGGCTGATGAGCGCCAACCTGGCAGCCAGCAGTCAGCCTAGCAAGGATGTCCGGCATCACTTGGCCCAGCACCTCTGTTACCACCTGAGTGGCAGCATCGGAGCCAGGTGTGAGTGCCTGACCTCCCGCCTGCAGACTACTGACCACCTGAACCAAGGCCTGGACCAACGGAGTAACGATGCCACTCACCAGTGCAGCAAGGGAAGAAACTGAAGGAGCAGCAGATGCAGCGCATTGGGTTTGTCTGTCGGTGAGCCAGTTGTCATCGCTGCCAGCCGGCCCAGTCGGCGCAGCCGGCACAGACATCGAAGTCATCGGTACGGTCAGAGTAGCCGGTGCAGCCTGAGCGGCCGGTGCAGCTTCCTGGGATGCCGTCAGCGCAGCTCTGGCGTCTTCTCGCGCACCAGCGTCGAGGGCGGCAGCCACCGTAGTGGCCTCGTGGTGCCTCGCCTGCGCAGCCTCGCACAGCCGGCTCGTAGTGCGGTGCGGACCGCCGCAGTTGCAGCAGACCGGGTCGTTAGGAGTCGGGCAGACAGACCAGTGGTGCTCCTGTCCGCAGATCCGGCAGCGTAGGACACCTTGGCATTGTCTCGCAGAGTGGCCAAACCGCTGGCAGCGCTGGCATTGCATCGCTCGGACAGGCACCGGAGTCAGGCTGGCCTCACAAGCGAAGGAGACAAAGTCTAGCCGGATGCCGTCCCTGATGCAGCGCTCAGCCAGAACTCTGTCGGAGGTGAGTGCACGGACCAGTTAAGTGTCTTGACCGGTGGTTCGCGACCTAATTCTATGCAGTTGGACAATGTCCAAGCCTTGATTCTTGAGCAGTGCCAGCAGCTCGCCGACCTCAGTGGACAGCGGCACGTCCCTGATGACAAATGAAGTCAGCGGAGCTGCAGACTGATGCGTTGGCCTGTCAGCTGCGTTGCGGTTGTCAAGCGGCCTGCTGCGCGGAAGGCGCCGCTGCACCGCTGAGCCTTTGAAAACCGGATCACGGAGATCTTTGTGCAGCAGGACCTGATGATCCTCTACACTAGCTGGCACCACCACGTAGCCATTCGCGTTGGCTAGTGGCTTGGTTGACGTGGCACGGGCAGCGCCTTGAAAGTTGACCCCAAGCCAAGTCAGGAAGTCAAGCAGGCAGTTGGCACCCTCCTCGCTGGTCTCGAACACCACGGGGGTCACCGAAGATGCCGGCCGCCGCACCTGCCGAGCCGAGGCAATTTGAGCATAGCTCCGCGCTCCCGTGGGTACTGCCGATTCTTGAACAGCCGCTGCATTCGTTGTCAATGCTGCTGTCGACGCACCTCCTGCTGCCTGAGCCGATCTGGACGATGTCGTGGCTGCAGCTGCCGCGCCTCGGAACTCTTCACGTGCCACTGACACGCCTTGATGCTCCAGGCGCTGCACCCGCTGACCGTTGCCATGCCGACGCCGGGTCCGCTGAGTCTGCCAGTCACCACCGCTGTCCGCCGCCGAATGACCGTAGTTGAGAATGCAACTCGGCAGCGCATTCGTCACACGGAAGGTGAGTGAGACTCTGATTTCATTTTGCTGCTCAACTTCCGGAACAGAGTGGGAGGTTGTAGACTGGCTTTTTCCAGCCATAATAATCAGGGAGCCTGGTGAGGTTTTGAAATTGTGAATATTAACATAGTCTTTGTCTCGCCTGATCTTGAAGGTCCTCGGCGCACCAAAGGACAGCGTGGCGATGGTCGGATCACTGCCGAGCTCCGGCTCATCGTCTCGGTGGTACGGTATGCTGTCTCCAGCTGCCGAGTAAAAGTTCAATAGGCAGCTGTTGAAATTCGGCATTTCCAGGCCATTGAAGGAGTAGGAGGTGACATAGTCTCGAAGCTGCCGAATGACATCCGGCCAGACGTAGTTGCTCGGCATCGTCACACCAGAGTACGCGTACATTGGGCCAATCCAAAAAACGGTACGTTTCTCGTGAGGCCGGTGCTTGAAGGACTGTGGATAGATGTCTTTGATAATTGATCTATAAATTTCTTCAGCTGAGCTGCCAAGAAAGTCAGGCGCGTAGACGAACTTGCTACCGTCCGGATGATCATGGACCTCAAGGCCCTGAATGTTTGGCTCTTCAGGCAGATCGATAGGACAGTTGACAGTGTCAGATTGCTTGACAGGTGAGTCATTGCTGTCATTAGTTGGGCTATTGTTCGCCATAGGTTCCAAATCCATTGCCTCTTCTTCTTCAGCTGCTGCCGATGACGCCGAAGCTGCCAGGGCCACCGCTGCAGACCCTGCCGCTGATGCAGCCGCCCCTGCAGTCGTCGACTCCCGCTGGGATGGGCCGCCTGAGGGCGGGAGCGGGGCTTGAGACGGACTGAGCGCCAAGCTGAACATGTCCGGATACTGCTCATCGTTGGACAAGCTGGATCGGCGAGCAGGTACGGGCGGCGGCTCTGTCTGCTGCTGTTGTTGCTTGCTGCTTGAAGGATGGCCTGCCTTTGGAAGCTTGCTGGGCTTGTCAGTTGCCGGTGGAACAGACTGTCGTTGACGCTTGTTAGAAGTGGACATTATGACTATGATTTAGCAAAAAAAATTACTAGGCAAACTCTACGGATCCCTCCTCTGTGCACAAAGCAGAGGGGGAAGGGAGGGACGAACTCTTACTGCGCTTGTACTAAGCAATGTACACTGGAATTTAGGCTAATAAACTTGTTTACAACTTTAAAACTATAAAACTAATAAATTTAAAACGATGTACTTTAAAGAACGCTTATTAGGCAATTTGCTGTGCAAATTGCCTCGCGCGGGATTGATTGAGCTATGCAATAAATTGAGTCTTCGCAGTAAGAGGCCGTCTTTACGGTTGCAACTTAGGGGAAGGGGAAGGGGTCTCTGGGGCGTTCGACATTAGGAGTGGCCGATATGTATTCTGGCACCGATTTAGCCACCAGGAAGGGCTCCGATTAACGATCGGGGACACCGGCAGGGAGGGAAATCCTAATCCTATGAATCTATGAAAGGGTTTGGTAGCTGCCACCTTGACGCAACTGCACGGATATCGCTATGGCAGGTCCTATTGCCTTCACGAGCGCAAAAATGTAATGTATGGGCTGCAGTATACTTCAGAAGGCAAATCTAAGTTTGGATTAAGTGGCCATAAAGAAAAGTTGTAGTTGTTGTTGAAACGATGCCACGAAAGTGCCGCAGCAGGGGTCAGTGCCGGAGCACTCTGCCCATAAATCGATTTATTGTTTATAAGAGCGATTATTTACAGTTCGAAAATTAATAATATTGTAATGATTTTAAAAATAAAACTGGGGAATATTTGGGGAGGCTATTTACAATCACAAAGATAAGGGAATCTTAAAAAATCGTCATTTGATATTTAATGCATTTAGTATTTATAAATCAATTATTTGGCAGTATTGGCATAAAAATTATTGACTGATTGTGCATTAAAACGTTAAAACGTATGAGACAATAAAAATGAAATTAAATTGGGCATTATGAAACGCATTTGAAAGTTCATATTGAGGTAATATTGGCAATTAAAAGTTTTGACGCATTTGCATATCACGGTATTTGGCAATAAAACTAAAAAAGTATTTGGCATATAAAAGCATTAGTCATTGTAAAAAGATTTTTTACATTTGGCAGATGGTAAGTAGGTAGATATTTAAAACGCCTACTATCAGTAGTTGCGCATACTTTAAAGTTTTAATTAGCGCATAGATGCCAGGGCACCAGCATGTTTATAAGTCAAACAGGGGTAAAGCGTGTGACTGGGGGACAGACAGAGACGAGTTGTAAGCTCAGCAGACCCACTGTCAAAAACGAGCCCCAATACCAGCCTACGCAACCTGGTCTACAGTGGAGCACCAAAGAGTGGCGCGACTAGACATAAAAATAATAAGAAACAAAAAGACTGCCAGAGTGCAGCGCAGTTCGCAGCAAAGACCAACACTAAAAAACTCAAGCAGGGACCGGCGGCAGACGTGGCCGGGGTAGCTGGGAAAACACCACAGCTAGCCCACCTGAAAAAAGACCGTGTGCCCACCGGTATGCTTGCCTACAAAATCAACGGTGGACCGCATGGCCAGGGTAGCCAGAAAAACACCATAGCTAGCCTGCCTGTAAAAAGCTGCGAGTCACACCAACAAACGCACGGACTGACCAGTGACCACACCGCCCAGCCCCGCCAAGTCTGGTAAATACAGGCATGTCTTTCTTTTAGTAAATTTTTTATAGTGTGCACCAAAAAGTACAATTGCGACAATTTATTTCCGTATTTCTAGGACGTAAGGACTGAGGCCAGTGATCTCACCCGAGGAGAATTGCCCACCGGACCGGAGCACGGATTAAGGTAGGCTCCCGGGGGGACCTGCGGTGTTGTTGGTGGCGGAGGGCGTTGGACCCACGCGACCTGGCTGTGCCACTCCACGCCTACTCTCTCTGGCCTTGAGGGTGTTCCATAGAATGTTTAGGACCGGCATGCGGATACGGGCCCCTCTAGGTAGCTGGGGCTCCACATGTAGGTCATGGAACTTCGATTGTCGCATTCTAATTAGCCAGCCTACGCCCAGCTGTCTTATTCGATCCGCAAGCATGGGCATACGTGCGAGCTCATGTAGATACTCAATTTTGGTATAACTAGGTGCACCATAGCAAATACGTAGTGCTAGATTTTGTATTTTCTGGAGCTTGTCCAGGTTTTGGGCCGAGATGATATTTAGAATAGGCGCCCTGTAAGTGAGCGCGCCTTCTACATAAGCCCTATAGAGCATTTTGAGGGTTACGCTGCTGAGGCGAGTGACTCGAGAAATTCTGCTGATGGACATCACCAGCGCTCGGCAGTTAGCAACCATCATGCTGACGTGTGGAGTCAAGGTTAACTTGGAATCCAGCTTGATGCCTAGGAATTTGACCTCATCGCAGAACGGAATGGCGGCAGAGCCCAGCTGCAGGGGTTGCCGGAGATCACGCCGCTGCGACGGAGTGTACCCAAAGGCAATAGCTGGCGTTGATCTTGCTGGCGTTGATCTTAATTCCCAGTTCGCCGCACCATTTCCAAAGGTTGTCAAGGTACGGCTGCAGGGTGCTTTTGAGCGCAGCAAAAGAGTCACAGATGGCCCAGATAGCCATGTCGTCTGCGAATTGGCTGCGACGGAGCTGCAGACAAGTTGGCCTGGGCATCGTGCTGATAAATAGCAGGTAGAGGACTGGGCTTAGGATTCCGCCCTGAGGCACGCCAGCTTTGAGTGAAAAAGGCTTGCTGAGCGCACCATTGACCCTCACCTGAAGAGTTCGCTCTTTCAAGTAGCTGGAACAAATACGAATGAGTGCGTCGGGGACCCCGATCTGGTGCATTCGATACAGCAGGTAGTCATGCCAGACCGTGTCGAAGGCCCCTTCTACATCCAGGAGGATCGCAAGCACTCTTTTGAGTTTGCATTTTCCGACCATGATGTCCTGGACCAACCGGACGATGTTGTCATAGGTCGAATGGGCTTTGCGATATGCGCACTGGTCCTTGCCCAAGATGTCGTTTGACTCCAGAAAGTAAATCAGCCTCTTTACTAGCAGCTTTTCAAAAAGTTTGCCTAGACAGGAGGTGAGACTGATTGGCCTATACGAGTTCGGCGCATCTGGAGGTTTATCTGGTTTGGGAATCATAGTGACTACCGCCTGTTTCCATGCTGAGGGGAAGATACCCATCTCAAAGCAGGAGTTAAATCGGCGGGTCATCCTAGTAATTGAGGTGCCCTCGAGCCCAAGTTTGAGTGCGCTGTTTGGGACTTTGTCTAGCCCAGGAGCTTTATCCATATGTACGAGGTGATCGAGCTCCCAGATGGTATCCGCGACAGTGAATGGGGCTTCAAGAGGGTGATGCGTAGTTGGAATATTGCCAGGTCGGGTAGGATAAAAGACGGGAAGGCTAATGGTACGAGCCACCTCGTCTGTCAGTTCCCGCCTGGTCGAGGGAATGGGACGCATTCTGGCATCGAGGGTGTCCGCAAACATGTCAGCTTTATCCTGATCCGTATGTGCGGTAGCCGAGCCAAGTGTCAAGGACGGGATGGTGGTCGCCCTGGAACGCCCCATTAGCTTTTTAGTATCGTTCCAGAAGTTCTTAACCTCCTGGCGTTTGCTGTTCTCTACTATGTTTTCGCAGAGTTTCGTGAACTTATTTTGCTGAAAAGAATGTGTGGCCCTTTTAATTTCGTTGGCCACCCTATTCGCCTGTACCCTGAAACTATCGTCACGGGTGCGATGATATTGCCGGCGAAGCTTTCTTCTCTGCTTGATTAGTGCTATGATATGCGGGGGAAGGGGGTCTTTGTCCTTAATATGCGGGACTGCCTCTTCTATTGCATTGTGAATGGCTCCAGTGATGGTAGCCACTTCCTTGTCGATGTCGTCCTCGGACTCTAAAACAATATTCTGAGCGGATCCGAGGGAAGTATGCATAGCCAGTTGGAACTGTTCCCAGTTTGCCTTCTTGTAATTCCTTGGCTTTTCTGGTCCGTTCCAACTCGGAGCATTGGATTGTAGGGTGATACAGATGGGCAGGTGGTCGCTATTTAAGTCGGGACCCACCGTAAAGTTGGTCACCAGGGGCAGCATGGAGTCCGTCACCAGTGCAAGATCTAAAACGTTTCTGGAAACGACCCCGTTACGATGCGCGATCCTGGTGAATTGCCCATACTCATTTAGGACAGAGGGTGGGGAGGATATGTTTGTCAGCCATTCATAAAGCTGAACGCCTGCGTTGTTGTTGCGGCTCTCACCACCTAAAAAATCATGTCTCGCATTCAAATCTCCCAGCAGGATGCTGTTCCGGGCAGATAAAAGCGTGCGAAGGAGCCGGGTGTTCAAGTTGTCTGGTGAAGGCGACCTATAAACGAGGGACAACTGAAACTCCGGGGACGTGTTGTCACGAGGGACTACAGTACAGGTGAGCACTTCGTGATTGATATTGTCAGCGTGAAGTTTAACGTTCTTAATGTTAACCCGCGGTGAGTGCGCCAGTAGTAGGCCGCGCTTGACTTTGGGTTGATCTAGCCTCACTACTGAGTAGCCAGGGAAAGAGCATAGATGAGTGCTTTTAAGGAGTGTCTCCGAGAAAAGGGCAATGTCAATTTTTTGTTCTCGGATCCAGATGCGCAACTCGTTTAGTTTGGGGATGATACCCCTACAGTTTAGATGTGATATTTTTAGGCCATCATTAGTTTGGGGAGCTATATTATTGTTACTCGACCCGAATTTTATTTTACGACAGCCTTAGGACTGCGCATCCGACCGCGGCTGACCAGCCGCAGGCGCTTGCGCGAGACCGGAGCCACCCCCCAGTATCCTTCCAAGGGCTTCCGGGATTGCTCGATTCAATGCTTCCAGCACCTTTTGACGGGCACCTTCCGCATTGACCGGGGTCCCAAGAGGACTTGTCCAGACGCTGAGGAATAGCTCGACCAGAACTTGGACGAGAGCGGGGACGATAGCGCCCACTAGGTCATTTACAGCAGGGGCAACGGCGGGAACGACAACGTTTCTCTCACCAGCTGCAGAGGCCGGAGTTGCGACCGAAGCCGCGGCGGGCGCGGGTGCCGGCATGGACCTCGGCTGCGAGGCCGAGGCAGTCGCTGGAACAGCCGCCGGTCTCGCTGGCGCCTGGGAGGTGGGCCGGGTGCCAACCTGGGTCCTGCGTGGCCCGTTGCCGCGCTGGAAGAGCCAGGTGTCGTCCGACTCGTCGGCTGCTGCTGCTGCTGCCGCTGCCGGGGCGGCTGCTGGGGCGGCGGCGGCGGCGGCGGCGACTGGATGAGGTCCTACCGTTTCCATGCTTTGGATGACTGCGAGCCGGGCCTCCTTAATGCCCGCAGCCTTGGCCTTGGCGATTTGATGACTAGCAATCGCCTTTGGGCATTCCTTGTAGTTGGCCCTGTGCTGGCCACCGCAGTTTGCGCATGTCGGCGCTTGATCAGCAGCCGGACAGTCGCCGTGCTGGTGGGGGCCGGAACAGATCCTGCACTTGGGCTGCGCCGCCCGGCAACTCTTGGTACCGTGCCCGAAGGCTTGGCACCGTTGGCACTGAATTGCACGGACGGGCTCCTCAGTGCGGCTTGCTTCGCATTTAAAGGTCTTGAACTCAGTTCGTAGACCATGTTTGATGCAGTGGAGCGCCGTCTCGATGTGCGGGACGAAGACGCGCACCATCCAGGTCGGTTCTCCACTGCTCCTACTTTTAATGCGGACGACTCGCGTGACATCAAGCTTGTGATCCTCCTTTAGATATTTGAAGAAGTCCTCATCGGTAATGCTAGGAGCAACGCCTTGCACTACGAAAGTCGATGGGACTGCTAGTTTCTTTGGCCGGAAATCGGACCCGGTCCTATTGTCCAGGGGCCGCGAGCGCGGTAGTCGCCTCCGGACCTGCTGTCCCGCCAGCTCCGGCACGCGCAGCGGACCGCTCAGGAACACCTGATGGTCGCGCACCGTCGCCGGCAGAACTAGGAAGCCCGGTTGGTACTGCAACGGCTTGACGTCCGTCGCTCGGGCGCTGCCTTGGAAGTTGGCCTGTAGCCATCGAATGAAATTTAGCTGCTTGCCTGCAACAGCCTCAGCCGTCTCGAAGACGACCGGCATGACTGCTGCGGGTCGACGCTGTGCTGGTCTGGTCCGGCTTGCCGCTGCGGCGTATGAGGCCGCTGGCGCTGCTGACGCCGCCGCCGCTGTCGTTGCCGAGGCCGCCGCCTCTGTAGCCGCCGCCGCTGCCGACGACGTTGCCGCCGCCGCTGCCGACGACGTTGCCGCCGCCGCTGCCGACGACGTTGCCGCCGCCGCTGCCGACGACGTTGCCGCCGCCGCTGCCGACGACGTTGCCGCCGCCGCTGCCGACGACGACGAGGCCGCTGCTGCTGCCGCTGCCGATTGGTCCGGCGCTGCCGCTGCTGCTGCCGAATGGGCCGGCGCTTCTGCTGCCGCTGATTGGGCCGGCGCTGCTGCTGCTGCCCTATTTAGTTGGCCCGTAACACGGTAGGTGAGAGACACTCGATAGCCATTCTGTTTTTTTTGCTGCGTGGCACACTATGCGAGGTGTGCGCCTGGCTGCCACCGCCCATGACTATAAGAAAGCCGGGCAGGGTGTCGAACTGATGCAGCATGGTCTGATCGCAGTCACGCCTGATGCAGAACGTCCGTACTGCACCAAAGGACAACGTGGCGATGACTGGATCAGTACCCAGCTCCGGCTCATCATCACGGTGAAACGGTATGTGGTCGGAATTGTCTAAGTAAAAGTTGACCAGACAGCTGTTGAATTCAGGTAGGCCTAGGTTAGATGATGCAAGCAAATTGTTTAAATTTTGTAAGATTGCTGGCCATGCATTATTAACAGGTAGAGCCTTGCCGGAGTACGAGTACTCCGGCCCGACCCAATAGACAAGACGCTTTTCCATAGGCCTGTGCCGGTGCGCCAGTGGAAATATGTCCTTGACAAGCGTCTCGTAAATTGCATCTGCCGATAGACCAAGGTAATTTGGTGCGTAGGCAATTTTTACATTATTAGGATGTTTGTAGTATTCGATATTTTTTACATTGATTAAATCATTGGACTCCGCAGCAGCAGCGCCGGCCGACGCAGACGTCTTTGGCTGGCCGTCGTCAGGAGTATTCTCCACTGACTTCGGCTGCTCAGTCGAGTTGCTGGCCTGGATGTCTTGGGCATCAGCGTACACCTCATCTACTGTACTGGTGCTACTGTCCGTGAGTTCAATGGTTGGATTGGGTGGGCCAGGGTTTTGCTCCACTAGTGCAATTGATTGAGGCGCCAGTGTAGGGACCTGGTCCTTTGAGATACTAGCCATTGCACCTGCACCTGATGCATAGTCCATAGAGCTACGTACGTTGCGACGCTTGGCATTTGGTGCAACTGCGTCTTTTGGTGGCAGGCCTAGCATTTGCCTACCAAAGGATTCTGACGGCGGTCGTAGGCCGGACTGTCGCTTGTCAGAAGTTTGCTTGGCCACAGGGGCTGATTTGGGATTTGGACCTGACATGGTAACTATTGCACAAAGAAATTTAGCTCCGGAATAATGGGCTTGTCAGGCTAATCGTACTTTCTTTTGCCGCAAATTGGTCTCACTAATAGAAATATAAGTGTAATAATTAAATGCTAATAATTCGGCGATTAAGCCGATTTAGATTAAGCTATGGATTATATATGAACAAAAAACGATGAAGATTAATATTTTTTAGCTGAAAAAGCCCTACATAATGCCTAAATACCTGTTTTTTGCTAATTTCAAAAAATAGAGACCGTCTTTGTGTTGTTAAAATGTGGCTTTAAGTATTTGCAGCCGGCGTGTCAGCCCTTGGGGGGGGGGCTCTTACGCAAGAGGACGAATTTAATTTACATAAAAGAAAAACCGAATTTAAGTAAAAATACGATATTCGCATTGCAAGTATAAAAGAGTAAAAAGTTATTTGTAAATATTTGTGAATAAAACAGGGGGATATTTGAGGGATCACAAAGATTTGATAAGAGGGTATATATACAAATATTTTGGTAGCATGTTTAAAACGCTATGTTAAAAGAAATATTGGTAAAATTTAAAAATATTGCCATTCAAAGGAAGGACTAGTGGCGCATGGTTTGACGCCTAAAAATTCTAACCAGGGGCGCATTTGATTTTCGCGTGCATGCAGGCTCTGGTGCTTTCGCATATCACAGACAAAACAAGAAAAAAGTAAAAAAGTAGAAGACCAGCGGGATCCAATCAGTACAGAGCCGGCCCGCGCGCCAGCCCCCCACCCCGCGGCTAGAGGCAAAAACCTATAAGAGACACTTAGTATTAGGGAGGGCCTGGACCACGGCCTGGGGCAGACGCGGGAGGACCCGTGACTGCGCCTCTCCTATTTTCTCTATTTTTAAGGGTATTCCAGAGGATGTTAAGAACAGGCATCCTGGACCTGGGACCTGCTGGAATTGGAGGCTCAACGTGGAAGTCGTGGAATTTCGCACGGCGCATTCTGATGAGCCACCCGACACCGAGCGCACGGATCCGATCGGCAAGCATCGGCATCCGGGCGAGCTCATGCAGATACTCAATCTTGGTATAGCTGGGAGCGCCGAAGCAGATTCGGAGAGCCAGATTTTGAACCTTTTGGAGCTTGTCAAGATTCTGAGCGGTGATGATGTTCAGGACAGGAGCTCCGTAGGTGAGGGCGCTTTCGACATACGCCCTATACAGCATTTTGAGTGTCGCGCTGCTAAGTTGGGTCAGCTTCGCAATCCTGCTGATCGACATAACTTGTGCACGTGCATTTGTCACGGCGTTGTTGACATGCGTGTTTAGAGTAAGCTTGGTGTCCAAGGTGACACCAAGGAACTTGACCTCAGAATGGAAAGGGATAACATCGTTTCCTAATCTAAGTTGGGGCCTAAGATCGCGACCTTGTTGGGGCGGCGTGTAGTCAAACATGATGGCCTTACTTTTTCCGGCATTGATCTTAATGCCTTGCTCCCCGCACCATTTAAAGACCTGATCAAGGTTGGGTTGCAGGGTAGCTTTGAGTGCTGCAAAGGAGTCACAGACACTCCAAATGGCCATGTCATCGGCAAATTGACTTCGCCGCACCTGTGCATACAGAGGCAGAGGCATTGTGCTGATGAAAAGCAGGTAGAGAAAGGGGCTAAGTATGCCGCCTTGGGGCACGCCAGCCTGAAGAGGAAAGACTTTGCTGAGCGCACCATTGACTCTAACCCCATGCTTCTGCCTCTAAGATAGTTGGAGCAGATCCTGATTAGAAAGTTTGGTAGTCCAACCTGCATCATCCGGTACCTGAGAAAGTCGTGCCAGACGGTGTCGAAGGCACCTTCGACATCGAGCAGGATGGCAAGGATGCGCTTGGCTCTACATTTTCCAGCCATGATGTCCTGGACTAGTCGACAGATGTTGTCATAAGTCGAATGGATTTTCCTGTAGGCACACTGGTCTTTACCAAGAATGTCTTTGGACTCCAAGAAATGGAGAAGCCTACGGACTAGAAGCTTTTCGAATACCTTGCCTAAGCAGGATGTTAGGCTTATGGGCCGATAAGAGTTTGGCGATTCCGGTGGCTTGTCCGGCTTCGGGATCATGGTGACCACTGCCTGCTTCCAGGCAGCCGGAAAGACGCCCATGTTAAAGCAAGCGTTAAACAGGTTTGTGATACGGGTGATGGAGTTCCGTTCAAACCCGTACTTGAGGGCCGCATTTGGAATTTTGTCTAGACCAGGAGCACTATTAACTTTAGGATGATCAAGCTCCCAGATGACATCTGCGGCAGTAAAGGAGGCTTCCAGGGGGTCGTTACCATCCGACACCGCACCTGGAGCGATCGGGAAGAAAATGGGAAGGCTGGCTGTTTTGGTAACTTCATCCGCCAAGCTTTTACTAGTCGATGGGATGGGACGCATTCTCGCATCAAGAGTGGACGCCAGTAGATCGGCTTTGTCGGAGTCTGTGTGGGCTGAGACTGAGCCAGAGGTCAAAGAGGGAATGACACACGTTTTGTTGCGCCCCATGAGTTTTTTGGTGTCATTCCAGAAGTTTTTGACCTCGTTGTTCTTGCTCTTCTCAACGATGTCCTCACACAGCTTCTTAAATTTGCTTTGATTGAAGGCGTGGATAGCCCTTTTGATATCCTTGGCTACCCTGTTCGCTTGGACCCTGAAATGATCGTCTCGGGTCCTTTGATAGTCTTAGCGAAGTTTACGCCTCTCCTTGATAAGATTGATAATGTGAGGAGGGAGGGGTGCCCGACTGTCGCGCTGAGGAACAGCAGCTGCGATGGCTAAGTGGACCGCCTCGTTGATGTTTTGGACCTCCTCGTCAATGGCATGCTCGGAGTCAAGATTTACAGGCTGCTCGGACTCCAGAGTTCGTTGCATGGTCAGCTGGAATTTCTCCCAGTTGGCTTTGGAAAAGTTGTGTGGCTTTTCAGGTCCACTCCAAGCAGGGGTCTTTGTATTAAGAGTGAAACTGATTGGGAGATGGTCACTGCCAAGATCGGGGCCGACCGAGAAGTTGTTCACCAAGGGCAGCAAGCTGTCCGTGGCCAGGGCAAGATCAAGTACGTTTCTGGACACGACGCCATCCTTGTGAGCTACCCTGGTGAATTGCCCGTAGCCATTCAAAACCGTGGGAGGGAGGGGGTCATTTGAGAGCCAATCAAAGAGCTTACAGCCTGCTCTGTTATTCCTGCTCTCCCCTCCTAGGAAGTCGTGCCGCGCGTTCAGGTCTCCAAGCAGCAGGCTGTTTCTAGCCTGGAGGAGCTGTTTCAGGAGCGGAATATTAAGGTCGTCGGGCTCCGGGGACCTGTATATAAGCGACAGCTGGAAGGTCGGGCTCGAGTCGTCCTGAGGAAGAACTGAGCAGGTAAGAGCTTCATAGTTGACATGCTCGCTGATCAGTTTTACTTCTGCCAGTTTAACTCTGGGAGAGTGTGCTAGGAGAATACCGCGTTTTACCTTAGGCTGATCAAGGCGGACCACGGCATAATCTGGAAAACTACAAAGATGATTCGGCTTCAGGAGGGTTTCAGAGAACAACGCAATGTCAATCTTGTGCTATCGAATCCACATCCTGAGCTCGTTTATCTTAGGTGTAATTCCTCTGCAATTGAGGTGAGCGATCTTAAGGCCCTCAAAGGAATTTTGGGTATTGCTATATTTATTTCTATTTGGGTCGAACTTTAACCTACAATCATTCTGCCTCTAGAACCCGTCTTCCGCCGGGGACGGAGCCCCCGTCGGAAGCGGAGAACCCCGGGCGCCATCGACGATTCTTTCCAGGACACCCGGGAACGCACGATCAAGGGCTGAAAAAGCCGCGTTGAGCGCAAACTCACGGGTGATCGTGGTCTCAGGCGGCCTGGTCCAAATCGCCAGCAGCACCTCGGAGAAAGCCTCAGGAAGGAACCAGCGCGCTAACCTGCTGCTCGACTAGATCGTTAACATTTACGTTTGCATTAGGCAGCGCGTGTGGCTTAGTGGCCTCAGTGGCCTCAGTTTGGCAGGCGGCCTCAATGGCCTCAGTTTGAGTAGCCGCCTCCGCACAGACTCGAGCCGGTCGGGCTTCGGACGCCGCCGCAGTCGTCGTCGTCTTGGTAGGGGGGGGCAGTCGCCGATCTCTCACGCGTTGCCGCCGTCGGTTGCTGCTACTGCTGCTTGTTTGCTTGTTTGTTTGTGGGGCTGAGACGCCGAGGGGAGTCAGAGGCTCCTCCTCGCCAGCGTCACCGACCTCGCCGGGGCGACGGTCAGTATGTCAAGATCCAGCTCGGGTTCGTCGAAGATAGAGATGCGGGTTTGTCGGAGAGCCGGGCAGCGGAGCCAGTGCTCCAGGTCCTCTGGGCCACCGCCACAGCGGGGGCACGAGGGGTCGGCTGCCGGGTTAACGATCGCGCTGTAGCCTCTGAGAAGGCTGCAGTGGCCGGAGCGGAGACGGGCCAGGAGGACCGCGTCTTGGCGGTTGAGGATCTCGTTGCGATCGCGTCGGCGGTCCAGACCGCGGTAGACCGCCGCCGTGCGGGCGTGGCTCAAAGGCGGATCACAGATAGCACGACGCACAGTCGCCAGAGCGCTGCTCTATATAAGAATATTCTGGGCCCACCCAGTAAATAAGACGCCGTTCTTGTTGGCGATGACGGAAGGCTAGTGGGAAGATTTCTTTCATTATAATATTGTAGGCAGTCTGGGCGACATCCTGACCCAAGAGGTTTGGCAGGTAGGTCACCTTGACGCCGTTTGGATGGCATATGTATTGCATATTTGAGTAGTCGACATCATCTTTAATTTGCAAGGTCGGCTTGGCGGCAGCGACGCGGCGGGATTGACGGCAGCGACGCGGCGGGATTGACGGCGCTCGTGCTGAGGCGTAGAGTTGCCGGTGCCAGGCTTTCGCACCTCTGGCCCCGGCTGACCGGCGACTGCCCCCTCCACCGTCTGCTGTACTGAAGACTGGCCGGTGCCAGGAGTGGTCTCGACCGGCGCCGGCTTGTCAGGATTTACTACCATGCCCTCTGAGCGGGCGCTGTCTGGCATACTGTTGGACTGCGGCTGTGATCTGGCTGGTAGGCCAAGCATCTTTCTGCCGTAATCCTCAGATGGTTGCTTAATGCCAGAGCGATGGTTGTCCTGTTTTTTTGGCTGGCGGAGCCATAGTGCTAACTGGAGGACCTGACATTCTAACTAACAGACTAGCTCACAACACAAAGAAAGAGTGGTCTAATCTGTATACAAGGGATAATGAAATGCAGGTCAGTCTGGTAGCTGTCAGAGTGGCTAATTGTTTTCGTTTGCCGCAAATAGGTCTCATGCAATAAATTGTCTTCGCAGTAAGAGACCGTCTTTGTAAAAAGTAGGCCCTTAAAACTTATGGCCGCAACTCAGCCCATCGAAGGGCTCTTTCGCTTCGATTTATTTGGGTTTAGTTTCGAGTATTTGGAATGTAAAAATTATGCGAATGTAAATATTTGTATAAAAATTTTTTGTATAAAAATAAAAATATTTGCGGCAATATTGGGGAGAATAAAACAATATAAATAAAACTCACAAAGATATGGGGGAAGAATATATACAAATATTGCCTGGGGAGAATATTAGGCTTTTAGCAAGCGGTGAAAATATTTTTGTGCAAGACTGCAGTAGTATTTTGGGTAAAAACGGGGTGATTTGGTATTTGGTAAGTAAAAAAGAGAATAAAAATTGGTGATGAGGTAAAAAGAAAAAAAACGGGATTATTTGGTGTTGATTAAAAAGCGCATTGGTAGAGTTAAAAATATTTGACTGTATGTTGGGTAAGAAACCGATTAATATTTGAGCGAGTAAAAATGGAATAATATTTGGGAGTATAGTTAGCGTAAATCACAGACTAATGAAAAAGAGGCGTTTAATTAGCATGTTTGTATAAAAAGTTTAGCATTGGCAGCGTTGAGCTGATAGTCTGCGATGTGTAAAAAGTGGGGAGCAATAAAAGCGCATTGGGAAGAGTATAAAAGTAATATTGGCAGCATTATTTGGGTAAAAAGGAGAGCTAAAAACAGAATATTTGTACAGTTTAAAGAGTAAAAAAAATAGTTGAGCAATATTGTGTAAAAATATAATATAATGTATGTGCATTAATTAAATTTTGGACTTTTAGGCAAGCAGTATCACAGCATAGTAAATTAATTGAATAGCCCATCTGGCGAGCAAACCCCTACCCCCAGTCAGGCCATTTTAGTATAGTCTTATCTGAGTGTACTTGCAGACCCTTGGGGCAGCAAAAAACTAAGGGAGGCCCTCACTGTGCACAAAGCAGTGGGGCGGGGGGAGAGCGGGGACGAACTCTTACTGCGGAAATGTACACTAGACTATGAATTTAAAACTAGAATTTAGACTTTAAAACTTTAAAACTTTAAAACAATTTGCAGGAGTACAGCTAATTAGAAAAATTTACCTTGGTAAATTTTTCTCGGCACAGATCACTAAACAAAATTGAGTCTTCGCTTTGCTGATTTTTTTAATGCTCCAATTCACAAACTGCGAACTTTTTATCCACCAGAGTTTTTTAATTCCCAAATAAATTTTGTAATTTTTACTTTTACTTGTTTTACAACATCAAATGCCGCAATGCCTAAAATGTGTTTTTACTCGCATTTCTTGTTTTAATTTACATTTTTTTACATTCTCTTTTTTCTCTAATATTCTAATCGCGTCCAAATGCGCTCAAAAATATTCCAGCATGCATTTTTTTAGATTCCCCTTTTTTATTAGATCCCTTCTTTGTGCGGGATTCCCCCTGTATACATTTCTCCCCAATAATTTATCCTAATGCGTGCAAAATATTACTAAATATTGAATTATTGTTTAATTTTTACTTTTAATATTCAATATTCGTTTTAAAATTTTAAAATTCGATTAAATACATTGAAAATTTCAGCGGCAGAGTTCTTCGGAACTGACCCGCGCCCCAGTTCTTGGGGGACTCGTTTTAACAACAACAAACAAAATTGAGTCTTCGCAGTAAGAGACCGTCTTTAAGGAATCAACTTGAGTCTTATGAGTTGGCTAATCGCCTAACAAATCCACCCATCATAGTGTGGGCAGTCCAGAAGTAGACCCGCGAGGGGTTAGCCCAATGGTAGTATTAGCCGGCGTCTGAGCCTGTGTGACCACGCTAGCCGCAGCCATGTTTTGCTGATGGCCAAGAAGCTGCTGCATCATGCTCATGCATTGCTCCTGAGTCCTGTTCAGGGTGCGGACTTCGCCCTCTAGGGTGGCTATAGCCCTGGAGAGTTTCTCATCTAAGGCCACGATCAGGTCGGCTAGTTCCGAGTCGACGACACTAGACTTGCCTGTTTTGGTTCGAGGTGCATCAGCGGACGACGCTGCTCCTCTCTTGGTGGGCTTCCTGCCCCCACGAGACAGATCTTGGACGGGCTCGCCATCGTCGTCTTGTAGAGAGCCAGAGGCGGCAGCAGCTAGGTCCTTGCGGGTGCTCATGGCTGCGGGAGAAGATAAACCAGGAGTCAGACGATCGCGCTCAAGCCATTAGTTTGATGCAAAGAAGACAACACTGACAACTAGCACGTGTAGTAAACAACAATAGAACAGACTATTATATTTTGCAGATGAACGCGTATACTTCGATACAAAACATCCTACAAGGGCTGTAGCTATAACGACTGCCAGAATAAAAAGCAGGAGAATACTTATGATTACGATAGTAATTAGCCTTATAATAATGCACGGCAAGTTCATTGTTGATAGAAATGAGAGCCGAAAATTATGGTCAGTCGCAAACGTACGTAGAAGTATGCGTTTAGCATTGAGGGAAGAAGAACATTAGAATACTCACAACTACAATGGTAGTTAGCCAAAAAATAATAATGTAAATCATTCTCACGGTTGAGAGACACAAGAAAAACCGGTGATCAGTTACAAATATACGGGATAACACACCTACGTTGGTCAGAGGAAGCGCAGGGATGCAATGTTTTGAGGTCATTGAAAAGAAAATTAGGTAACAACTGTACCTACATAGGAAAGCGCATACATATATCAGAGCTAGCTGCTCGTAAACACCGGGGAAACATAAAATAAGAGCGAGTCTTAAAACCAAGATGAAAAGATTGACCTTAAAGTAACAGATCAAGCCGGTCTATCGCTGCTCTAAGGCGGATCTAAGCCGAATCCGAATCAGAGCTCGAGCTGCGGCGGGTCCTCTTCCGCATAGCCCTGTTCAGGTCGCGGACCGCGTCTCGAACAGCGTTGGCATCCAGACCCAGTTGTGCCAACTCTTGGAGCTCGGCCGGAGTAGGGTTGGCTACGGCGCCCTCACCACCCTGCACTAGAGCCTTGATTAGGCTTCGCGGCATAATGCCCTCATGCTTGGGCCTGTGGAAGTTGTCGGTCAAGGCTCCACGCGACCGAGCTGAGGCTTGAGACAGAACTTGCAGTCTCGGAAACTTCTCCATATTGAGGCCGTCCAGGCGAGGTGCGTCAAGCACACGAGCGTACATAAAATACTCGCCAAAGTACGTCTCCAGGGCGTGGAACTCGCGCTGGAAGACCAAAGCCTCCGCCCTGACAGCCGGGATGATGTTGACAGCCGGGCACTGCTCTAACAGGTCGCGGATCAGCGTAATACTGGTCATTCGTGAGCCTCGCCACACTAGCCCAACTTGGGTGTAGAGCGCAGCCTTCACGGCGTTCATGCCAGCAGGTCGATTGACTAGTAGGTAGACAATGTTCCGCACGTGGATGTACGGCTGGAGAACTTTGGCGATTTCGACCAGGGCGAACGGTTGATCGATCACGCGCTGCAAAGGAACCTGTAAGCCGGCGTCAGCAGCAGCTGCCAAAGCAGACCAACGTTTAACCAAAGAGTCTTGGTTCTGGGTAGTAATGTCCTTAGTCTGACAGATTAGGACTATCAGGGTCAGGGCCAAGGCTCGTTCAGCGTCTTCCGTGCTGATGGCGGGTGGGACGGGGGCCACTGGCGGGTGGAGTGTCAGATAAGTGTTGCTCAAGGCATTCTTGGCAAACAACACTCCGATGCTGGTCAAGATGTGGTTACACATCCAGTCTCTGTACTCCGGCCGTACCCTGTCTGGGCGATTGTGCAGGCTGTCCGCCAAGGTCCGATAGATAACCCTAGGGGGAGTCGCTTGAGCAGCGAAGGCTATCTCAACTAGCTGGTTCTGCCAGCAAGCCAGCTGGAACTGCGCAGCAGCGGCGGCGGGAGCAGGTTGCCGGGCCATGACTCGCTCGAAGATTAGAAAGGAGAAATTTAGTTTTCTAGCAGTAGTCAAACAAGGAGCAAAGGTAGCAAAAACGCTAGGAACTGCTATGGCTGAAATGATTTGTTAATTTGGGTTGATTGGGTGCGATTGTAAAACCGAAAATCAAAAATACAATGATCGGAAAACAGAAAACACGAAACTAATTTTTCTAGAATCTACGAGTTTAATTCCTTAATCCCTTTGGGCCAATTTACAATGCATCTAAAGCCTAGGTTATTGTTTACCATATGACTCTGGACTATCTTTTAGTGTCTCCTTCTCCTTCTTAAAGAGACCGTCTTTGTTGTTAAAATGTGGCTGTATGTATTTGCAGCCGGCGTGTCAGCCCTTGGGGGGGCTCTTACGCAAAAGGACGAATTATATTTACATAAAAGAAAAACCGCATTTAAGTAAAAATACGATATTGGCATTGCATAAAAGAGTAAAAAGTTATTGGTAAATATTTGTGAATAAAAAGGGGGATATTTGAGGGATCACAAAGATTTGATAAGAGGGTATATATACAAATATTTTGGTAGCATGTTTAAAACGCTATGTTAAAAGAAATATTGGTAAAATTTAAAAATATTGCCATTCAAAGGAAAGACTAGAGGCGCATGGTTTGACGCATAAAGATAAAAAACCAGGGGCGCATTTGATTTTCGCGTGCATGCAGGCGCTGGTGCTTTCGCATATCACAGACAAAAAGTAAAAAGGTAGCAGACCAGCGGGATCCAATCAGTACAGAGCCGGCCGGCGCGCCAGCCCCCCACCCCGCGGCTAGAGGCAGAAACCTATATAAACACTTAGTGTCAGGGAGGGCCAGGACCACGGCCTGGGGCAGACGCGGAAGGGTCCGTGACTGCGCCTCTCCTATTTTCCCTATTTTTGAGGGTATTCCAGAGGATGTTAAGGACAGGCATCCTGGACCTGGGACCTGCTGGAATTGGAGGCTCAACATGGAAGTCGTGGAATCTTGCACGGCGCATTCTGATGAGCCACCCGACACCGAGCGCACGGATCCGATCGGCAATCATCGGCATCCGGGCGAGCTCATGCAGATACTCAATCTTGGTGTAGCTGGGAGCGCCGAAGCAGATTCGGAGAGCCAGATTTTGAACCTTTTGGAGCTTGTCAAGATTCTGAGCTGTGATGATGTTCAGGACAGGAGCTCCGTAGGTGAGGGCGCTTTCGACATACGCCCTATACAGCATTTTGAGTGTCGCGCTGCTAAGTTGGGTCAGCTTCGCAATCCTGCTGATCGACATAACTTGTGCACGCGCATTAGTCACGGCGTTGTTGACATGCGTGTTAAGAGTGAGCTTGGTGTCCAAGGTGACACCAAGGAACTTGACCTCAGAATGGAAAGGGATAACATCGTTTCCTAATCTAAGTTGGGGCCTAAGATCGCGACCTTGTTGGGGCGGCGTATAGTCAAACATAATGGCCTTACTTTTTCCGGCATTGATCTTAATGCCTTGCTCCCCGCACCATTTAAAGACCTGATCAAGGTAGGGTTGCAGGGTAGCTTTGAGTGCTGCAAAGGAGTCACAGACACTCCAGATGGCCATGTCATCGGCAAATTGACTTCGCCGCACCTGTGCATACAGAGGCAGAGGCATCGTGCTGATGAAAAGCAGGTAGAGAAAGGGGCTAAGTATGCCGCCCTGGGGCACGCCAGCCTGAAGAGGAAAGACTTTGCTGAGCGCGCCATTGACTCTAACCCGCATGCTTCTGCCTCTAAGATAGTTGGAGCAGATTCTGATTATAAAGTTTGGTAGACCAACCTGCATCATCCGGTACCTGAGAAAGTCATGCCAGACGGTGTCGAAGGCACCTTCGACATCGAGCAGGATGGCAAGGATACGTTTGGCTCTACATTTTCCAGCCATGATGTCCTGGACTAGTCGACAGATGTTGTCATAAGTCGAATGAATTTTCCTGTAGGCACATTGGTCTTTACCCAGAATGTCTTTGGACTCCAAGAAATGGAGAAGCCTACGGACTAGCAGCTTTTCGAATACCTTCCCTAAGCAGGATGTGAGGCTTATGGGCCGATAAGAGTTTGGCGATTCCGGTGGCTTGTCCGGCTTCGGGATCATGGTGACCACTGCCTGCTTCCAGGCAGCCGGAAAGACGCCCATGTTGAAGCAAGCGTTGAACAGGTTCGTGATACGGGTGATGGAGTCCCGTTCAAACCCGTACTTGAGGGCCGCATTTGGAATTTTATCTAGACCAGGAGCACTATTAACTTTAAGATGATCAAGCTCCCAGATGACATCCGCGGCAGTAAAGGAGGCTTCCAGGGGGTCGTTACCATCCGACACCGCGCCTGGAGCGATCGGGAAGAAAATGGGAAGGCTGGCTGTTTTGGTAACTTCATCCGCCAAGCTCTTGCTAGTCGATGGGATGGGACGCATTCTCGCATCAAGAGTGGACGCCAGTAGATCGGCTTTGTCGGAGTCTGTGTGGGCTGAGACTGAGCCAGAGGTCAAAGAGGGAATGACACACGTTTTGTTGCGCCCCATGAGTTTTTTGGTGTCATTCCAGAAGTTTTTGACCTCGTTGTTCTTGCTCTTCTCAACGATGTCCTCACACAGCTTCTTAAATTTGCTCTGATGGAAGGCGTGGATAGCCCTTTTGATATCCTTGGCTACCCTGTTCGCTTGGACCCTGAAATAATCGTCTCGGGTCCTTTGATAGTCTTTGCGAAGTTTACGCCTCTCCTTGATAAGATTGATAATGTGAGGAGGGAGGGGTGCCCGACTGTCGCGCTGCGGAACTGCAGCTGCGATGGCTAAGTGGACAGCCTCGTTGATGTTTTGGACCTCCTCGTCAATGGCATGCTCGGAGTTAAGATTAACAGGCTGCTCGGACTCCAGAGTACGTTGCATGGTCAACTGGAATTTCTCCCAGTTGGCTTTGGAGAAGTTGCGTGGCTTTTCGGGTCCACTCCAAGCTGGGGTCTTGGTGTTAAGAGTGAAACTGATAGGGAGGTGGTCACTGCCTAGATCAGGGCCGACGGAGAAGTTGTTCACCAAGGGCAGCAGGCTATCCGTGGCCAGGGCAAGATCAAGTACATTCCTGGACACGACGCCATCCTTGTGAGCTACCCTGGTGAATTGCCCGTAGCCATTCAGAACAGTGGGGGGGAGGGGGTCATTTGAGAGCCAATCAAAGAGCTTACAGCCGGCTCTGTTATTCCTGCTCTCCCCTCCTAGGAAGTCGTGCCGCGCGTTTAGGTCTCCAAGCAGCAGGCTGTTTCTAGCCTGGAGGAGCTGCTTCAGGAGCAGAATATTAAGGTCGTCGGGCTCCGGGGACCTGTATATAAGCGACAGCTGGAAGGTCGGGCTCGAGTCGTCCTGAGGGAGAACAGAGCAGGTAAGAGCTTCATAGAGACCGTCTTTACGGCAAAGAAGAAAAGAGAAGAAAAGTTTCAGTACTCGTAATTCACGTTTATTATTTATTTAATTATGGGGTTATAGAGATAAAGTTCCTCGTTTTCGTACCGTCAAAGTTAAAGTTATGCTGTTAAAAAACGGATAAAATGAGGTCTGTAAAAGGATGAGGTAAGTATTTTAGTAAGTATTATTGTAGAAACACACTAACATTTTTGTCATAGGGTAGAGGACTGTTAATTTGACAAAGAATGAATTCGCGAAAGAAAAATTGTTTTAATAGCGTACTTATTTAGGTTGAACTACTTATAGTAGCATCACATACAAGCAGCCCTACTGCAGCCTCCTTCGCCACGAAAAGTGTCGAGGCGGAGGCTTCTACACCTTTTCAAAAATAAAATGTCAGCAAATAGATTAAAAATATCAACTTCGCATTAAACGATGCCGTAAGTTTCTCGGGTAGAGCGCGGCCGGCCCAGCCGAGAACGCGCGCACATACGTTCACGCGGCTGCGGAATGCCTCATGAAATAAGGCGGCACCTCGCCGCTTCCGGGGGGCACGACGGGCCGACACGACGGCGACGCAAAGTAGTTGCGGCCAGAAGGGCGGGTTCAACAGCCGGAATACGGTCACCGTGTCTGGCGGGAAAGCCGGCAGCGTTTCGCCTAGGGCGACGTCCAACAGGCGGTTGGCCAAGGCCCGACTGCCAAGTCGAAACAGGGCCTGCTGTTCGCTGGTCAGGTACTGCACCAGCACAGGGCGCGGTTCCAGCAGGGTTGAAGCCAATTCAACTCATCGATAAGTCAGACGGGCTGGAATTACTCCATTCCGACCACGAAGCCTTAGGTGGCGGTGTCGGTCGCCGGGGAGTCCGCAGTAAAATTTGAATACTGGTCCGTTGGGATCGCGTAGGGGCCATAGGTCTCGCGAAGTCGGCACTGCCAAGTCTCGTCCTGCGTCGGGGTCGTCGAGCGGGCAGCCGGGGCATCGCAGGTGCGCTGGATCCTCGTCGACCGGTGCTGCTCGCTGACCTGCTCCGCCCTGCGCAGGTAATCGTTGGCATGCTGCCGCCGTCTTTGGACGTCTCAGGGTGCAGAGCGCTCATTGGGGCCGGGGACAGGATAGAGCGCAGCCGATTGTGCCAGGAAGCCGTGCTATCAATGAGTCCACGCGGCGTTCGCTGGCTGACGCTCGACATTGGGGACTCCATGCGGGACGGCGCGCCATAAGGGCTGGCGCTGGGAACCACGGGCGTCGTTGAGGCCGAAAATCCGCCTCGGAGAAGGGCGAAGATGTTTTGCGGTCGAACCTCGTAGCGAGCCACTCGCGGCATTGGCAGCAGCTGCAGCGTCTCGAAGGAGAATCGAGGGTCGTCGGGGTTGAAGTCGCTCAATGATGGGGGCGGCTGATTTTCTACGTCGCTTTCTGCCGTGGATTACCTGGCCGAGCCGGTGGAGGAGACTGGGGCATTAGTCACTCGTTCTGCTGCGGCGTCCGGCGTCAAAATTGGCAATCTTGGCTCCGAGGATTCCTCCTCGGCTGGAAGGGTGTCGCCTTCTTCCTCAACCAGTTCCACGGATTCGTCGGGATCAGTCGGCGGTGGCGGGTCGATGCGGTGCCGCTGACGAGCCAGAGGACGCTCGCTGTCTGAGATGCTCTCATAGGAATCTGACGACTCAACACGAGGTCGTTTTCGCTGGTCGCCGATAACCGGGCTGTCAGGCGAGCAGGCTGGGTCAGCGACCCGGACCAAGGGACCCACCAGGGCCGGTGGCCTAGGGCGCAGCACTGAAATTGGCCGCGTTCGTTGCCGGAGATATTGCTGCCAAGCAGCCTCGGCGGCAATGGGATCATAGGCGCGTTGTAGCGCCTTCTGCAGCCAGCGCCGTGGCCGGTTCTTTCTTGCTGCTGCTTGAGCGATTTATATCCATTTATTTATTTATTTATGTCAACCGTTGTATATCCCACGAATATATTATTATCTAGTTTAGGCCTTGTAAATGCAGCGTCTGCAACATCAGCAAACATCAACATCAACATCAACGAAGCTGTTATGAAATTTGCCGTTGCTGGGCTCGTCAATAGCGCTCGGGGATGGCGCTTCTCGGGTGGCGCCTTGTTCATTGGCGTCCCGGTTACGCAGTGTACATTTACTTTTACGCTAAACGCTTTCCATACTAACTACTCATCGCAGTAGAGCACAATGTTTATGAATTTCACACTCGCATATAAGATTCGCATTTTCATACAGGTATTAGATTAAATATTTTTATATAATTTCACACACGCATTTGACGCATTTCAATCCCTCTACAGCTCCTCTGATTTAGCAGCACAAATATCAATAGTCGCCAGTTCAATTTCATTCAGCTGTTCATTGCAACATTTGCTCCGATCCTGCTTGTAGTGTGCTAATACTTGACCATTGTTTTCTTGACCATTGGAGCATCGCTTGGCCAATGCTTTACGCACACGCCCATATTGTCAGTCACTCTAAAATAATAAATTTTCCGTTTCAAGTTGTTTGGACGAGACTGGCATGCAGAATTGAAGCGGAATCATGCATTAGTAATGACAGCAAAAGATCTGGTGTCTTACCTGGAGAATACTTGGCAGCGCCTTTCTCCATCGCTCTCGCTCCTGTGGGTCTCTGGGAAACGCAAATATCCGTGTTCGAACGGCTTTAGAGTTGTAATTTGACGAGCACGGAAATACGCTGCACTTTCTTGGCATTTCATCAAGTGAATAAAAAATGCTTCTCTTGATATAGTTCAGCTTGGCTTCCCTGCTGGCCGCAGCTAAAGCAATTTTAATTTGCTTGATAGCATAGAAGACTCGAAAAAACCATATAACAATACTTTTAAGCGAGCCCTCAGAGTTTTTGCCATGAATTGGCTCGTTTCGCGTCCTGAGGGTTTTAGTTGTCCCTGGTCTCAGCCAAGAAGAGCGTACGTTTTTTCGCCTTGTACTATTTCGAACTTGATGTTGTGAGGTTTGCCGCATAGTTCAACCGCAGCATCATACACTCCAAGAACATTAAAGGTATTGTTGCTGGCATATCCACCTAGCCTGGTTGACGACGGCTTGAGCGTTGGCTTACCCAATTGCTTCCACAGCCTATCAGACATGATCGAGACCGCAGCTCCGGTGTCCAGTTCACATCGGATTTGATGTTTTGTACCGCCTTCCAGAATTTCTGCTGGTATGAAAATTGGTTCACGATGGTTTTGATGCTGGCAACAACGCGTGTCTTCTGCTGCGAATATTCCCGCAATATCATCGACGTGCTAAAGCGGCTTCTTCGCACTTGCAGGCTTCGACTGATTTCGTTGTGTGGTGTGGCAGACCATTGCAAAGTGGTCCCGTTTTCCGCATTCGTTGCAAGTTTTACCTATTGCTGGGCATTGCATCTTGGCATGAGTCCCGCCGCATCTCTTGCAGAATCTGTCTGCAAGATCACTTCTGCTACTGGTGCCTTGCCAAATTTCTCTTTGTGGAAATCCTTTGAGTGCTTTACGGCAACTTTCAAAATTGATCCACTGTCGGTCTTTGGCGCCGACTTCATAATTTGAGTATCTAACTAGCTCTTCGGTGCCCCCCCCAGGGGGGCGCATACAGACATTTTAAATCGCTCATGTACTCAAAAGAAATCTCCCTAAGCAGCAAGAAAATCTCTGCAGCAAAATTTAAGTCTCCCGAGAAGCATATAATCCTTTCGTGCATTGAGAAAATATACTGAAAATCTCCCAAGCAGCTAGAAAACTTTTTCAGAACAGCTAGAAACTTTTTGGAGAGCAGTCAAAAAACTCCCTCCTCCACCAGTAAGGTAGACAACCCCGCCAGCAGTTAAAAATTCTAGGTGTGCTAGCAGCTAGGTGTGATATAATTTTTTAGTAACAGAAATGTCCCGACACCACTACTTGCGTTAACTAACAAAAGTAGCACACAACGGTATAAAACGGTCTAAATTTCCTCCTCTAGAATGTCCATGTATGAGCCGCCGCCGCCGCCGCTCTCATTAACAGCCGCCGGCGCCGCCTCCGCCGCCGCCTCCGCCGCCGCCGGCTCCGCTGCAGCCGCCGCCACCGGCTCCGCCGCCGCCGCCTCCGCTGTAGCCGCTGCCGCCGGCTCCGCCGCCGCCGCCTCCGCTGCAGCCGCCTCCGCTGCAGCCGCCTCAGCTGCTACCGCCCTATGTCGGCGGCGTATTCTGGTACTGATGGGGCGAGGCCTGACAATAAATTGCCCTGTTTCAGTTATTAAAGATCCATCCATAAGGACGAAAAATTCTTGGATTTTCAAAACAGTGGATATTTAATCAACTATTCACTTGCATAACTGGACAATCCCACCCAACAGATTTGCAGACTAAATACTTTGCTCCCCGTTTAAGATGCGCCCTACAGCCTAGTTGCTCGTTGCATTGCAGCTAATAGCAAATGTATCTGAGGTGCAGGTACTTTCCCAAAGTGAGTCACACGTACGCTAATTTAGTTTTCCACAAATTTATTCCTGCAGCCGGGATATGGGAGTCCCTAAATCATGCTATTTTGTCTACTGTGCGCGTGCATAAAAGCATTAGTGCTTGGGAGGACCATGCGTTTGGGAAGAAAGTCTTTCAACTACTAACGCTGCGCTACTTAGACAGGGCTAGTTACCGGCACAAGTCCACTTTAACGCTATACATGCCTAGTAGATACACTCAAAATGGCAAAATTCTTGCACCTCAAATACAAATCCTGTTAGCAAAGTGTAGCTTCCACGTCTGTCTTAAACTGGGCCGCGCCTACATTTGCTGCATTCGTAAAAAATCGTCAATATACGCCAAAAGCAAATAACAGCTTATCTTGAGATTATGACTGCTTTGGTTCGCCGTAATTCATTGAGCTACAGGCACCACCGGTATGCGGATCAAATGAGGCGTTGTCAGCTGACGCCACTGGCATCCCGGACCGCTCATCTTCTTGCAGCCTCCGGATGCAGGTCACCGACGAACTGTGAAAATTTGTACACGGTGGAGTAAAAAGTTTGATTGTCAAATGTGACTCCTGGATTTTTTGCAGCTTGCTTTCTTATTTCCTTAATAGTGAAGTAGTCAATATTTTATCACTATTTAATATTTACTTACGTACCCTATTACAAGATTTTATACGTTATCAGGTGTTTGTCTACCTGATTCTAACTTCTCTACATGAAATGCCACTGTTGAAAATCAGAACTGAAAAACTGCTAAGAGTCAGAAACTTACATCACTGATCAACAATCAAATTTACTGGCTGGACAAAACCTCCGGGTACACAATGTTCCTCGTCTTGTTCCCAGTGATCAGGACTCGTACATTAGAAGCGTCTCTCGCTCGGGATAGCGCGGTATAGAGCTGACCATGCGCAAAGCAGCCTTGCGACAGATCGACACCAACGGTCTCCAGAGACTGGCCCTGAGCCTTGTGAATGGTCAAGCAAAAGCTCGGCCTCACTGGAAACTGCAACCGCTTAAAGCACACTGGCAGGTCGGCGTTGTTTGGCTGCAGCGGGATTCTGGGCAGCAGAACCTCGTCGCCCAGAAACTGGCCTGCAGCCACCTTGCAGCGCAGCACGTTATCGCCCAGTGCCACTATGACCAGGCGGGTTCCGTTGCATAAACGCGGAGGATTGATGTTCCCCAGAAGAACAACAGGCATCCCGACCTTGAACTTCAGCACATGCTTGGGCAGATTCGGAGCATCCAGACGATTGAGCAGCTCAGGAGGAAAGTGGGTTGCTGCATCATCGTCAGCTACGCTGTCAATTGACATGTACTCGCGTTATGCGCCCGGAAACATAGCCAGACACTCGTCGTTAATGCTGTCGACTGCCTCGTTGTACGGCGCTAGAATGGGTACACGAAATTGATCAAGTCCTTCATAGTCGCTTGGGGTGGCAGCAGAATCTCTGCGGGAAGCGTGATGTTGCCGTCAAGATCCTCCTGAAGGCAGCCAGAACCGATCTAGAAAAAGGCAGAACAATTTAAGCATTGTTAAAAAACGAAAAAAGGTAATTTAATATGATTATTAAAAGCAAATTTAATGCTTACACATCGCCATTTACCATTTTTTATTATACTCAATCACGCAATGCTCAAAATACTCACCTGCATAAGCAAATGCGAGTAGCGTTGCGATAATAAAGCATCAGGCCCAGTTAGCAAACGGAGATTGACTGTTAGTCTGTGCCGCCGGAAAAATTTCCACAGACTTGACCTGCTGACACAGGCCTCGACGTTGTTGGCCCTGGTGCCATTTTGCACAACAGGGAGAAGCTGGCGGAAGTCCCCAGCAAGCACAGTCACGATGCCTCCGAACGGAGAGTCTAGCTTCCTGATGTCCCGCAGGGTCCGGTCAACGGTCTCGAGATCCTTCCTATTCGTCATGGAGATCTCGTCCCAAACGATGAGCTGCGCGCTCCTAAACATGGCAGCCTGTCTAGACTGCGCCCCAACACTGCAGACATCCTTGTCTGTGCGCACCAGCCGAACCGGAATCTTGAATCTGCACAGCAAATTTTAATGCTTTTTATTAACTATTTTTATCAAAAAATATAATAATAGACACTATTGCTAACATCAAATGCCTACTTTTCTCGCAAATTAACACGTGAAATAAAGTTTTTATGTCTCATACTTTGCATAAAAAATACACGATTATTTCAATCGACATAGTTCATCAACAAATAACTCACGCTGAATGTGCCGTCTGGCCGCCTGGCAGCAGAGTTGCAGCGATTCCGGAGGCAGCAACAGCGATCGCCACTTCGCCTCGGCTTCGCACAAACGCCAGCAGCACTTCAAGCAGAAAAGTTTTACCGGTTCCGGCAGGCGCTTCAATGAAATGCAGGCCACCGCAGCCAGCCGACACGCCAGCAGTGATGCAATCGTAGACAGCCCGCTGCTCCTCAGTCAGCCGCGGAACTTGCATTTCCATAATCTCAGTCTGCTCGACAGTGTCGAACTGCATTGGTCCAACCTGTGGGGTCGCAGAAGCTGCAGGCAGTCCATAATCTGGCAGGCTGTGGCCTCCCATGGCTGTCAGCATGGTCTGCAGCTCACGCAGCGCCAGGTCCGTCACTTCCTCGGCGCTCAGATCCGAGTGACGGTACCGCAAGTCCTCGCACAGATCTTCTGCGAAGCTACTCCAAAGATTCTCGCCGTCCTGCGGATCGCCCCAGATGAGGATGACAGCCAGCAGGTGCCTCAAAGCTCTGGGCATTCTGGACTGGACAGCCTCTGCCAAGCACCTGTGCCAGTGGTCGTCTCGCTGCAGCAGATCGAGAGCCATGCAGGCGGCCTTGAAATCCACGTGCAGCACTCCGTCCACTGTACGCAAGGCCTCATAGCTGGTAGGCCCCCTGACATGCAGTAGCAGGAGCCGCATGAAGAACAGCTCGCCTGCTCTCGGCGAGACCGTGTACATCCGCGAGATGTTGGTGTTCTTCCTCACATCGGGATGTCCTTCGACTACCGTGCCTCGCTTTGCGCGGCGCCATTGCTTAGCGCTCTGGTGCCAGACGAAATATGACGGCACCTCAGTGTACAACAGGCCTCGGGCGAACTCGTCGGAGCGACACAGCTTAAAAAATGCAGTGAGTGTCGAGTCCTTTGGCGCCCGTGCCCTGGCGTTGGCATTCGCTTCATTAAAGTACACAAGCTGCTCATTTTGCTTATGCACGCACAGGCGAATTACGGCTGGGAATCTGTTGTGCACCTGTACAAAATGATGTAAATTTTCGAGTTGCGTATTACAGTTGAAAACATGATAGTTCATCAAGTGGATTATTTTGGTGCAATAAATTAAAAATTTACAAAATACGCAGCTCAATCATTTATTGAATTTACAAATAATGTACATTCTAATATTAGCGGGTAAATAGACTTTGAATATTAATTTCCAATACTCATTCAACAGATCAAAGCAAAGCATTAATTAAATTATTAAGAAAAACTCACCTCAAAGCCCAAAATGGTATTCACTGCTTCCATTAGGCCGATGTACCGTGCAGACAGATAATCAGCGATCTCATCTCGTGCCTTAACGACTGGCGGTTGCTCAGCTCCATCACCGGACGGTGCCTGAGCCGACTGGTCTCCTTGCTTCACTTGAAACGTGGCCATATCGCCACTCTTCAGCAAGTACTTTATAATGTACTTCACGGATTTGATGGTCGCACAAATTTCCACATTCATGTGGCAGGCAAACTCTAGCAGCAGGCTGGGATTGTACGGAACAACGAACCGGTTGTCCATCCGAATGCTCCGGCCCTTAAACTGCTTCCCCACTTCGAATCCTCCCATTTCTGGGGATCGCCTTCGATAGAAAGGATAGCCCAGGTCATTGACCAGAGTCGCCGGAAGGAACTCCTTCGGAAAGCCCTTTGTGCAGACGTTGTTCTCCATGCACGGACACCTCGGGTTCACAGTACCGCATGGACCGTGAATCATGTGGCTCTTCACCAGTTCATGCAGCACCGGCTGAGTGCGAGGATCCGGTATTTCCGCGCAAACAATCTCGTCATAGCGGTCAGGCGTCACTCGGTTACCGCTGGCCATCTAAAGCAAAATATGGACGTGCGGCAGCCCTGTGTTGTGCATGGAATTCGTTTTATGCTTAGGTGAGGGATAATTATGCACGTCATTCTATTACCATTACCATTACAAATAATTTGTTCATCTCAACTACGTAAGTAATAATTTTACACAGTATAAATTTGTGACGAAATAATATACAAAGCAATCAATCAAGGATAGAATAAAAAATCATTTTTATTCATTTAACAGCAATCATTTACGCAACAAATTTTAAGCAATTTAAGCAAAATTTATTCACAAATATTCCACTCACCGCGCTTCTGGTACTCCAGGGAGCAGACATGCGCAGCTACCTGTCCAAATTGCTGCTTCAGCCTCTCCATCAGGGCCTTCTTCTTGAGCTCGAACACACGAGTGACAATGTCAGGCCGATCCTCAGGCCTCTGTCCTGGCAGCAGCTCGTCACTGATTTCCTTCCACTTTGGGTTGCAGGTGGCCGTCACAAAGAGGTCCGGCTTGCCGAACTTGTGCACGTAAGCCATCGCATCTTGAAGTCGCTCCATCATGTAGCGAGGCCCGCCAACAAAACTGGAAGACAGGAAAACTCGCTTTCCAATCGTTTTCGGGTCAGCATCTCTGCTCACTCCATCTGTAGCAAACAGGGCGTCTCGCAGACCGCTGTAAGTCTCGCTGCGAAGGTCATCCTGGTGGTTGCGAAGATACGAAAGTCGTTCTCCTTCAATTTTAGCACACATGTCCGTCAGATACTGCTGGAACAGGCGCCGGCCATGGTGAAGCGCATTGAACTGGCCAGGTCGCACCATGATCTCGCTGGCGTAGTACTTGCGGGGCGTCAGTCTGCCGCCGTTTGCCATCTTCAGCTCGGGGTGCCACCCGTCCTGCCCGTATGGCAAGAACAGCACGTATTGCAACGGATCGTAGGATCTGTGCGTCACAGACACTGTGAAATGCCGCCGCTGAGTTCCGGCTTCGGGCTCCCTGAGCTCGATGACTACGTCACGTGACGTCACCGTCTGCTCCGCATTGTCTCCGGCAATCAGGATAGCGACCTCATTTGCCTAAGACAAATTGTAGCGCCTTAAAGAAGAAAATAACAGTTATTCATTAAAGTTAAAAACACCCTTAAATCACATTATTTTGCATAATTTTAACGCAAAGAAGACAGATCTGTACGTATGCACACAAAATTAAGTTTTGCCTTGTTACTATGGAAACTCACCTAATGTGCTCACCGGCCGGTCTCCGATCAGGATAAATCACAATTCGAGCATCAGCCAGCTGAGGTTCTTCAGCAATCCGCTGAGCTGTAGCCTTGAGGCTTCTAACATACTAATTGCACTCGTGCAGCATCTTCTGCAACGTTGCCATCAGCTCTCGATTTAACTTCTCATTGAGACTCATGCGGCTCTCCAGCTCTCGGTCGGTGAAGTACACTTGCCACCCTCGAGGCGTTGAACAGAGGCGGAATGATGTGGAAAAGCTCGCCGCTGAGGATGAAATTCGGACAATAGCCCCGCATTGGGCGCATGTTGGCTCTCAGCGACGTCAAGTGCAGCATGGAGTTGTAGCTCCGGATGTTAGCCAGAAAGGCTCCGCTGAGAGCGTGGCGCCCGATGTACAAGTCCTGCAGAAGTGACGGCACGGTCTTTGCGGCCAGCTTCACCTTGCCGGACGCACAGCAGAGTCCTGGCGTCTCTTTGCTCCACCGAATGGCATTGCAGTGACTGCATGGCTTGCTCATACGGCCAAGCTGGTGGGCCTGTGGCTCTGGCCTGTTGAAAACAGGAAAACATTTAATGAGTAATTAAGAAGCTGGCCTGTAATTACAAACTTGCCCTAAAATTTTATTCCTCTCAAGAAATTTACACCTCAATAAGAAATAGAAAGAATCATTTTTAATGCTCATTTCGGCGCTAAAAATGATAAGCTAGTGCAGTATTTTTATACACTAATACAATTCCACACCATAAAATTTTAGCTTCTAGCCAGAAAAGTATGCGTTCAGAATTTCTGTTTGTGCTAGTGTACTTAAAAGCATAAAATTGCTGCTTACCTTCAGGATTCATCGTCTGAAAATTCTGACTCATCAGACGCGACACTGGCATCAGGCACCTGAGAGCCGCCCTCAGCGCCACCAGCAAAACGGGGAATCTCGCTGGCTGAGGCTTCGATTCTGCACAATAAAGCAAAGGAAAAATCACTGTCATTGAACGCTTAAAAGTTAAAACTGATATAATTACTGCTCAGTAAAACATCTTGCACATAGACAAAGCAATAAATTAATGTATTATTTATCATTATTATAACAACAACAACAACAAATCACGCAGCTTCAACAGTATAAACGACAACAAATAAACGCAATAAAAAATTTCCTGACATCACCCTTCTTTTACTTTCACGCAGACATGCATTGAATGATCTCAGTCTATTTTAAAATATTAACTAAAAAATCATAACATTTTTCTACCCCAGCCGCACCTCACAAACCACTTACCCAGCCTCAGGCACAACGCGCAGTGAGTCATAATGCTCCCCGTGCCGATTATAGAGCAGCCTCACAACAGCAGCTGCAGGTCTAACAGCTGCAAAGCCTTGCTGCACCAACTGCAATTCGTCCCTATTGTGGTCAGCGTACTGGTAGATTGCATAATCAACGTCCAGGACTTGATTCAGTATTGGCGCAATGTGGTCATGCACATAGACACCATCTTGCTGAGTCTCCGCCAACACGATGTCCACGGTCAGCCCGATAGCCTGAAGCGTTGCGGCGTGGGCTTCCAGAAGTGGCCTCGCATTTTCAGCAATGGTCCTTCGAAGCTGCATTTGGTCCATGCAGATGGGCGAGCCAATCAACTGGTCGGCTACGGCAGCAAACCAGCAGTTGCCATCACCACGAATCCTGGTGACTTGAGTTTCACTCAAGGGCAGACTGTTCCGTAGTGATTCTTGGCTGCGTAAAATAAAAGAAAAATAATATTTTGTTAGCAGCTTATAATATTAACGAAATAGACACAGTGGCTAGATACTATGATGAACCAGACAATATGACACGACTCATGATAAAAAGAGATGTGTACTGTGGAATGCATTGAATATTTGAAGCTGGTATTATATAAACCAAAAAATGTATCGGCTTACAGCTAAAATATGGTACATTATGCCATGCAATCATCAGACAGCAGTTCCTTACCTGAAATTTTGTTCCGGTTCTAGAGATGCTTCATAACGTAACCGGTATGATTGCAGTATGGAAGCGCGCTCATCCGCCGTCTCGGCAGAGCGCCGTTGCTGCTCTGCTTCTCGCTTAGCCTGCAGTCTGGCAGCGCGCTCAGCAGCCGTCTCGGCAGAGCGCCGTTGCTGCGCGCTTTCTCGATCAGCCTGCAGTCTGGCAGCGCGCTCAGCAGCCGTCTCGGCAGAGCGCCGTTGCTGCGCGCTTTCTCGATCAGCCTGCAGTCTGGCAGCGCGCTCAGCAGCCGTCTCGGCAAAACGCCGTTGCTGCTCTGCTTCTCGCTTAGCCTGCAGTCTGGCAGCGCGCTCAGCAGCCGTCTCGGCAGAGCGCCGTTGCTGCGCGCTTTCTCGATCAGCCTGCAGTCTGGCAGCGCGCTCAGCAGCCGTCTCGGCAAAACGCCGTTGCTGCTCTGCTTCTCGCTTAGCCTGCAGTCTGGCAGCGCGCTCAGCAGCCGTCTCGGCAGAACGTCTTTGCTGAGCATTTTCTCGATCGGCCTGCCGCCGCTGATCCTGCTCTTCAGTCCTCTCAGCTTGACGGCGCCTCTTTGCATCACGCTTTTTCTGCAAAGAACTTTTTGCCCCGCGTTTCGCCATTAGTAAGTGATGAAGATAGAGATAGATGGATAGACAGACACAGATGGATAGACAGACAGACAGACAGATAGACAGATGGATAGATAGACAGAAAGATAGAAGAATAGACAGAAAAAGAGACAGGTGGACAGATGGATGAAAACTTTAAAAAATTAAAATGAAAAAAAGACAAATACTTATCTTTAAGAAATTGTGACCTTTGGATAAGATGCCGTATAAATGAATTGAACTACAAAACGGTTGTTGCTCAAGACAGTGAAATTTATCCACAAGTAAACTTGCGTCCTGCGTCAACCCCCTTTTTACCATGTGAAAATCGATACTTAAAGTCATGTACATTGTGCCCGAGTGTAAACGGTTCATTTTAATCGTTAAAACCTATAGCTAGGTGAGAAATTAATTTTTTTACTTGAAAATTTTGACCATTTGGTGGCCCCACTTCTCAACGATTGGGACAGTGTACTCTAGCTTTATTACGCAATTTTTTAAATTCACACTTTTGACAGTGCAGTCTTAATGACTCGAGACATGATTGGCAAATTCACTGCAGAACGGCCCGCGGCTACTTAACTAATCATATTTCGCTCAAGCATGCACACTTTTAAGCCAATTTATTCAAGCTGGGCGAGAAATACTCAATCGCTAATAATGTACACAGATCGCTTGAGCAGTTTTTCTATTGCCCTTGTGCACAACCATTAAGCTAGGGTTGGGGCAGTGTACTCTAGCTAGGTGAGAAAATTTATCTTCTCTTCTTACCGGCGCGACAATTTAGGTAAACTTGGAGCAGTGTACTCTAGCTTTATGACGCAACCTTTTAAATAAAAAATTAGACAGTGCAGAGTTTGAGAATTATTGGCCCGCGAATTTTAACTGAGCACAAAACTTTATGACGCAATCTAAAATAAAATCATCATTCTGACAGTGCCGACTTTGACCTTTGTTGGCCTCGCATTGAAAGCATATGAAAAAGTCGTTTTTCGAATATTTAATCCCCTTCCACTTGGAGCAGAGCTTGGAAACTTTCACCGTCTCATCTTTGAAGAATTTGAAATCTTTTGGAGCAAATTTGATCAAAATCGGTTGAGCCGTTCGAGCTCTACATCGTTACGGAGATTTCGAGCAGCCACAGACACACATTAGACATTTAGTATAGTAGAAAGAGACTAGAATGAGCCTCTGATTCTGCTACAGCTTCTTTGAAGCTCAGAGTTTTGTTGTCTTTGACGATGAGCTTGCCAATTACAGCCTGGTTGCTTAGACAACAGATGAACTGGTCACGCAAACGCTCATCCTTATTTTGGAATTCGCACTTCTCTGAGGCCTCCTGAAGTTTCTCGGCAAAATCGCGAACTGACTCACCTTCCCGTTCAGCCAACACGTGCGTTGTAGGCAGTATGATCTCACACAAAGGCTTCTGGAGGTCGTTAAACGATTTACTTACGGGCTTTTCTGGAGCTATACTGATCGCCAACTTGTCGTAGAGTGCAGGCGACATCCGCATCAGAAAGACTTGCGCTCGTGCAGCTGAGTCCCAGTTAAGCAAGGTGGCTTAGCAAGGTGGCTTCGATCTTAAAGCGGTCGAGCCAACGATCCAAGTTGCTTGCCTCTTCCAGTCTTTTAATCTCAGACATACCCGACACAGAACGTCCACCCTGGGCGCCGCTCTGTGTCCGACTAGCATTCTGAGTTGCTTGCGACTGTGGGCGACTCGGAGAACGGCTTAAAGCCAAAGTAAAATATTGAGCGAACCGTGTTCACAAAATTAGTCTATGGTCAGGCCATAGCAATAACTTGTCGGCAAAAGTGGTAACACTCAGCACAAAAAATGGGAGCATAAAATGGATGTCATAGAAAGACTAAAGATGGGGCATAAACTGGCAAATGAAAAGCCAAACATTGTTGATACCCTCAGGTGACAAGTGTTGAAAATTAACAAAACAGAGTGAGGAACATAAAATGGACACATAAGAAAACATAAAAGACTAACATTGGGGCCACAAAGTGGGAGTAAATTTTCACATTGTGGATAATCAGTGACGCCAACTAACATAAACAAAAATTAGGGACAAAAATTGGGAGTAAAATACACGCGTTAGGACAACTAATTTAAATAAAAAATTATTACTTGTTTCTGAAGTTATTAGTTATTACCCAAATTTAAAATATGGTTTATTACTTTCTAGTGGTAGCCGCTCTACCACTGTTTCATAATTTATAATTTCGTGGTCCTAGAATAGATACATCCTATTGTGGTCGCGGGGACGAAAAAAAAATATATTGGTTGTTGTTCTTAAAATTAGGGGAGGTCGATTTCCCTAATTGAGTCGTTGCACCGGTACTAACAAATTTTCCAGTTGGGAAACTCCGACTGCCAGGGTCCACAATCCTGGGAGGAGGGTAGCTGTTCACGTGGCCGGAAAGGTCCAAAGTAGGCTCGAGCGCTCAGAGTAGTTTGGCTAAGAAGCGTTGCTGGCCGAATTTAAATTTAGCTTCTTCACTGCTTTAAATAACTCCTCTTTTTAAACTGTTGCTTTACTCTACTCGCGAGTAGTAATGAAAGGGTAGGCTACCACTAATCCGTTTTAAAGCTCGGATAACTTTTTAACCTTGAAAAGACTGATGGCACGATTTCGTGCCATGCTAGCATTACCATTCCCGACTGATAATAGTTCATAGTATATGTTCGTATCAGTGTAGCACACATAGCACAGCCGTTGCGAACTGATATGGCTCGTTTTCGTGCCATCGGATTTTATGGAAGTGTATAAGAAAATAAGATGCAGATAAAAACAAGCAGAGTGAAACTGTCTTATAACTCGTAATTGGAGACTATTTGAAATGTTGTAACGTTGATATATTTACCTTTTCAAAGATTCTTGAACGTGTAAAATTGGGACAACTATGCTTAGAATTAGGAGAATAGCAACGGTATTTTGCCTTACACCCGAGTGGGGACTGGTTAGCGTGTACTGGCAAAATTGAGGCAGATGTTACAACAGTTGGACGGTTATCGAGATATAAAATACAAGCCATAAAATACAAATTCCAACAAGCTATTGTAACAGATAGAACTACAAATTTCAACAAGCTATTGTAACAGATAGAACTACAAGCCATAAAATACAATTTCAACAAGCTATTGTAACAGATAGAACTACAAATTTCAACAAGCTATTGTAACAGATAGAACTACAAGCCATAAAATACAAATTTTAACAAGCTATTGTAACAGATAGAACTACAAGCCATAAAATACAAATTTCAACAAGCTATTTGGTTGAACAGGTTTAACACAGAGAACGCTGGGTCTTTAGAGCTTAGCAGTCGGATGCCTAGGGTAGGATAGCTTTGGATCTTAACTTTCGAATAACTTATTATGAAAAGTCAATGTCCGTTCTGTGCATGCCACAGGTTGAAGCAGCCGCCAGGGCAGAGGGCAGGTAGTCCTGGGCAGGTCTCGCAGACGAAAACCGTCCTTTTTGTCTGGCCAGCAGCGTAGCACGCTCGGCACCGCTTCCTGGGCCTGGGCCTGTCCCCCTGCCTGGGTGCCTTGCTCAAAAGGTTAGAGTCTGAAGATTGCGACAAGTGTTTCTTTCACTTCAAAATAAACCAGCCTTCTCTTTTATTAACTGCCGACCAAAAAACCTTTGCCAATCGTCACACTAACCAAGTAACAGCAGGATAACGTAAATCAAAATTAAAATACGCAGCAACAACTATACAATTACTACAGGACAACAAAAGAATGGACGCGCAAAACACGGAACTAAACAAAGCGAGAAGGGAGCGAGAGAGCACGTTAAAATGGTCATCGAGTTTTGACATATTTATATACAAAAAGACTCCACATCGGGGAAAATGGGCTTGAAAGGAAAATCATGCAGTGGAGACGAACAATGGAGCACTAAAAATCACGCAATGGGTATAATTTACATCACTTGGGGCTTTAGTAGCATAGTAAAACCAGCGGAAGGGCAAGAAAAACAGTTAAAATATTCATACGAAGGAGGGAAATTTTACAGGGGCTGGCAACTAGAATACAACCGCTGGGGACGCAATTTTGGAAAAGTTAAAACAAAAGATAGGGGACATCTCGATTTGAAAAAAAATCGAGACATTCAACTGCTGGAATCTTAAATTCGCATAAAAAATAATTAATCAAAATTAGAAATAGAAATAAAAATATTTACAGTGGCAGAACCCACTGCCACATCTACCCGGGGGGGGGGTGATGCGCAGCACAAAAGTAATTATCAAGCTAACTCAGTACTTAAATTTTCTCGTCACGCTCTTTTTCTTCCTACCTGCTCCAGCGGTCGGCCCGGCCACTTAATCTTCTGTATCGGCCTCTTCCCCGGCCGTCGGCTCGCTCGCTCGCTGAAGGGTTGGCCCAAAATCCGTTTCTACGCACTGATATACGTCGGGCGCCACGGGCTGGGCGGCCGTCCAATAAGCCCAAAGCCTCGGCGGCCATCCCTGCCGGAGAAGGCCGGCCTCCCAGAAAGCCAGGAGGAGGAGCATTGCCAGGGCCGGTCGTGCCTTCCGGGTCCGATAAAATTGCTGCTCGGCTTCGCTCAATGACGCCATTAGGGGCCCTTCGGCTCCTTTAGGGCCGAGTAGGTAGCAGTGCAGTCGCCAGGGGCCGTCGAGCTGCACCCTACCCTTCTCCGTTGCTAGCCGGCTAGCCTTCGCCATGGTGTCCTTCAATTTGTCGGCCAGCTGGGATTCGGGCAGGCCGCGATAGGTGATGTCTATCATCGCCTGGTCGGGCGGTCCCGGAATTACTGCCGCCGCCACCGAGGCAATTGGTTAGACAAGAATCAATCTGCCGAGGCACCCCACTGCGGGATCGACGGTCCAGACAGCCCCCGCCTCTCAGCTCACTGGAAAATCTGTCGCAGCAGCTGCAGTAGCAGCAGCAGCAATCGCCCTATCCGGAGGCGCCTCCGACGCCTCACCCTCAACCTCCAGGTGCCAGGCCGTTCTCTTTTCTCCGGCCCCCACCTGAGGAACCTGGCGAGCAGCGGGGAAAGTAGATGTGGGGTTGGTTAGCGGCCCGACCCAACCCCCACGCTTTAGATCTAGGGCTTATAAAGAAATGGTTGCTAAGAAGCGGTGTGCGGTGCCCGACTCAGTTGTTCCCAAGCCAGTGAAAGGAAAGAGGCACGCTTTCGATGTGGTGGTGTGCGTGGCTATAGAGAAACTGCCAAGAGTACTTTTAGTGGTCGATTCGGGCAGCTGCGTCTCTATTTTGAACTGCAGGCTGACTATATGGCAGCTTCCGATGATGATGAAGCGAGACTGCAGCCTCCCATTTTTCGGCTCTATTCTTATACAAATCAGCCGCTTGAGGTGGCAGGACAAGTGAAGATGATGGTAGGCTTTGGGGAAGAGACTGTTGAAGTTTTGTTCATGGTCCTCAAGGACAAAGAGGCAACTTCGTTGCTAGGCAGCTCAATCCTCAAATCCACCAACGCGATCTTGGACTACCATTCTAAGCAAATGCTTATCTTAGGCCAGGCGCTCCCCTTCTGTTGAATAAGTGCCCTCATTCCTTTCTTGGCCTGTGTAGAAATAAGTAGAATTAAAAGAAAGCAATAGAGGTTTAAGCCCTTCTAGAAGTAGGCTGGATAGGCATTAAAATGTAAAACGAAAATTGTTTTTACTTGGCTTGGGCTAAAAGTTCCTTCAAACAAAAAAAGCATGTTCGAGGCGGCCGCTACGGGCGCGTCAGGCAAAAAGATGGTAAAAATGCGCCGCGGAAAGGAGTACCGATCACGGAGCTCGTGGGCGGCTCGCGAAGCGGCTCTGACAATGGCGCAGCTGTCGCAGCAGGTCGGAGTTCGAAAACTCCAACTCCAGAAGGCCGCCACGGCTTAAGAAATTGAGCAGGTCTCCTGGTTCATCCGGCGCCGGCGGGGCAACAACAGCCAGATCCTGGTTGCGGAGCGGCAGGCGATTCTGGCGCAGGCGGCGGAGGTACTATATCCTCGTCCATGTGGCCTGCCATGCCACCGGCGCAGTCGCACAATAGATTGCCCATTGCGAACTGAAATTAGGATTAGGGTGGAGGTGATTGTGAAATTTAGTTTTGGGTCTGTAGGAACGATAGAATAATCCTTTAGGTCAGAATAATACTTAAAAGTTTAGTCTTTTTGCAGGATAGCCCTAGGGAAGATTTCCATTGAGTTTATGGGATCAAATTTTTGCAGAGGCGAAAAGAGCCGGATGCTGGCGCTATTACAGGCCCGGTTTTCCTATCTCTCTCCCCGTTGTCCAGACGCAGCTTATGCCCGCTGCGACTTGCGTCAATAGCCGCCTCTCCCCTCGCTCGCCGGCAATTGACTTCCCCCCTTTCTTGTGCACCTCCCCGCCAATAAGCGAGGCCCCGTCTCTCCCTCTCTCCCCCTCGTCGATCTGGGTCTGCGGCTGCGCGGCTAAATACGAGTGCAACTCCAACAGAAAGACTGCAAGAATTCTCGTCTCGATCGCAAACCAGCCCAGCATGGAAAATAGGCGCCCCGTCGCTCGGATCACGGCCTTTCAGGAGGAAGTGGCGCCGCTGATTCCAGGCGCCAGAGCAGCGTCGACACCGCTGACGGAGCGACAGTGGATCGAGCGCAGCAACGGAGTGGCTGCTGACGTGAAATGGCCACTCAAGTTTGACAGTATCAGCGAGCAGACGCTGGCAGAAGTCCACGCAGCGGTAGACGCGTCAGGAGTGGACCTTCTTGACGGGATCATCCCAGCAGCGCCGCCGATGGCACCTGGTCCAGCTGTCTCCAATCCCTTGGATCAGCTGATGATCGCCTATCGCCAGTCAGAGGCGGCCCTGGAGGCCCCGTTAGAACTCGGATGGGACGAGTTCCGCCAGCAAGCCCAGGCAGAAGTCATCTACGAAATCTACTTGGCGATAGCGCTATGTAGATGAGGCGTGCAGACGCCAAGTGTGGCGCCGCCTTCGGCCAGCTCCTCGTCTGCAGCGGGCGCTGGACCTCCTGGAAGATCTAATGGGACGTCGGGCTCTCATCTTCGTCATGGAGCTCATCGTGGGTCAGCCCCCGGACGACTTCGCGGACTGGCCGGTGGTGCTGCAAGTCGTTGTAGAAGTTGGCTAGCTTCCACAAGATGCGGCCGGACCATCTATCGACCATTGTGTGGAAGCGTCTGTCCAAAGCAGTAAGTGCAACGGAGACTATCATCCTACATGATGGCCTGCTGCTGACGGCCCCTGCGTCGCCGCGTGTTCGGCTGCTGCACGTCCCGCATACGACTGCTGGATGGGCGGCACAGGTGGCCACCTGTCACGGCCACGACGACACTATCACAGTGGCCGTCATTGGCCTCGTAGAGCGCCTGTGGTCCGGCCTCCCTCTGCAACCATCGGCATTGTTGCAGCGACGTCTGCTGCTGACACGAGCACCGGAGCTTGTCGGCCTGAGCAGGCAGCAGCGTTGTCGCAACCGAGCCTACGGGCTGTTGGCGCGCCAAGCCGGCTACGCGCAGCTCTGCGGCCTGGAGGAGCAACGATCAGCCCCCACGGTCAACCGCGCGGATCAACGGCTGGTGCTGCCGATGCCCCTGACGCGGGCGCTCTTGCTGCGATGGAAGACGGCCATCATCTGGGTGCGACGCCAACGCGAAGCCGAGCGGCAAACGAGCAGCTAAGTGAACCAGACTGACGCTGTTTCACCCTCTTTCTTTCCCCTTCTCTCTCTTCTCTTTTCCCTCTCTCCCCTCTCCCCCTTCTCTTTCTCCCCTTTTTTCTCCCCCGGCTCCATTCGCCCCTGCCATGGAGGAGTAGGAATAATTTAAACAGTTAGCGTGGATAATTTAGGTTGAGAAAGAATAAATATAGACCACTTAGTTTAATCATCATTGTTGACTAGCCAATATAGGGGTAAGGAAGGACCGCGAACCGTAACTTAGCAACCCCAAAAAATAGTAAAATAATTGTGCTGTTGGTTTTACAGAGGGGAATTTCGGATTATCTCTCCCCTCCCTTCTTTTCCTTGGGCCCTTTAAGATCTTGAGTAGGTGCCCCATGGTTAAGGCTGGTGTGTGTTATTGAGTGTGTGTCCTGAGGCGATTTTCTCTGGGGATGTGGGTTATTATAAATTGAATAATTTAATCTCAATCTAATCTTAGTAATTTCAACTCTAACATCTTTCATTCAACTTATTCATATTTTAATCATTAACATTTCCCTTTTCTTCTCTCTTTCCCTCTTCTCTCTCTTCTTTTCTTCTTCTCTTCTTCTTCTTCTCCTCTTTCTGCGCGAACTCTGGGGACTCTATTGAGTAGTAGGGAGGCATAAGGAGGGGATTTCACTCACCGATTGATGTGAAGCCTGAAGTCTGGTCTTGGGCTAGCGCAAGCTTGAAGTTTATCGATTTAGTGTTGCCAATTTAGCAGTCGCAGTCAATGAGTTTCGGAACGAAGGCTTTGAACTCCAGGAGCGTTGGGCCCGGCCCTTTTATCAAACACCCAGCTAAGGTGCGACCTATGGTGGGTTTGGAGCCCCCCTTGGCATACATCGGCAGTTGGAACGGCTGGGCTCGCCTCTGATTGGCTCGTGAGAAGAAACCTCGACCCTGCTTCTCGTCACGTGAATAAGGACCCGAGTGGAACCGCGGACCTTGATTTTTCCACTCTAATAATTTCCGACTCCACTCACCCACCCCTCCTCCTTCCCCCAAACGTTTTTGCAAGTGTGGGCTCGGCTGGGGCCTGCTATTCCCTGTTAACTTCTCATCGCTCGTTGTGTGCCTGTTTGTATGTCTGTTTTAGCTATCAGTGGCCATAGTTTTGGATCTCTCCAAACCACTGATCCTCCGCTGGCTGTTGTGTGCCTGTATTTCTCTTCGTATGCCTGAATTGAATGCCTGTTTTCCCTTCTTTATCCTCTCTCTCATGATCTTCTGTTTGTTTCTTCTTCTCCTCTCTTCCGCCCCTCGTTTCCTTTCCTCCTTCTTCCTTCTTCTCTCGATGTTGTCTTTAGATGCCGTATTATGCACGTAGGAATTGTAGCTTTTGCACCCTATACCGTATGATCACGCCGCTGGCATTAAATAAAAAAAAACAAAAAATTGTGTCTTGCTCATTATGCGTGGCCAAGGCCATCCTTAGAGGCGTCACAAATCAAGTACAACGGTTTCGTTATGCCGTATGCTGTTATCACACCGCCTGCAATAATGCTCTTCAGCTTGTCGAATGCCGCAGACTGCTCTCCATGCCAACTCCAATGAACTCCTTTCTTCAGCAGCTGATATAACGGTCGTGCAATCATTGAAAAGTTCTTGCAGAAGACGCCATAATGTCGGAAGTTGCACAGAGCGCTGCGTAGTTGGTCCTTGTCTTTGGGATATGGTAACCTCTTCCACGCCTCCATTCGAGCTGGGTCGGGGTGCATGCCTCCATCGCGCAAAATGATGCCAAGAAATCGAACTTCTCTACGACATTCTTGAGACTTTCTCTGGTTTATCTTGAACCCGCAGTTTCCCAAACGATCCTTGACTTGACGAACCAGTTGCATGTGTTTTCGGCTGAATCCTCAGCAGTCCCAATAATGATGTCATCCTGGTATGAGGCTGTAAATGGTACACCCGAAGCATTTCGTCCATGATTTCCTGGAATATTAGAGGCGCAGCGGAAATCCCGAATTTTAGATATCTAAGAATCCCATGTGAGTAGAAATGCAAGTGAGCTCTTGGCTCTCTGGGGATAGAGCCACCTGTAAGAAGGCATGTTCCAAGTCTAGGACCGTATAGAATTTTGCGTTGGGAATCTTAGCCAGGATCTCCTCCATCTTCGGAAACTTGTACTTGTCCACGTCGATAAGACGATTGAGCGTCATAGAGTAGTCGCCACATATATTTGTATAAAATACAAATGCTTTACTAAAGAATTAAACAATTAAGAAGCCTGTAAATATAGGCTGAATAAGCCGCTGCAATGTAACAATTGTTTATTTAAAATAAACGCTTTAAATTTACAGTAAATTGTGGTCGCGGGGAAAATTTAGTAGTTGCGGTTAGTGGATTAGGCGCTTGTCGTTTGAAGGAAATTCCTTCTTGGCCGAAATTCGAATTTTCTGCTGACTTTACCAAAACCGCTGATGTTTGGGAACTCCGACTGCCAGGGTCCACAATCCTGGGGGGTAGCTGTGACGTAGCCGAAACGGTCGAAATAGTCTCGAACTGACAGAATCCGTGCCAACAATGAAGCTTCGCTGACAAATTTAAACCGCGTAGATTGTTCGCAATAAATTCTTGTCGATCTGACTCAACTTTCTGACCACTCTACTTGTCAGTAGTATAGTAAGGGTACACTGCCACCAATCCGTTTTAAGTTCGGATAAACTGGAAGGAATCAGAACTGTCCAAGTCTGATATCCCAGATGAATCGCTCTCCTGAGCAGTAGGAAAGACTCGAAGACACCGATGATAATTTCCACTCGAAATTCCGGATAAATAAAATAAAAAACTTCGCGGTTATTATTTTATATTTTCTTTTGTAGATCAATTGGGTAAATACACAGCTCCAACTTCTTTATGGCACACTCTCGGCTACAAACCAACTCCTTGGAAACACAACTAACTCGCACACCGACAAAAAAATTAATAACAAAGAACTAAAACCAACACGCGCAAGGCAACGAAAACGGGAAGGGAAGAGAAGCGCGGAGACAAGCGTTATACCAGAACAAAGATAGGGGCTGTCTTAAATATATACAACTAAGCCATTTCCAAAAGGAGTTACATCAAGCGGGATGAGTTTCCGCATGTTGAAACAATGATTGATTACAAAAAGGGGAGTAAATTATCGTAAGAGAAAGTTAAGAGAAAATAACAAAATCGAACATTTGTCCCCGAAAATTTCCAGAAAAAGCTGAAATAAAACCCAAAGTTTGCCCCATAATTTGATTACAGAAACAGTCTCACATTATTTTCAAAACATAACATGCAAAATACCCAAGAATCGCGCCAATTATTAACAAAATTGTGAAATTTTTAAAAGAGGGATGAATTCAAAACAGTGGTAGCCCGAACTACCACATCCACCGGGGGTGGTATTAAGGGCAAAAAAAATTACAAAAAAATAATTAAAACAAAATAGTTAAGTCGTTAGTTCATTCAACGACGGTGCTGTTTAACCTTCCGTCGGGGTGGTGCCTTCGGCTCATCATCCTCATCGTCGGCCCCGTCCCCGGGCCGTTCACGGCGTCGCGTTGGAGGGGAGGAGGCGAGCCGGCAGTGCCTCAGCAGACACTCCACCGGGATGAGCAGCGGCGGGCCTCCCGGCTCGGCAGCAGATAAATTGAGTCCGATCAGAGCGGCGGCGAGGCCCGTCAAAGGTCCACCACCCCGATCCAGCCGACCGTTAAGCCGGGTGGCGGCCGCGCTGAGTGCCTGCCGCAACACGGGACCACCGCCCGTCGCAGCCGCCCGCAGCCAGCCCAAGCATAGGTGTGGTCGTCCGGTGGCTTGGCTTCGCAACAGTTCTTGCTCCAGAGTGTCTACGAGGAAATTTTCCGAGACGCTGGCTTCGGCCGTTGACTGGGGCATCGCCGGGAGCGTAGGGGCGTTGGCCGCTAGCGGGGCTATCCTCGGACGCTCTACGCCCTCCCAGCTGTTAACCCACGGGTTCGATGGGCCGTCATCTTCTTCGCTGGTCGCCCAACCGCTCGCTTCCCTCCTTGGGGTCTGCTCCACACCGGGTGGGTAATAGCGCAAAGTACGCATCTCCGCTGGCTCCGGCCCAGCCAAGTGAACCTCGTGCAGAAGGCAGTCTAGCCAGTCGCCGGGCTGCTCCGCAGGCGAGTTAGGGCGCGCTGGAGGGATCTCGTCGATCGAGTCCATCTTACAAGTAGCTGTTCTCGCAGGCGCGCAATTAGGTTTTTAAACGGAACGAAAAGATAGGAACCGCATGAGGAAAATTGAAAATGGGTGGTGTCGCTTATATAGTATTTTTTTGTTTGTCACGACTCACGACAAGTAGTCACACGCGGAGCTGGTTCCCAGATTTGGAAAGAGGGGCAGCTCGCAAAATGGGGTGGTTGGTTGGCCCAGGCGGGGTCCAACTTACAAAGTTAAGTGTAGTTTGCAAAACAGTGATGAACGAGGTGTGAACTCCTCGGCCCATCTCACAAGTTAATTGCACAAAATTGAGAGGCGGGCCAATTATCATCAATTAAGGCAATTAGGCTTTTCGCGTTGAAAGTAGCATACTGTTTTTAGGTTTGAGATAAGCTTAACATTGAAGGATTTTCGTTAAAACGCAAGAAATTTTGTCATTACATTGCATTGGTTCAACAGGGTGAAATCAAACTCAACGAGTGGCGACAAGCGAGAACAAATGAAAATTCGTGGGATAATATGACGCATTGCAATGCATGTTCCCACAAAATGACGCAGGATGAATCATTCGAAAAATAGTGCACCACCTTGACAAAGATCACTAACTTATAAAGTGGGGCAGAGTAAGATTTACTGCATTATAATAGTCAATTGTGTAGGCGGAATAAGCATTAAAGAAAAATAATTCGCGCAAAGAGAAGGGAAGAAAACTTGGTTCTGGCTCGAATCTCAGAGCAGAACTGACAATGACAAATTGGGGTGGCGGTCATCCCAGTGTTTGGAGATGCCTGCCAAGCGGCCAAAGAAAAAACTCCTGCTCTAACCAAAGGGCAGAGCTAGGGGACATTCTTAGCGAACAAAGACACCGACCTTAAGGTCTTACATTGCTTAAACGGCAAAATTCTTTTGGGAAACTATTAGCCTCGGTACTAACGAACAGAGTGCAGGGAGACTTTACAGCAAACTTCTAAAACATGCCTCAGCATTGAATGAAACGCAGAGAGACAAAATTGAACTTGAAATTACCACTTTGATTTAGTCTCAGCATTATTGACAAATGCAGAGAGACTTTACAATTCAGTCGCCAACTAGAAGTCATGCCTCAGCACTAGCATTGAGCGCAGAGAGGCAAAAAATACGCCTCTAATAAATTTAAAGCATAGATCTTACACATAAAATTCGAATCATGCCTCAGCACTAGCATTGAGCGCAGAGAGGTAAATTACGCCTGCATAAAAACTTCAAATAGTCTCAGTACTATAAGCAAAGTACAGAGAGACTTTACAGAAAAAGGTTAAAAATCATGCCTCAGCACTAACATTGAGCACAGAGAGGCAAATAATTCACGCTTCAGCCTTGACGAAAAGGCAGAGAAGCAAAACAATTAAACTTTAGCCTCAGCGGCTGTTACAGAGATAGATTATTGGAGCGAAAAACCTAACATTCAAACATCTTGATGCAGATGAACTTACTTATATAGATTATAACTTATATTATGCTTTCTATGGCACTGACCTCTGAGATGCTCGAGCTGTGACAGTCACTCAAATATATTCATTTCAACTTGGCTTGCCATCGCAGCAGCCCAACGCCTAGTGTTAAGGCAAAGACATATATCATATATAACATGGCATCGCAAGCAGGCACCGCAAGCTTCTAAAAGCAGCTCGTGACGAAACCGCACGATGCCCCCAAAACGGCAGCAGCGCTCCACTTCGGCATCACCGCCACGACAAGACCGGCCCTCAGATCGGACAGCAGCAGCAGCGGCATCTGAGCAAACAGAGCTCAAACTGTCGTTGCCTGGATTGCACATTCCCCGTTTAGATCTGTCAGTGGATACGATTGACGACTTTGACGCCTGGAAAGCCACCCTAGAGGCATACTTCGACGCGGTCAACATCCAGCGAGACAGAGCAGATGGCAATACTGTTGCTCAGAAAAAGATGGCAGCTCGAAGAGCTTGTATGTTAAATGCGTTTACTTCTGCAACCTTCACAAAGTACAAGAACCTCCCACTGACCGACCAGCAGTTCAAGGACCCAGAAGTAGTCATGGACGCAATTAGAGAACACGTGCTCGGACAGGTTAACATCATTGTGGAAAGAAATAGATTTTGGAAACGACAGCAAAACGATGGAGAAAACTTCAACGATTACGTCATGCAATTAAGGGATTTGATGCGTACGTGCAAGTTCTGTGAGAACTCTGAGGACCTCTTGAGAGACAAGATGGTACTGGGAGTGCGCAATCCCGAGACAGTGAAGCGTCTTCTCACACAACCAGACCTTTCACTTGCTGCTGCCCTCGCGATCTGCCGATCTGAAGAAGCATCTGAGAACCAAAAGAACGAGATATGCCCAGCTTCTCACGTGTCGGCCGTGCGAAAGTACAGAGGAAAAACTCCAGCTAGGGCTAGCTCAAAGGCCCCAGACACTAAAGAAGTGCACTGCTTGTGGCAAAGGGCGACACCAGCGCTCGGAATGCCCTGCTAAGGACAAAAAGTGCTTTAACTGCGGTCGCATTGGGCACTTTGGCTCCGTATGCCGGTCCAATCGCAATAGTGGTCAGCCCGATAAGAAGCGACCACCAAGAGTATCGACTTTGGTTGCTACACTGGAACCCGCAACCCCAATGGTTACAGTTTGGATCAACGGGGAGCAACTGCAAATGATGCCCGACACGGGATCTAATATTGATGCAATTCGTGAATGTGATTGCAAGAAGCTTCACATCCCCATTCCTCAACTGAGGCATGATCCAATAAAGCCTAAACAGCCAGTGGGCAGTTAATCAAGAGTAATGGCAGTTTCTTCGCCACTATAACGCTGAACAGGAAGCACGCAGTGACAAGCATCCACGTGTTGAAGAACTTGGTCGCACCAGTGCTGTCCTGGCAAAGCTGTAGAAAACTGGGAATCATTCCCCAAGATTTCCCGAGTCAGATAAGCACAGTTCTGACGAATAACGGAAGAAGAAGCACAGAACTGGATTTAATCCAAGAGTTCCCGAGGGTGTTCGATGGAGAAATTCTACCAATGAAGGGCGAAAAATTTTTGATCGTGCTAAAAAAAGACGCAATCCCATTCTCCATAAAGACGCCACGTCGTTTACCACTGCCACTGCATGAAAAGCTCAAGACCGAGCTAGACGCCTTGGAAGCGCAGCAAATAATTCGTAAAGTTACTGAGCGTACCCCATGGTGTGCTCCGATAGTCGTAGCTCCGAAGAAAGGCTCGGATCAAATTCGTCTTTTCGTGGACTTCCGTGAAATCAACAAGTATGTCATGAGGCCTCGATATCAATCACCAACACCACTAGAAGTCGTTGCCAGCACCAATGTGTTTAAGGCAGAATGGTTTACAGTAGTCGATGCCTTGAAAGGATACCATCAAGTACCGCTTCATGAGGACAGTATGCCTCTGACGACATTTATTACGCTATTCGGCCTGTATATGTTCAGGATGGCACCTTTCGGTATTAGCTCGATTTCCGAATATTACAACCAGAGACTGGAAAGTGTGTTGCAAGACCTGAAAGACACTCGCCACATCGTGGACGACTGCATAATCGCAAGTGCCGACTACGATAGTCACGTCCAAGCTGTTCGTGAATTTCTAAGAAGATGTGATGAAACTGGCATTGCACTGAATAAGAAAAGTTCGTTTTTGCCCGGAAAAGTGTCAAGTTTGCTGGATTTTTGCTATCACCGAACTGCTATCAAGTGGACCCGGACATGACAGCAGCAATTGCTCAATTCCCAGAACCATCTAACATCACAGAGCTACGTGCATTCATGGGTCTAGTGAACCAAATCGGACCGTTCACCGACTCAATTGCCGAATGTACCTCGACGCTAAGACCTATTTTAAGTGCAAAAAATGCATTCATTTGGAACGAGGAGCATCAAAAAGCCTTTGAGAAAGCACGAATTCAGCTAGCCAAGGCTCCGTCATTGGCATATTATGATCACAAGAGGCCAACCGCATTACATACAGATGCATCAAGACTAAGAGGACTTGGATTCGTTCTCAAACAGCAACAAGCGGATGGCATTTGGCGAATGGTTCAGGCAGGATCACGATTTTTGGCAGATGCAGAAACGCGATATGCTATGATCGAGCTCGAGTTACTTGCAATAGTGTGGGCTACACAAAAGTGTCGTTTGTTCATAGAAGGGCTGCCTTCATTTCAAATCGTGACGGATCACAAGCCACTTATTCCGATATTAAACGGCTATTAACTAGACCAAATTGAGAACCCAAGGCTACAGCGCCTTCGCGCCAAGCTTAATCGCTATAACTATGATGCAAAGTGGGTTCGAGGAAAAGACAACGTTGACGCCGATGCATTATCCAGAGCCCCTATTGCAAATGCGACTGAAGAGGACCATATTGATGAGAATCAGGCGCTAAGCAGCGTGAGTCTGTTGATTATGGTAATGGAAGATACCGAAATTGATCTTAACATGAAGAGAATACAAGAACATGTAAAGAAAGACTCAGAAATGCAGGAGCTCATCGGAGTAATCGAGAACGGGTTTCCAAACGACAAAGCTAATCTACCAGTCAGTCATGGCATGTAAGACATAAGCTCGTGGTCGAAAATGGAATCATTCTCAATGGGTGCAGGTGCATCATTCCTAAAGAATTGCGACGAGAAATCTTAAAAACTCTGCATGCAAGTCATCAAGGTGCTACTAAGACCAAAGCAAGAGCAAGGCTGATCATATTTTGGCCTGGTATGGAACGCCAGATTGATGACACGATTAAACAGTGCAAAGCTTGTCAAGAAACTCGACCAAGTCAGACTAGAGAGCCGATGATTCAGAGAAAGATGCCAGAAAGATGTTTCCAAGAAGTTTATGCAGACTTTTGCGAACACCGCGGCAGGCAATTCCTTGTGATAGTGGATGGATATTCTGGCTGGATCAATATCTGGAATTTTGGACAGAATGCTCCGGTTCACAAGCTTATTAACGCGTGTCGTGAACTTTTTTGTCAAACAGCCATACCGGAAGCGTACTGGTCAGACTTAGGCCCGCAATTCAAAGCAAGTGCCTTTGTCAACTTTTTAAAAAGGTGGGGAGTCGAGTCCAGATTTTCATCACCCTATTACCATCAAAGTAATGGAAGAGCTGAAGCTGCAGTGAAGTCCGCCAAGAAAATCATTCGAGGATCCTGGGATTATCAGAACAACGATATAGACAAAGACAAGATGGCAGAAGGAGTATTGATTTACAGAAATACCCCCATGTACGACGGGCGTATTCCTTCCATCATGCTGTATGGGCACCCAGCAAGAGATTCACTTCCTGCTCATCGACGAAGTTTTCACTCCGAGTGGTTCAAAACTATTCAACAGATGGAGCAAACTGCAATGGAAACTTACGAAAATGTGACGCAGAGATACAACAAGTCCAAAAGAAGCCTCCTAGGAATTAGAATTGGCTCGACTGTGGTTCTACAAGATCCGACAACAAAGCTGTGGCAACGGTGGGGCGTGGTAGTGGAAGTTGGAAAACACCGCGATTACCTGATCAAATTAGCTAGCGGCCGAATATTACGGAGAAACCGCGTCTACATACGGCCAGTGCTACCATTGACCGCTGACGACTTGCGATCGTCGAATAAAGTGGATCGCGACAGTGCTAAGACGAACGATCAAGGGCAGCGTAATCTGGAGCCTACAGAGAGACTTCGGAGTAGCACAAGGTCAACGAAAGGCATCCCACCAGTTCGATTCAAGTACAGTCGGCTGGGACATCTGAAAGTGAATTTTATTGAGTAATTAGGGCGCAATGACTCCAAAAGGGAGCTGATGTAGATGAACTTACTTATATAGATTATAACTTATATTATGCTTTCTATGGCACTGACCTCTGAGATGCTCGAGCTGTGACAGTCACTCAAATATATTCATTTCAACTTGGCTTGCCATCGCAGCAGCCCAACGCCTAGTGTTAAGGCAAAGACATATATCATATATAACACATCTTACGGCCAGATGCTGAACAATTAACTTAACATTAAACAGCAAAATGAAATTATTACGTAAATCGCAACGCTCATTTTTTGAAATAAAATTCTGGCATAGTACATTATTAGCAGGGTTAGAGAAAAGTTGTCATATTCAGATCAGGACTGTTACAGATCTGTAAAAATTATTAATACAATGGACAATTTTGCGTGAAACAAAGATGCTAATTAACATAAATAATGACAACTGAGATTGCAAAAATCTAAAATGATGACTCGCAGAATTATATTACTTTTAGTAGCGCGCATAAAAATGACAGTTTAAATTTAAATTAAATTAGTCGTCGGTTCTGAAAATATTCCTCTCGACGTTCGACTTCTGTGCGAAGGCGTTGCCGCACGATGCGCTCCGTCTCCATTAGTCGCTGCTGATGTCTCTGGATGTACTCCGGCAGATCTTTTGCTACTTCCAGTCGGTCCAGCGTGTTGTCGATCGGGTATCTGAACGGCACGCCGTACACGATGTAATGCGGCGAGAATCCCGTCGATCTGTTTACGGCTGATCTTAACGCAGATAGGGCAGCAGGTAGCATCTTGTCCCATCGCTGATGATCTTCCAGCAAACAGGTGAGCAGCTTCATAATGTTTGTTGCACGATTCTGCTTGTCCATTCGCCCACGGGCTGTACAGTGGAGTCCTCGAATGGCGAATGCCATAGACATCGCAGAAATGCTGAAACTCCTGTCCCGTAAATTGTTTGCCTTGATCTGAATGAATCCAAGCAGGTACACCAGTGATAGGGAACACCTGCTCTTGCAACAGCGTTATTATTGTCTTCGCCCTTTGATTCTTCATGGCGAACGCGAACGGGTACTTGGAAGTAGTACAAACATAGGTCAGGATGTACTTATTTCCGCGCTCCGTTGGATCTCCTGTTGGCCCGATGATATCGATAGCGCAACGTCCGTAGATCTCGCATACCGGGAATGACTGTACAAGCGCCGGAATCTTTCGCCGTCCTTTACTTTCGGTGCAGACTTGACAGGCTGCCACGTAATCGCTGACAGCTTTCGCCAGTCCAGGTCTCCAGAAACGCTCTCTCACCTTCGCCAGGGTGATGTCACGACTCACGTCCCATATGAGCGCATAACGGCGACTCGTGTAAGTCTGCGAAAACTTTGGCAGTACAATCCTCGCCGTTGATTCGCCATCGGCTTCTTCGAAGTTAATCACCAGTAGTTCGTAGTGTCGCACTTGTATTTGTTCATAGAACGATAATAGATTTCGCTCCTCTCTCGTCAAATTTAGTCTCTCGGTAAAGTTTGGCTTGGGCTGCGCATTCTCTAGTAGGTTGATCACCATTCCAATGGCCGGGTCCGCTCGTTGATGAATCTGGAGCTCATGTCGAGTGACTGGTCTCGGGATGCGATCTATTAATTCCGCAGGCGGCTGCTGTGCCGTGCTGCTAGACGCTCGTGCAGCGGAGGCTCCGTGGGTCGGGGTCTGGTGCTCCCTTGCCAAGGCGGCAACTCTTGCTGACGGCAGCTTTGCTGACGTGCCCGAAGGTCGAAGGCTCCTTGTAGGGCTCGGATCGGCAACTTCGGCGCTCACGTCGCTCTCGTCTGATTCCTCGTCTGACTCAGGCGTTGAGGTGCAGTAACCATCGCTCGAGCTGCTGAACCTTAGCCTTCGCCGGACCTTTGAAATCTTCTTTTCCTTCAACGGGCAGCGGCCTTTGTCTGACAGGCAGCGTGCTACTCCATCATCGCTGGAGCTTTCGTCGCTGTCAACGTCTAGACGGCGGCTCTCCTTGGAGCAGCATGTCGAACTAACTGCACAGATGCACGGCTGCGACAGATGCGAGCTTGGGCGAGGGCTGGCGTCGGACTGCTGCTCGATTCTCGACATCAGATGCTCAGACTGCGCCGGTCGGCCACGGCTAAACTGTAGCGGTGCACTGTTGGCGGCTGGGGTTACTGATGGAGGTTGGCTGCTGTCCTTCCGCGCAGGCTCGTCAGGCTCCACCTTCTTCTTGTTCTGTCTCTGCCGCCGCACTTTCCGTCCTGTCCGGGGTTCGCGATTGTCGTCGACAGTAGCGACTAGCGACGTCGAACCGGCCTGCTGACGTACTTCCGACTGGGCTGCCTTGTCTCTAGGATCACACCGGCGTTCGAGAGCAGTACTGGGAGTCTCGTCAAGGCGTCTCTTGGCGGTCATCACTTCCACATCTCCCTTGCGTCGATGGTCCGAGTCAGCGGCTGCCGGAGTTCGAGTCCGCGGCTTTGGTCCTGACTGTGGCTGTCGTTCCTCATCAGCGGCCTCTCGCTGGGCCTCTTGTAGGCATTACTTCTCTTCTGGGCGTCGAGATAATCCGTCAGCATTCTGGTGTGGGCAGCGCTCCGATGTACGATGTCGAACTCGAACTCGCTGAGTCGCTGTATCCAACGTCCAAAGATGCCGAGAGTCTGAGTCTGCCGGAGTATCCACTCCAGACTCTTATGATCTGTCCGGCAAATAAAACGCTTCGCTAGCAGGTAGAATCGGAAGTGTCGCATTCGTTCGACTACTGCTAGTAGTTATTGCTTAGTTATCGGATAGCGGGCTTCAGCCGGCCTCATCCTTCGGGAGAAATAGCCGATTGGACGCTCGACTCTGTCGCTCTGGCGCTGATTCAGGCAGGCTCCGATCCTAGTTGCTGAAGCGTCCGTGTCAAGGATGAACACCACGTTGTGGTCGTCGTTGAATTGCGGATAAGCCAGTACTTTGGTCGAAATCATAGCTGCCTTTAGATTGTCGAAAGCGTCTTGCTGGGCTTTTCCCAATAGACAATTGAAATTCCTGACCGCTTTCTGTTTGATTAAATCATGCATTGGCGCTGCTAATTCGGCATATCCGGGAACAAATTTTGCATAGTAAGCGCACGTACAGACGAAACTTTTCAACTGCCGAGCTGTTCTAGGGCGAGGCCAGGTTCTGATGGCGTCGATCTTTGCCGGATCCGTTCCGATTCCTGCCTCCGTTACTAAATGACCCAAATATTGCAAACTCTTCTTAAACAGATGACACTTCTTCCCTTTGAACTTTAGGTTTGCGGCCTTGATTCTTCTAAACACTTCTTCTATATGCTGCAGATGCTCATCGAAAGCCTTAGAGAACACGATGACGTCATCCAAATAGGCTGTAGCTGATTTGAATGCGATTCCAAATAGTACCATGTTCATGCAGCGTTGAAACGACGCTGGCGCTGAGCTGAGACCCATAGGCATAACTTTGTACGCAAATTGGCCACGATGCAGAGTTGAGAATGCAGTGTAGTCTTGGTCTTCCTCGCGCAGCGGAATCTGATAATAGCCTGCGTTCAGGTCAAAAGTGCTGAAAATTTTGCTGCCCTCAAGGCTGGCGAATGCCTCCTGGATTAGCGGAATCGGGTAAGCAAAATATTGGCTCTTGTCATTCAGAGTCCTGAAATCTTAAACAATGCGAAGGCTTCCATCCTTCTTCGGAATAATGATCAGCGGCGTATTATAGCTCGAAAAGCTAGGTCTGATCACTCCCTTTTCCAATAACTCGTCCAGCAATTGATCAACCTTTGGCAGGAGATGAGGTGGAATTCTTCTGGTCGGCAGATTCACTGGATCTTTATCCTTCAGGACGATAATGTGAGTCACCAAATGCGTTCGGCCCAGATCGTTAGGTCCTTGTGAGAAAATACATTTGTACTTCTTCAATAACTCGATCACTCTCGTCCGTTGTTCTGGCGTCAGCTCGTATCACTGATGTTAATCTCTTCAATCCATTTATCCGGCTGATCTTCTTGTACTTGTTTCACAGAAGTCCTTGGCTTCGGCAATGGGTAGAATTGCAGATCTGGCATCCTGATTGGCTTAGCAATTCCAATTAGTGCATTAGCGCGCACTCGGATAGACGCATTTCCTCGATTAATCACTTCGATAGCTCCCTCGCCGTTGATCATTGAAACTAAAGCTGGCGCTGCATCCAAATGCTGCATTTCTTTATCAGTTCGGGCTGGTCTTAACGGCTCGATAATGGATGGAGTCCCTTGATTAGATTCATATCCTTTGGCCAATTTAATTTTAATCCGCATCGATGATTGAGGTGGGATAATACGAGCGTAGTACTTTCGGCAGTATAGATTCGGAATGTAGTCGCTTCGGCACGCGTGTAGCGCAGTGGGGCGGCAGTCCCACACTTGAAATACAACATTCCAGCTGCGATATCCAAAGAGTTGCCGTGAATCTCCATGAACTCAAATCCCAGAATATTGTCATGAGGTCCAGATGCCAATAAGAATTCAACAGGAGTCTTGAAATCTCCAAATTTAACATCAATAGTTAGTTTGCCGCTCATCAAAATCGGCTCGATGTTGTAGGCGACGACACGATCATGACAGGGCTCAATCTTAGCATGCAGGGCAGGATCAATAGTACACAGTCGGCGCCAAGTGTCGAGTCCCAGGACGTCGCATTTGGACCCTGTGTCAAGCAAAAACGCAAAATAACAGCCTCGAATCTCACCAGTGATGAATGGATCTCTCCGAGGTCGTTTCAGTGCAATATCTACAGGTGCAGGGGCGATCTCAGCAGGTGCCTGCTGAGTGTCCAACGTCCTCGCCGTGGACCTCAGTTCTGGCGGGTCTGCTGTGCTGCGCTGCCCCTCTCGGCGCGGCCAGCCGCCTTGTTTCCCGAACTGCTGTTGCGCTGTGCTGCGAGACTTGCCGTTCGCCTATGCGAGCACTCAGTAGCACGATGGTCTCCCTGACTCCGATAGCACTTTCTCATCGCGTCCTGCCTCTGTAGCTGATACGTCGGCGCGCGCGGCGGCGGCGCCTGCGCCATGCTCGGTCTTGGCGTAGCCGGAGGAGTCCTCGGCGGCGCATAGCAAGGTTGTTCCGGGTTCCGAAATATCCTCAACGCTGACACCAGTGTGGTCGCAAGGAAAAAGTTAAAATTGTAGTTGTTGGCGGTTGTAGTTCGAAGGAAAATTCCTTCTTGGCCGAAATTCAAAATTTATGTTGATTTTAACAAAACCGCTGATGTTGGGAGACGCTGATGTGGGGAGGGTAGCTGTGACGTAGCCGAAAACGGTCGAAATAGGCTCGAACTGACAGAATTTATGCCAACGATGAAGCTTCGCTGACAGATTTAAACCGCGTAGATTCTCCGCAATAAATTCTTGAAGATTCTGCTTCAACTTCCTGATCCCTCTACTTATTAGTAGTATTGCAAGGGTAGTACTGCCACCAATCCGTTTTAAGTTCGGATAAAGTTTTGGAGTCAGATCTGTCCAAGTCTAATATCCAAATGAATCGCTCTCCCTGGAGCAGTTGCAAGCCAAGACGAAGATTTGTCCAAAATTCTTTATAGCTGGATAAATTACTTATTTATTAGTCAGACGAAAATCAGATGCTTCAGAATAAGTAGTACACACGAACGGAGGCAAAACACTAAAGAAAACAAACCTAATTCAACACAACCACAGCGAACAAGGGAACGGAGGGAGGGCCGGCCTTTTCGAAACACACAAATTACAAATGTATATATATATGAATGTGAGTAAAAGACAAATCATGGCAACGAGCAATGAAACAACGTGTGGAGTAAAAATTGGGGCATAGAGTGGGTACCGCTGAACTTACATTAATACAAAAAAGGGAACACAAAATGTATACGAAAAAACACACGTTGCAAGCATCTCATGTCATCAAGTAAAATAGGCAAAAAAGGCAACATAAAGTGGGTACGCACAAAATAGAGTGAAACCGGGCTGGGTGCCACAAAGTGGGAAAGTAAAAATGCATATTAGGGACACAACTTGTGACAACATAATTCAACATAAAATGGAGACAAACGTTGGGGCACGCGGTTTCGCAAGAGAGATGCAACTAAAAAGTAAATGACGAAATATTAGTGAGGAAAAATATGAGTTAATAAAAATATTGTTATTAATTTGTTATTAAAAACATTCAATTCAAACGGCTTTCATCAGTGGTAGCCCCACTACCACAAAATACTATCAAAGTACTTGCTACTGTTTGGATACAAATGCGGCAATTATTTATACGATGCATTATTATTTTTGTTATAAACCGTAACTGCTCCTGGGTCGGGTCGGGTCGGGTTTTAGGGAGACCCCGTAAATATTGCAATTTTCAAAACTAGTTTAGTAGTCAAGGAGCCTCTTCATTTTGTCGGTTCTGGTTCTAGAACCAGAACCATTTTGCAAAGTATAACTTTTCAGCGGCGAATAGGCTGCGATTTTGGATTCAGTTTATTGCTTTTCAAAAACTAAAATTTACTTATAGATTTTTACCTATCGATGCAATAGATTTAAGATTTAGGACAATGAAAAAATAGTGTAATTTTTTGTTAAACTGCGATATTTCTTGTAAAGTTCTGGTTCTGGAATAGTGAGGTCGGGGCGGTAGAAAGAAAACAATGAGGTCGGGCGGAAAGAAAAGGGGAAACTTCTTGATTTAAAACCACGGGAGAAATCGGGTTTTATTCTCCGAAACTTTCCGGCTTGCGGTTTTACTCTCCTTAAACAAAATCTGCTCCAAAAGGGGGAAAACTCCGTCTGCCTGGGTCCTCAATCCAGGGGGGAGGGTAGTTCTCGGTAGCTGAGCAGTCGAAAGGCACCAAGCAGATTCGAAAAATAGCCGGTTGTTGTAGTTGCTTCCTCGTCGCGCACCAATACGAAAAGCTCCTCGATATGTAATTCACTAAATCTGGGCGATAAGTTTCTTTGATCACTACTATGAGTAGTCAGTAGGCTGCCACCAATCCGATTTATGAGTCGGATGCTCAACTAGAGTTCAGATCCTCGTGGTCTGACTCTCTTAAATCAGTTCGCTCCACACAAGAGCTATGAAGTCCAATCAAGAATAGATTTATCTAGTAACGTTGCTTCGAAAAATAGGCTGAGATGATTCTCGTTTATTTACTGCGGTTCCAAAAGGTGACTACAACGAAAACTAAGAGAGTGCTAACGTACAAGATGAAGTTTACTCAGACAACTAACAAAAGAAAACCAGACCCTAACTCTCGCGTCCGACGAACGCGCGAAAAGCCAAAAAACTAAAACACTAAAAAAATGCTTCTCGCACACGCAAATATATATATATACAGAAATTGAAACTTGACATGCGGGGAGGGGATTTACAGAGCGCAACATAAGAAAGGGGAGAAGCGCGGGGCGCAGGAACTGATGCATCATGAAAATAAAGGGGCCAGTAACGGGGCAAACGAAAATTAACAGATTTCATAGTGCCAAACAGGCGGGGAAGGATTTCGCAGTGGTCTAACATTGGCGCGGGGAATTAAACGGGGAGAAACAAGCAAAAATCATTACACAAAAAGGGGCACTAAGTTGGAGCATCAATACATTAAACGGGGAGAAATTACGACACGTATTACTTAAACGGGGGAAAACTTGCAAAACATCCGTCCTAAACGGGGAGAAAAAAAAACAAAAAACTATTACATAAAATTATAAAATTATATAAAATTTGTTAAAAAATGTCGCTTTGCTCACTCGCCCAAATCAAATACGGGATTCAAAGTCAAAATAAAAACAGTGGGAGGCTCACCCAAGGACATCTTAAGTAGGACTACTTAAGATATCCTTGGGCTCACCCTACCACAATCGCTTCGTGAAGAGGCTTAAGGCGCCTCGCAAGGACCACTAGGAGTAGACTCCTAGTGGTCTTTGGCGCCTCGATGCACACATATTCTTATGAACTTTTTTTACGCACTTTTTTGCGAATTTTCATCTTTTTTTGTAACTTTTTTGAGTTGGCGCATTTTTTGTCGCAATTTCTCCCTTGTGCGCACGCAATTTCCGCAGTATTTTAGTGCAGATGTAGGAACGCGTTCCAATTTTCACGCAGGAATTCCATCCTGGGGGCCATAGACATATCAGACAGTATGACTATGGCTGTATGCCTATAGTTTTACATGTTAACTGCCACCCAGCTTTCAAGCCAGTGCTCACATACTACTCAGACACAAAGTTGGTTGAGCTGCTTGCTCACAAACTATTACAACTTTCAACAGTATAAATAAGCTCCAAATATCATTAGGACATAGAAAAAGTTGATCCTGTGTATTAGGTTTTAATAATTTGAAGAAAAATAATTATATGAAACAAACTGAAAGATTGCTGGCATCATTTTAAAGATAAATCAATTTCCAAAAAATTAATTAAATAGCTCACAAATTGTAGTAAATTGAAATTAGTAAAGAAAATGAAATGCATGATTTTCTTCTTTGGTTGATGATACTTTACCCTAAATGCAATTTTGTCTTCTATTATTTTTTTAATAAAAATTATATATGTTCTATTAAAAATTAATATTTTCTAATTTTTATTTGTCTTAAAGATAGGCCCCTATTAGGAAATTAGGACAATTGTAGGATGTTAAGTTAATCAACTCAGTGTTTAGAAAAAGTTGCAAAAAAGTCACAGTAAAAACTAGCTTTTTTTAGCCTGTTTCTACTCTGTTTGGCTATTTGATACTAAAAATATAGATTTAAATGATAATTTTTTTATGTAGTACATTGATTAGACCTACCTAAAGAAACTATTACAAGTGGGATATTATTTCAGAGATCAATCTATTTGCAACAGTTCTGCTTAAGGCAAATTATAATAAATGGAAATTACTGAAGAAAGTAGAAAAAATGTCTTTCTTATTTGGTTAACAATGCTTTACCCTAACTGATCTTAGCTAAGTGGACTAAAGCAATGAGCAAGTATCTTGCTCAAGGGTACAAATTGCTTCCTAGATACTGGGACTGGAACCACTTGTAAGGACTGGAAGTTATATAGTGCTTTACTATACCAAGTCACATACATGCACAACTTCCTGAATCTTACCCAGCTAGTGCAACATTGTTCAGTCTAAGTGTGACATTGTTTCTAACAAAGAGTGCAACATTGTTCAATGTAAGTGCAACATAGCTTGTCAGTGGAAAAATTTGCAACTTAGTTGGCCAAAAATTTTGAAGGACCAAAAAAGGTCCCACGACCCAATGTTGCCTAAAGCTTCCCAATTTTTCTCTATCTTGCAACTTACATCAGCAATTTTGCGACTTACATTGGTGATTTTGTGACTTATATCAGCAATTTTGCGATATCCTTTGCTTGGCAGTCCTGTCACCTGGCCAATTTGGCTAGGTCAGCCAGGTATTGCGCATGTATGCCAAGTCATACAAAATGGTATATTATAGCATTATGGTATTATACTATATCATTTTATATTATTAGAGCCCTCATCAAAAAGTACAAGAGCTGCCTCGTATACCATATAATATAACTATCTACAGAGGTAATTCTATATTGTAAAGTTGGGCAGCAATGGCAAGTTACATATAGAGAGGTAGATTAAGTTTTTTATCTCAAATAAGAGTGAGATTAATTTTGATGAATTTCATCTAGGTAAATTAGCAAGTTATGAATATTAAATATGTTATTTATCATTTTTGCTGTGTAAATTTTTGTAGCTTTATGTCATACTATCATATCAAGGTATATAAGCAGTACATCGGAGGCTGCCACCACCCCTTGCGACTGGGTATGCCAAAAGCCAGCCTAACGAGACAGCGTACTTTGTTGTTTTGTTGTTTGTTGTTATAAGCAGTGTATCTATGTTATACATATTATTCTTAAATGTGACTAACACTAGTTTAAACAATGCAAGCATACTGTGCAAGTTTGCATAAGGCAATACTTGCTTGCTAAATATTTTTGCATATATAAATATCACAATTATGGAAACCATATATTTTGTATTAATTTTTTTACAATATAGCCTTTCCATATGTTGCACTAGTTAATGATAAAAATTTGTTTATTAGATTTGTATTGATTGTTTTTATGCTTGATGCTTTTTTGTTTACATATATTAATTTCAATAAGATCAAATTAGCTAGCTTATTTTTTTCATTAAAGTATTTAATTCTTTTTTTCTTGCATATTATTTTTAAGGCTAATTAAAATCAAACTTATGACAAAATAAAAAATAAAAAATGCATATTACAAAAATTCCTAGTCTTAATTAGAATTTGCCAATTTAGTGTTAAAAATCAAACATGCAATTTGCAGCCACCGCTGGCTAGTACCCAGGCTCTTAGCCAGCAGTCTTCATCGCCTATGCAGCCTGCAGCGGCCGTTTCCGTTGCCGCTTTGCCATTGTTGCTAACAGGCCCGGGGGCTCACCAATCGCCTAATAGTAACCATAGCAACAGCGGCAACAGCGGTAGCCATGACAGCAGCCCCTCGCCGCCAGCTTCAATCAGCCTTCTGCATCAACAGTCGCGCAAACGGCGCAGATCGGGCACCCCGAGCTCGACTGGCTCATCGAAATTCGGCTCCCTTCGTCTGCCGATTGTAAAGAACGAAGATGTCGAGCCAATTGATAATTCCGTTGCTATGGAAACCAGCGGCGGCAACAACGGCAAAGAGCTGTTCGTGCTGTCCCTGGCGGTGATCCTGTCCCTCACTGGCGGCCAGTCGCCCTGGGACGAAGCCGCCGCGGCTGCCGACCCGAGCCTGCTGGCTGGCAAATTCTATTCGCCAACAACGGACGCCAGCATTGCCGGGGTCGGGCAGTCGCTGCTGCCGCCGGACCTGGCCCTGATCGGCGGCCTGAGCAGCAAGTCGGACCGCATCTCCGACTGGCTGGCCGCCAATCCGCTGGCCGTGTCAAACCAACAGGCCGCCTATCCCACCACCATAGTGACTGGCGCTTCCCACTCCGCCGCCTCGCCCAACGCCATGTGGAACGACCAAGACGCTGTGGCTCTCGCATTCTATCAACAGCCGGACTCTAAGGATCTCATGCTCAGCGGCGGCGGCCTGTCCGTGCTGCCTAAACCGCCGACAATTAGCGGAACCAGCGCCAGCAGCAACGCCAGCCAGAGTCCGCCGCCGTCTTCCTGGTGGACGGCCGGCGCTCAGGCCTCAGCCAGCAACAGCAACAACACCGGGGAGGAACATCTGAGCGAGTCGGAGATGCACATTGACGCCGAATTGGACCAACTGTTCCGTCTGAGTTGGACAGATCCGTTAGATCAGCTGTCTGAGGACTTTGATCCCGATAGCTTTCTTGGATTGTTGAACGAACCGGCTGGCGGCAGCGCCGCGGCCCCCGACGCGGCCGCTGTTGCTGGCAGCGCCGATGCCCCGTTGGCGGCTAAGTCGGAGGACGCCGAGGTTGGCGTGGACGCTAAAGCGGACGAGTGTGTGAGTGTATGGCCTGGGTGGTTGAAATTCAGTCAGCTTCAGGGCCTGAAGGATCGGAGAGAATTGAACTTTAGTCAGTTTCAGGGCCTGAAGGATCGGAGGGGTTGAACTTCAGTCAGCTTCAGGGCCTGAAGGATCAGAGGGGTTGAACTTCAGTCAGCTTCAGGGCCTGCAGGATCAGAGGGGTTGAACTTCAGTCAGCTTCAGGGCCTGCAGGATCAGAGGGGTTGAACTTCAGTCAGCTTCAGGGCCTGCAGGATCAGAGGGGTTGAACTTCAGTCAGCTTCAGGGCCTGAAGGATCGGAGGGGTTGAACTTTAGTCAGCTTCAGGGCCTGCAGGATCGGAAGGGGTTGAACTTCAATCAGCTTCAGGGCCTGCAGGATCAGAGGGGTTGAACTTCAGTCAGCTTCAGGGCCTGAAGGATCGGAGGGGTTGAACTTCAGTCAGCTTCAGGGCCTGCAGGATCGGAAGGGGTTGAACTTCAATCAGCTTCAGGGCCTGAAGGATCGGAGGGGTTGAACTTTAGTCAGCTTCAGGGCCTGAAGGATCGGAGAGGATTTAACTTCAGTCAGCTTCAGGGCCTGAAGGATCGGATGGGATTGAACTTTAGTCAGCTTCAGGGCCTGAAGGATCAGAGAGGATTTAACTTCAGTCAGCTTCAGGGCCTGAAGGATCGGGGAGGATTTAACTTCAGTCAGCTTCAGGGCCTGAAGGATCGGAGAGAATTGAACTTTAGTCAGCTTCAGGGCCTGAAGGATCGGAGAGGATTGAACTTTAGTCAGCTTCAGGGCCTGAAGGATCGGAGAGGATTGAACTTCAGTCAGCTTCAGGGCCTGAAGGATCGGAGAGAATTGAACTTTAGTCAGCTTCAGGGCCTGAAGGATCGGGGAGGATTTAACTTCAGTCAGCTTCAGGGCCTGAAGGATCGGAGAGAATTGAACTTTAGTCAGCTTCAGGGCCTGAAGGATCGGAGAGGATTGAACTTCAGTCAGCTTCAGGGCCTGAAGGATCGGAGAGGATTTAACTTCAGTCAGCTTCAGGGCCTGAAGGATCGGAGAGGATTTAACTTCAGTCAGCTTCAGGGCCTGAAGGATCAGAGAGGATTTAACTTCAGTCAGCTTCAGGGCCTGAAGGATCAGAGAGGATTTAACTTCAGTCAGCTTCAGGGCCTGAAGGATCAGAGAGGATTTAACTTCAGTCAGCTTCAGGGCCTGAAGGATCAGGGGGTTGAACTTCAGTCAGCTTCAGGGCCTGCAGGATCAGAGGGGTTGAACTTCAGTCAGCTTCAGGGCCTGCAGGATCGGGGAGAATTGAACTTCAGTCAGCTTTAGGGCCCGAAGGATCGGGGAGAATTGAACTTCAGTCAGCTTCAGGGCCTGAAGGATCGGAGAGGATTTAACTTCAGTCAGCTTCAGGGCCTGAAGGATCGGAGAGGATTTAACTTCAGTCAGCTTCAGGGCCTGAAGGATCGGAGAGGATTTAACTTCAGTCAGCTTCAGGGCCTGAAGGATCGGAGAGGATTTAACTTCAGTCAGCTTCAGGGCCTGAAGGATCGGAGAGGATTGAACTTCAGTCAGCTTCAGGGCCTGAAGGATCAGGGGGTTGAACTTCAGTCAGCTTCAGGGCCTGCAGGATCAGAGGGGTTGAACTTCAGTCAGCTTCAGGGCCTGCAGGATCGGAGAGAATTGAACTTCAGTCAGCTTCAGGGCCTGAAGGATCAGGGGGTTGAACTTCAGTCAGCTTCAGGGCCTGAAGGATCAGGGGGTTGAACTTCAGTCAGCTTCAGGGCCTGAAGGATCAGGGGGTTGAACTTCAGTCAGCTTCAGGGCCTGAAGGATCAGGGGGTTGAACTTCAGTCAGCTTCAGGGCCTGAAGGATCAGGGGGTTAATTATTATTCATTGTTCAAATTTGGCAGGAGGCCTTGCGAGCGATGCTTCACAACCACACCTACGCCTCTGCGGCTTCGGGCGCCGCTGCCGCCGCCTCACCGTCTCCATGGCAACAGTTTCTAAGCGGCAGCGAAGAGGACAGCAAGTCGGCTATTTTCGTATCCGAGCTGCCCCGGATTCAGTTGCCATTGGCAACCGAGGCCGAGCAAGAGCAAATGTTTGAGAATGACTTGGACGAAGACTACGATAGCAGGGACATGCGCTCGGCAATGTACAGGAACAAAGACCCGGCCAGGCTGTTGGAGGCTGACATCAAGCTGGCCTACAACGAAGTGGTGACCTGCAGTCACCAGAAGTTCCTGGCCCTGCTGCAGTGCTACAACAGGCGCCAGCAAGCGGTGCTGCAGGAGGTGCGCAAGCGCGGCAAAAACCGTCTGGCCGCCTCCAAATGCCGCCAGAAGAAGTCGGACCGGGTTGGCCGGGTGCGCGAGGAGCTGGCCGAGCTGACGCAGCGCACCAGCCGCCTGGCCGCTCAGACCGAGGCCGCCCAAGCTGAGGAGCGACGCCTGCGTGACAAGTACATGCAGCTGTACTTGACCGCCTTCGGCCGGCTCAGGGACGCCGAGAATCGCCCGCTAGATCCTCGGCTTCATCGCCTGCAGCACGGGCTCGATGGATCCGTCATTCTGGTTGCTAGGGAAGCCAATTAGAATGACAGAGAAAACATTTAAGTCTATCGCTCTATAATTGGTTGCTAAGATAGAGATTCTAACGTACATTAATGGGGAATTTTCTTTAAAAGGTTGCTATGGAAGCGATTCTTTTTTTAGTTACTAAGGCTTATAATCTACAATTGGTTGCCATGGGAACGAATCCTATTTTAGTTACTATGGGTTGTGTTCTACAATTGGTTTCCATGAAAACGATTTTTAATTTAAGTTACTACGGGAAATGGTCTACAATTGGTTGCCATGGAAACAATTCTTAATTCAGTTGTTCAAAGTGCGTAGCCATTGCAGTACTTTTTTAGTTTCAGTAAGTAGTGAGCCGTAACCCCAGAAATATTTAATTCAAGCCAGCGCTTTTATCTGCTTTTTGCTTTTTAATATTAGCTTTTCTTTGTTTCTTTTATAAATTTGTTTGGCCTACTATTTTCTTTGTTTCTTCAGTATACGAGCGTATTTAGTTTTTTGTTTATTAGCTGAAATGTATTTGTGACCATGCTTTTTCGAAATTAGTACGCCCCACTTATCTCTCTAAGACTAATTCACTATTTGTTTTGCTTTTATTCGCCCTGTATTCATTTTAGCGTTGCAATCAATTATTTAAAAAATATATGCAACAGACAGGGTAACGAGTCTGCTTAGATTTTTATGTACTTTGCTGCGCGTAATGCCTTTTATATTCTGAAAATATCGCATTAATATTTTTAAAAAAATTGTTATAGTTTTAAAATCGAAACGTCCCTGTTGTGTATTTGATTATTCAGGTAAGTAATTTTATTTACTTTATTTACTTGGCTTGAATTGCAACAGTCGAAAGAACAGCCGTTATTGATATTGCTGTCAAATTAAATTAATTAAAAACGGCCCTTTTAAGAATCGCCTTTTATTGTTTGTAGTTAAAAAAATCCTCTAATCAAAATTGATGTGCTCTTTGTGTGTAAATATTTTTGCGTCTGTGTTTATTCCGTTTTGAATATCTAAATAAATTATTTTAGCGACTTCAAACCTACTTGTCTACTTTAAGTAGTTTAGCTTAGTTAGCAAAATTTGTTTGTTTTAGACTTGAATGTAGGCTGTGACGAAAGGGAACCTTATTTTTGTCCTGTTCTAATAATTAGTGATTTATTGTGTTGCCCATTTTTCGTTTTTTTGTTGTCAACTAATTGGTGTTTTGTTTTCACTATGTCATTTGTTTTTTTTTAGTTTGCAAACGGTGTGGGTCTTTTTTCCCTTTTTCTCCCCGTGTTGTCTTTTATTTTATTTTGTTATTTTTTGTTTAATCAGTCCGTTTGTTTATCTTTTTGTTCAGCAGCTTGTGGCTCTCTCTGTGTACTCTGTGTATCCGTTCGATTTTGTGTATACTACTGCCGCGCGCTCGCTTGTCAGTAGTATAACCAAAACAATATCCTCTGCACTAATGTGAAACTCCTCAACTATCCAATAATTGGAATTTCCTAACGACATTATTTACTTGGACCAACCAATAAATAGCTTCGAATCCATTTGTTAAAAATGTTCAACCCGGGAAAAAGTCAAACTATGCCCGCCCAATTTGACACGTTTTATCCATGATATTTGATTGATTGATTGACAGACAGGCGCCAAGACTTGTGCGACTTCTCACCAGCGGATTGGCATGCTTAATAATTGAAGGCTGAAAATTTATAATTAAAAATATACCACTAATATGTGCGCCCAACTTAATTTGTGTGGTTAACAACTACTGCTACTTCTTACATTGTGGATAATAGTAGTGAATGTTGACTATTTTGTCTGTTTTTTATTTTATTTAAGGACCAAAAGGATTTGAACTGCGCAATGGGATGGGGAAGATCGAGACTGCAAACGCACATGGGATCATTTAAAAAAACTGCGCTGAAGTTGCTAGCTGGATAATTTAAAAAATATTTCGTTTTACTGTTTCCATCTGAGTTCATAAATTGGTTCATTTAATATTCTGCAGCACCAGGGAGGGGGAGGGCAGCCGTCTCCGCCAGATTATCATTTAATCCTGATTAATGCCAGCTTTTGGGGCCGCTCCCGCAGTCGGTTTAACCTTCATCTTATTGAGCTAATGCTCTTGTAGTCGTTTATTTTGCTAACCATGCGTACTTTATTTGAATCATTGAAACTTACATTGCGCCTTGTGTCTCTAGTCTTTATCGGTGAGTCTTTGTTTTTAAGTCCGGCTTTTAGATTACATTTGCTCGGCGTTCGGACTCATAATTGTGAGGATTACATACGGGTAACTGAGGGACTCAGTTACGCTTCTCTCCGTCATTGTGTCTAACTCTCATGGTTTCTGACCCTCATGGTTGCTGACTCTCATGGTGTCTGAATCTCTGACTCTCATGGTGTCTGAATCTCATTGTGTGTGACTCTGACTCTCATGGTGGCTGCCTCTCATGGTGGCTGACTCTCATGGTGGCTGACTCTCACGGTGTCTGACTCTCATGGTGTCTGACTCTCATGGTGTCTGACTCTTATGGTGGCTGCCTCTCATGGTGTCTGACTCTCATGGTGTCTGACTCTCATGGTGTCTGACTCTTGTGTTTTAAATATCTGCTGATTTGCTTGGGCGCTGACAAATCTTACAACTTGAAGTCGTCCTAAAGTCCCAATTCCAGTCATCTCTACCGCGCCAAAATATCCAGGGCCTAGTTCGGCCTCGATGAAGAGCTTCCAATTCAACAAGGCCAACTCAGTGCAGCTCGACGGCGCCTCAATGAACGCCGAGGTGGCGGTGGACAGTCAGTCAAATTCAAAAATCGAATTGCTAGCCAGCTGCAAAGCTCGGCGGGACTGCGCGCTCATCCGATTCCAGTCCAGCGGGTCCGTGTGCGAGCTGGTGATGATCTACAACGCCACTCAGGCCGCCCTGGGAGACTCGGCCAACAATCCCGTCACCCAGCTGATGGAGAGCTCCGAGGAGGCGGGCGTGTCCCTGTGGAAGTCGGACGTCTTCGATGATCTGATGCGCTCCAGGGCGCGGGTCAATCTGACCTATCTGGGTGAGTTGGCCATGTAAACTATCTAAAAGTGGAATCGAACTCTGCTAGGACTGTCGCAACGGGTTTCTGCTCTCTTAAGCATCTTCAGGCGACCTCACCTAACCACTCGGCTGTCTTCCACCTCTAGCTAGCTTAACAGAACTCCTTCTTATGCTGTGCGCTTTTGCTGTGAATTTGCTGTGTAGCGCAAATTCTGAGTCTCTACTGCAAGTTTGTAGCGCTTTGTACTAACTTTCTACTTGCAGTAGACTGTCTCTTGTAGGCCAGCTTGAGTAGCACCGAGGGACATCGGGAGTTCACCTAGCAGCTTGCCAACCCGTGCAGGCGGTGTCGGCGGCAGGCTGGGCTCGGCGCGCCGGCTCCGCATCAACGTGACCGGCTGCTACCGCATCGAGGCAGCTGGCGCCAGAGGCGGCCCCAGCCTGTCCTCGCGGCCGGGAGGTCGGGGCGCTACGGCGGCTGGCAGCTTCGCCCTGACCGAGGGCGCCTGGCTTGGCGTGGTGGTCGGCCAGGCCGGCTCCGCGGCGACGGCCAATCTTGCCGGGGCTGGCGGCGGCGGCGGCAGCTTCGTGTACGCGAACTCTCCGGGCACCGGGCATCGGCGCAATGCCAGCGACTGCTTGCGCGACGGCAGCCCGACCATCCACTGCTACCTGCTGCTGGCTGCCGGCGGCGCCTCGTCGGGGATCAACGGTGGGATGAGTTTGGTTGCTATGCGGGGGGGATTTATGGGGACGACTTCTAGGAAATTAGCCTGTGATTTCTCAGTATTCTCAAGTATTTATGTGAATCATTTTTATTCTAAATACGAATACTATTGCTAGTTTAATAAGGGCGATAGAATTTTTTTGGTTGGTTGCTAAGGACTCTGGGAGTTCTATGGTTCGTTTCTAAGGTTGCTGGGAGCTTCAAGATTGGTCGCTAATGGCTCAGGGTGTTATTTGGCTGGTTGCTAAGGTCTCAGTGTGTTTATGGCTTGTTGCTAAGGTCCCAGGGTGTTATATGGCTGGTTGCTAAGGGCTCAGGGTGTTATATGGCTGGTTGCTAAGGGCCCTGGGTGTTTATGGCTGGTTTGATAAGGACGCATGTGTGGTATGGCTGGTTGCTAAGGACTCAGGGTGTTTATTGTTGGTTGCTAAGGACGCAGGGCGTTACATGGCTAGTTGCCAAGGACGCTAGAACTCGAACTCCGCAGGCGTGCCGGGCCAGGCGGGCACATCAGGCACGGATTCCAGCGGCAACCTGGCCAGCAGCCGCGGCCTCGGCGGCTCCAACGGCTCGCCCGGTTTCGTCGATCCGACCAGCTCCTACGAGTCGAACAACCACGGCGGCTGCGGCGCCGGCTGGCTCGGCCAAGCCGTTCATCCGCGTCGCGGTTTCGAAGACGGCGACCGCGGCGGCGGCCTCGAGCAGCTGTGGCTCGGCGGAATCGCCGGCAACGACGGCACTGGCGGCGCCGGCGGCGGCTTCAGCGGCGGCGGGGCGGGCATCGGCAACGCCCAGGCCGGTGGCGGCGGCGGCGGCTCCTACTGCAGCGGCAGGGACTGCTCGGCCGTCACGGGGGGAAACGTGGCCAGCGAGCGGGGCTTCGTGAACTTCCGCCTGCTCAACGACCGGCCAGCTGGATGCGTTTGAAAAAGCATATTTTACGCAAGGTAAACAGCGGGAGTAACTATGCGTGTATATTCAAAGCACGATGCCTCGTCATCTAATTAGTGCCAGCACATTAAAAAATCAGTATCAATTTGTCAGTGACAAATTTTATCATTTCTGGTGGTTACGCTAATGAGCTAGTGGATTTCTACAAGTGGACTAAACTATTTTTGAAAATTTTCTTCACTATTTGGCTAATTATCTAATCCGCTGTACTAAATAAAGTTTACATTCCCTGTCCTGAAGCTGACATTCTCTGTCCCTGAAGCTGAAATTCTCTCTGTCCCTGAGGCTGACATTCTCTCTGCCCCTGAAGCTGACATTCTCTCTATCCCTGAGGCTGACATTCTCTCTGTCCCTGAAGCTGAAATTCTCTCTGTCCCTGAGGCTGACATTCTCTCTGCCCCTGAAGCTGACATTCTCTCTGTCCCTGAAGCTGACATTCTCTCTATCCCTGAAGCTGACATTCTCTCTATCCCTGAGGCTGACATTCTCTCTGTCCCTGAAGCTGAAATTCTCTCTATCCCTGATGCTGACATTCTCTCTGCCCCTAAAGCTGACATTCTCTCTGTCCCTAAAGCTGACATTCTCTCTGCCCCTAAAGCTGACATTCTCTCTGTCCCTGAAGCTGACATTCTCTCTATCCCTGAAGCTGACATTCTCTCTATCCCTGAAGCTGACATTCTCTCTGCCCCTGAAGCTGAAATTCTCTCTGTCCCTGAGGCTGACATTCTCTCTGCCCCTGAAGCTGACATTCTCTCTATCCCTGAAGCTGACATTCTCTCTGCCCCTGAAGCTGAAATTCTCTCTGTCCCTGAGGCTGACATTCTCTCTGCCCCTGAAGCTGACATTCTCTCTATCCCTGAAGCTGACATTCTCTCTGCCCCTGAAGCTGAAATTATCTCTGTCCCTGAGGCTGACATTCTCTCTGTCCCTGAAGCTGACATTCTCTCTATCCCTGAAGCTGACATTCTCTCTGTCCCTGAAGCTGAAATTCTCTCTGTCCCTGAAGCTGACATTCTCTCTATCCCTGAGGCTGACATTCTCTCTGCCCCTGAAGCTGAAATTATCTCTGTCCCTGAGGCTGACATTCTCTCTGTCCCTGAAGCTGAAATTCTCTCTATCCCTGAGGCTGACATTCTCTCTGCCCCTAAAGCTGACATTCTCTCTGTCCCTGAAGCTGACATTCTCTCTATCCCTGAAGCTGACATTCTCTCTGCCCCTGAAGCTGAAATTCTCTCTGTCCCTGAGGCTGACATTCTCTCTGCCCCTGAAGCTGACATTCTCTCTATCCCTGAAGCTGACATTCTCTCTGCCCCTGAAGCTGAAATTCTCTCTGTCCCTGAGGCTGACATTCTCTCTGCCCCTGAAGCTGACATTCTCTCTATCCCTGAAGCTGACATTCTCTCTGCCCCTGAAGCTGAAATTCTCTCTGTCCCTGAGGCTGACATTCTCTCTGCCCCTGAAGCTGACATTCTCTCTATCCCTGAAGCTGACATTCTCTCTGTCCCTGAAGCTGAAATTCTCTCTGTCCCTGAAGCTGACATTCTCTCTATCCCTGAGGCTGACATTCTCTCTGCCCCTGAAGCTGACATTCTCTCTATCCCTGAAGCTGACATTCTCTCTGCCCCTGAAGCTGAAATTATCTCTGTCCCTGAGGCTGACATTCTCTCTGTCCCTGAAGCTGACATTCTCTCTATCCCTGAAGCTGACATTCTCTCTGTCCCTGAAGCTGACATTCTCTCTATCCCTGAAGCTGACATTCTCTCTATCCCTGAAGCTGACATTCTCTCTGTCCCTGAAGCTGAAATTCTCTCTGTCCCTGAAGCTGACATTCCCTGTCCTGAAGCTGACATTCCCTGTCGTGAAGCTGACATTCCGTCCTAAATTTGACATTCTCCGTCACTGAAGCTGATATCCGTTTGCTGAAGCTTTCATTTCTTGTCCTCAAGCTGATATTGAGGGAGTTTTAGCCTAGTGGCTAGGGCGCCTGCCTTATGACCGGAAGGTCGTGGGTTCGAGTCCCGGCCTCTAGGAGACAATTTGTGCCCTTGAGCAAGGCACTTAATCCCGCATTGCTTCAGTCCACCCAGCTGTGACTGGGTACCAGCATATGCTGGGTAATAACTGATCCTGAAGCAGGCCCATCTTACCCTGTCACTGTGCGGCTTTGTGAGTGAAGATTCACTGTTCGCCAGACAGGTTCAAAATAAAAAGATGGAGCTGGCAGTGGGTGCCTACCATGCCCGAGAGTGCTTCAGGTGCAACGGGTGTGCAGTCTTCACCTGCATCAGCACCCGCGCTACAGGTTTACCTGTCAGCGTCGGTTATTATTACTAAGCTGACATTCCCTGTCCTGAAGCTGACATTTTGTCCGTCCTAATTGGCAAAAAAATATTTTCATTTTATGCTTGGTAAGTGATACTAATATTCCTAATCTGTAAATAGATTTTTGCCAGACACACGCAATCCCTGTTTTTTTTAGCTTCCCTTGCTTGTCTGGACAATTTTGCACTGCTTCATTGCTGACAATTTTATTGGTGCCAATAAAATGATTGATTAATTAATTGGCTTCAAAGAGTTGATTGCTGCCCCTGCCGCTCTATTATCAAACAGAAGTTATAAAAACATCTTCCTGGTTTAACTGTTTTTTACGTGCGGCATATGGAATAGTCGTAAAAATAAAAAAGATACCCGCTGAAAGAATTGTACAGTAAAAATATTTTACTGATTTATTTTATATAGTGACAAAAAGTCCAACCGAAATCTTATTTCAGCTCAGAGCGCGACCTTTTTACAGCGTTATGTAATAAACGCATGTTGATAAAAGTCATGGTAGTAACCATGGCAACAAGTTGACCAATAATCATTCGTGCAGGGCAGCCCCAAGCAGCACCTCTTTTGAAGATAATCTTTAACAGCACAAACAGTGTTTTTGCCTTCTTCAATTTTCTTAGAAAATGATATATCGAGCTATATTATAACAAAATAACCCGATTCAGTTAACTGTTTTCTATTTCTGTCTGACTTTTTTTAGAAAGACGTGATAGATGTGGCGAGATGCAACACTCTCGCAAGGACACCTTAAGTAGAAGGACGGGACACTTCGTTTCCTGGAAAGTTTTTTTGAGTCCAATATACGCAAAAAAATCACAACGGAGATAGGAAATTTGCAGTTTTACGACATAAAATTAAAGATTGCGCTCGATTGGAAGCAGATGCAAGTCTCATCTTTTGATAATTTAAATTTGGTGGTCCAGTCACTTGGTTCACTCTTTGGATGGGCAATTTGCCATTTGCCAGTAGTTTTTGACGAAAGTAAATCAATATCAATAAAAATAATAGGAAAATCAATTTATCACAAATTAAGACGTACATAGTTCGATAGAGTAAGAAGGCAGGAACCACATATTAAAAGATAAGATTTGCATCTGCTTCCAATCGAGCGCAATCTTTAATTTTATGTCAAAAAACAGCGAATTTCCTATCTCCGTAGTGTATTTTTTTCCCGAAGATTAGACTCCAAAAACTTTCCAAGAAACGAAGTGTCCCGTCCTTCTACTTAAGGTGTCCTTGCACTCTTGTAGATCGCGCGATACACAATAATTGGACAAGCGTTTTCTTCCATCAACTACATTTTGTTATCAACTGTGCAATACGGCGTGTCTGTGCGGGACAAGCCATAAATCATCCAATATATATTTATTTATATATTTATATATTAAATAAATTAGAGCATAACGGATGAGCATTTAGCTTTGCCACCAATTTGTTTGAATTTGATCCAAAAGACAAAAAAATTTAAACCAGTAAAAAAGGCAACAACGCTGAAAACTAGAATAATCATTAAATACGAAAATAAAAAAGTAGCCGAAAGTGCCAAAGCTCCATCAGGTTAAGTACTCACTACCTCACTCACTGACGGAGCGAAGGTCCTTCATCACATTGCAGGCAGCGGCAAACAAGGAGAGAAACAACGGCAATAGAAAAAACACCAGATTTGATTTGAAGCAAAAATTAGTAAATTTTTGGTTTACTAAAGCCGAAAATTGAAAATCCTGACCAGGCTACTCAGAAGACGAGGGGAGGTCAGATTCAGTAGTATAAAACGAACATTTTACTAAGCGCGCCAATACAAATTAAAATTTGATGAAATTAAATGCGACAAAAATTGAAGCGCTTAGAGAAATGAGCCAGTGAGGAGTTTATAGATTTTTTGGGATCTAACAAGTGTTTTACGAGTAGACTGAATAAATGAAACAGGAAAATCTATATAGCTGAGATCCGCACTTTTATGGGCAGAGCGAGCGTGCCAATTAAGCGGTGAAAATCGACATTGTTTATTATGAAAAAGCGGCCAATTTAAAAAGGCGCTACAATCCTACCGATATGTATCGTAAAATACTTTCTAAGAGGTGAAAAAACGACAGGTTTTTGGTCCAACCCAACAGCAAGGCAACGCAATAAACAAAGGGAGAAAGACGACAAGCGTGTGAACCGCGCAGCGTGATTGAGGCAAATGAAGCGTTAGAAAAAAAAGCGTTACAATGCTACTGACTAAAAACAACACAGGCGAACCAGTAGTACAGAGCGGATGTGAACAGAGCGAGTTGGGGATCAGATCAGTCTGGTGGAATCCAGCGAGCGGATTAGGGCTTCGTAGACGAATTCGTACTGGCGAAGCGACTGCACGAGGCCCATGCGCTGGCCGCGCAGTGAGCACAACACAGTGGGCAGGCTGACTGATTGGTTGTGCTGCAGGCAGGCTTTGTACACCATTAGGCAGATCGCTAGGCCGCTGCGCCCCGATCCGTCAGGGCAGTGCAGCAGCACCGTCTGCCGGCTGCCCGACTCTTCCGACTGTAGGAGGCGGCGCAGCGAGTCAACTTCGTCTAGGAACACTGCGGCAATTCGAGGGGTTGGGGATATGTGTGATTAACATGAATAAGAATCGCATAGGGAATTACAAAAACTCGCAAGAATCCAATAGGGAATTCCGAAATATTACACCGAGAATCCCACAGGAAAGTCGAAACAATCACATCGAGAATTTCATAGAGAATTCCCAAAAATCACGATGAGAATACTATAGGGAATTCGCAATAATCAGGGCGGGAATTCCATAGGGAATTCCCAAAAATCACGGTAAGAATCACATAGGGAATTCCCAACCATCACACCGAGAATTTCATAAAGAATTACCAACAATCACGGAAAGAATCATACAGAGAAATCGCAACTATCACCCGGATAATTTTAAAGGGAATTTTCGCTGAGAATCCGATAGGAATTTCCAACCATCTGGGTTAGAATGCTATAGGGAATTCCCAACAATCGCACCGAGAATTTCATAGGAAATTCCCAAAAATCAGGGTGAGGATCCCATATGACATTTACAACAATCACAGCGAGAATCCCGTAGGGAATTCCCAACCATCAGGGAGAGAATCCCATATGGAATTTACAATAATCACAGGGAGAATCCCATAGGGAATTCCCAATCATCAGGGCGAGAATCCCATAGGGAATTCCCAACAATCAGAGCAAGAATCTTATAGGGAATTCCCAACAATGAGAGCGAGAATCCCATAGGGAATTCCAATCAATGAGAGCGAGAATCCCATAGTGAATTCTCATCAATCAGGGCGAAAACCCAATAGGGAATTCCCAACAATCACGGCGAGAATTCCATAGGGAATTCTCATCAATCAGGGCGAAAACCCAATAGGGAATTCCCAACAATCACGGCGAGAATTCCATAGGGAATTCTCATCAATCAGGGCGAAAACCCAATAGGGAATTCCCAACAATCACGGCGAGAATTCCATAGGGAATTCTCATCAATCAGGGCGAAAACCCAATAGGGAATTCCCAACAATCACGGCGAGAATTCCATAGGGAATTCTTATCAATCAGGGCGAAAACCCAATAGGGAATTCCCAACAATCACGGCGAGAATTCCATAGGGAATTCTTATCAATCAGGGCGAAAACCCAATAGGGAATACCCAAAAATTAGAGCTGGGGATGAAAATAAACGCCAAAACGGCCACTCACTGAGGAACTGGGCGGCGCTGGCCGGCACAAGGTCGGCAGTCCAGATCGGATAGACGAACAGCCAGACAGTCCTGACGCGGCCGGTGGCCAGCTCGCGGACGGCCAGGGTGGCGATGGAATAGTCGGTGTCGGGCGAGGCGGTGGCGTTCACCAGCTGCACCTCGTAGGCGGCATCGCAGACGACTTTCTCGCCGGGCTTGGTCGCAGCCGGATAATAGCGCGCCGTTTCGCCTGGCGCGCACAATTGGGCGACAATTCTGGCGCCGGATTCCCAGGCTAGGCGCCAGAAATCGGCGCGAGTATCGGCGCGAGGCGATTCGGCAGCGATGAACAGAGGCGCGTCGTGGCCAATATTGGCGGCCACCTCCACCTGGGAGGCGTTGTAATAGCCGTCGGGGTTGTCGGCTGTGCCCGACAGGGCGAACCGGTTGTGGTCGTAGGGCACCGCGTCTTGGCAACGATTGCGGACGGCGTTGTGCGGTCGCTTAGCAACAAGGCATTGGGCGCGACTGCAGCGGGTCTGGATTTGATCGAATTCGGCGCCCAGGTCCACTGTTGACCGGTGATCCTCCAGCTGCTGGCGCTGAGGATTTTGGGGTGAGGAAAAATCAGTTGTCAGGTTGTCAGATCTGGGATGGGTTGCTGGGGGATCTGGGATGGGTTGCTGGGGGATCTGGGATGGGTTGCTGGGGGATCTGGGATGGGTTGCTGGGGGATCTAGGATTCGTTGCTGGGGGATCTGGGATTCGTTGCTGCGGGATCTGGGGATGGGTTGCTGGGGGATCTAGGATGGGTTGCTGGGAGATCTGGGATGGGTTGCTTGGGGATCTGGGATTCGTTGCTGGGAGATCTACATGGGTTGCTAGGAGGATCTGGAAAGGGTTGCTAGGAGGATCTGGGATGGGTTGCTGGGAGATCTGGGATGGGTTGCTGGGAGATCTGAAATGGCTTGCTGGGGATAAGGGATTTGTTTCTGGGGGATCTGGAAAGGGTTGCTAGGAGGATCTGGGATGGGTTGCTGGGAGATCTGGGATGGGTTGCTGGGAGGATTTGGGATGGGTTGCTGGGAGATGTGATGGGTTGCTGGGAGGATTTGGGATGGGTTGCTGGGAGATTTGGGATGGGTTGCTGGGAGGATCTGGGATGGTTTGCTAGGAGGATCTGGGATGGGTTGCTGGGAGGATTTGGGATGGGTTGCTGGGAGATCTGGGATGGGTTGCTGGGAGGATCTGGGATGGTTTGCTAGGAGGATCTGGGATGGGTTGCTAGGAGGATCTGGATTAGTTGCTGGGAGATCTGGGATGGGTTGCTGGGAGACCTGGAAGGGTTGCTGGGAGATCTGGAAGTGTTGCTGGGAGATCTGGGATGGCTTGCTGGGAAATCTGGTGTGGGTTGCTTGGAGATCTGAGACTAGCTGACGCTTAAAGAGGGGAGCGAGCGGATTGCTAGTATTCGCATTCGAGAGTTTTTGTTGTGACAGTCTACAGTAAAAAAGAGTAATTACAAAATATTTTGTTCTTAAATGAAAACAAATTTTCTATTTGCTTACCCTTTCATCGCGCGGCATGTAGCTAATAGACAGTTCGCTCTGCTCCCACAGTAGGTTGGCTGTGCTCACTGTTAGAGACGGCTTCACATTGAGCTGCAAAAATATCCAGCGATGGAGATATCCCGTAAGTAGCGAAGATTTTTAAATAGAGTTTCGGGATTTAGGCGTTGAGGGATTTTCACACGTCATTTAATGGGGATTTAGATTTTTCCCCCAAAACTCACGGCGCTACTATTTGCCTGGGGCGCGTCGCCAGCAAAACACGCGCCCTCCTCGTCGTCGCTGTCCTCGTCAGAGGACGAAGGCGTCAAAGCCGTCGCGTTCGCGTCGGGCTCGTCGATTTCGTCGCTACAAAACGACTCGGTGCCGCCGCCGCCGCCGCCGTCGGCAGCTGCTGCAGCGGCGGCGTGGACCTCCGCAGCGATAGCAACCGAGGACGCTGTCGAACTGGACGAAGACGATTCGGACGACTCGGATGCGGACGACCGGCTGCTGCTAGCGGCGGCACAGTACGGCACGGCTTTGTGAAGCGCCTTCTCGGCTGGCTGCGGCCTGCCGGCGTTGAAACTACTCGACGAAGTCAATGCCAGCGCGGCTGGCGGCTTGGCGGGCAGTCGGTTGGACGACGGGCGGAGATTCTCGTAGTCTCGCCGGGACGACGGGCTCGCCTCGGCGGCGGCGGCGGCGCCGACAGCTACGGAGGCAAATCCGGCAGGCAGCAGGCTGGGCCGATGCAGATTCGGTGTGCTGTGGTGGTGGCTGGGATGGTGGCCCGCCGACACACTGGCCGATGCTGCCGAGGCCGCCGCAGCGGCAGCTTCAGCAGCGGCCGCCGCTGCCGTTGTCTGTTGAAAGTCGCGAACCAGACGGTGGGCCAGCTGGGTCTCACCCTGTGCGGCGGCAGCAAGGAGATTCGTGGAGTATTTAGTGAGCAAAATGTAATGGCCTAATTTGTGGCCACTGTGACCTCAGATGACCCTAAATACCCCAATGAGTGGCCAAGGTGACCTCAGATGACCCTAAATACCCCTAATGAGTGGCCAAGGTGACCTCAGATGACCATAAATACCCCTAATGAGTGGCCAAGGTGACCTCAGATGACCCTAAATACCCCTAATGAGTGGCCAAGGTGACCTCAGATGACCCTAAATACCCCTAATGAGTGGCCAAGGTGACCTCAGATGACCCTAAATACCCCTAATGAGTGGCCAAGGTGACCTCAGATGACCCTAAATACCCCTAATGAGTGGCCAAGGTGACCTCAGATGACCCTAAATACCCCTAATGAGTGGCCACTGTGACCTCAGATGACCCTAACTACCCCTAATGAGTGGCCAAGGTGACCTCAGATGACCCTAAATACCCCTAATGAGTGGCCACTGTGACCTCAGATGACCCTAAATACCCCTAATGAGTGGCCAAGGTGACCTCAGATGACCCTAAATACCCCTAATGAGTGGCCACTGTGACCTCAGATGGCCCTAAATACCCCTAATGAGTGGCCACTGTGACCTCAAATGACCCTAAATACCTCTAATGAGTGGCCAATGAGACCTCAGATGACCCTAAATACCCCTAATGAGTGGCCACTGTGACCCCAGATGACCCCAAATACCTCTAATGAGTGGCCACTGTGACCCCAGATGACCCCAAATACCTCTAATGAGTGGCCAATGAGACCTCAGATGACCCTAAATACCCCTAATGAGTGGCCACTGTGACCCTAGATGACCCTAAATACCTCTAATGAGTGGCCAATGAGACCTCAGATGACCCTAAATACCCCTAATGAGTGGCCAATGAGACCTCAGATGACCCTAAATACCTCTAATGAGTGGCCTATGTGATCTCAGATGACCCTAAATACCTACTGAGTGGCCAAGGTGACCTCAGATGACCCTAATTTGGGGTCCCTAAATACCTAATGAGTATTTAGTAAGTAGCTTTTATGACGTTAGATGACTTTAATTACCTAATTAGTGGCTATTTTGACCTCAGAGGACCCCATAGACATGCGCACCCAAATGTTTGACAGTTGTGACCTTGCATGAACTACCTCAAACCAAATGATCCTATGACCTAAAAAATAAGCTTAGATAATTCCAAACATCTCTGCGACCTCAGAGTGTACGTCATAGTACCCCCAAACACGACCAAAGAACCGGCTAAACTAACCTTGTCCAACACGCTGAGCAGATGATGCAAATCAGGCGTACTGCAAGCCACATTCTTATTGGCATTGGCCACGCCGCTAGCTAGCAGCAGATCTGGTTGAGGCAAATTGTCATAAATATGCTGCTGATGATGCTGATGCGGATGCTGGGCCTGTCCGATCACCGCCTCATCCTGCCGTTCCGGATAGTAACAATCCCCAGCCGCGTCAACGGTTGCCAATGGAAACGGATACTGCTGGTGCTGGTAGTGCTGCATCATGAGGAACTGGGGCTGATCGTAGTCGCCAGATTCCATCATTATCTGCTGCTGCTGCTGAGGCTGCGGCGGCGGCTGGTCCAGCAGCAGCCCGTCGCTCTCCAACGAATGCAGATAATTTCTGACGGTTCGACTGGCTGGACACTCCAATTCGAAGTCGCCTGCTCCGCCTGCGGCAGCGGCTACGGCGGCGTTGGCTGCCGCAACTGACACAGGATATTTTGGGGGTGGCTCCAAGTCAGCTGTGGCCATCACTGCCTGCTGCTGTTGCTGTTGCTGCTGCTCGCGCTGACGGATCAGAGCGGCATAATCTGACGCTTTACGATAGGACGGCAGGCGAATGTGCATCGGCTTCTGCTGTTGCTGCTGCTGCTGTTGCCAAGGTGAATAATCTCCGTTGCTTTTGTTGCCATTAGCAACCGGATTAGTAGGCTGAAGTTGCCTACTATTTCCGCTACTATTGCTATTGCGGCTGTTGTTGTTGTTATTGGCAACGCTGGTTGCTAGGGAAGTATCGGGTAACGTTTTGGCAGCAGCAGCAGCAGCGGTAGTAGTAGTACTTAAAGTAGTAGCTTTAACAGCGGCAGTTGGAGACTGGGGATCGTGGGCGGAGGCCGCTGATGAAGCGATAGGGATCTGCTGATGCTGCTGAGGAGGCGTCACAACCCTGGCGCAGTAGCTGATGTAGAAGGCGTGCAGTTGGGCGCAGTACTGCAGCACGTATTTAGCCGTGTCCGGGTCGTCAAGGCGAAGCTGCAAGTTGCCGCCGCTGGACGAGGACGAGGAGCCGCCGCCGCCGCCGGTTCTGGCGATGGAGAAGGTCCGGCCAGCCGATTGGAAGCTGGCGATGTCGGACCAGCGCAGCTCCACCTCGCCCATGTCCGCGTTGCCAAATAGGCGGACACCGCGCTGGGACAGGCCGAGCTTCACGTCCTGGCCTTTGCGGGTCTGCAATGTCGGGGGATGGGATTTATCACAATCCCATGGGATTCTTGGGTCGCTTCTAATGATAGGGATGGGATTTATCCCAATCAGGGATTCTTAGGTCTCCTCCAATGATAATGATGGGATTTATCTCAATCTGGGATTCTTCGGTAATCGGTACTCTTCTAACGATGGGGATGGGATTTATCCGAAACTGGGATTTTTAGGTCTCTTCGAATTATGGGGAAGGGATTTATCCCAATCTGGGATTCTAAGGTCGCTTCTAATGATGGGGATGTGATTCATCCCAATCTGGGATTCTTAGGTCACCTCCAATGATAAGGATGGGATTTATCTCAATCTGGGATTCTTTGGTACTATTCTAACGATGCGGATGGGATTTATCCCAATTCGGGATTCTTAGATCTCATTTAGTGTTTGGGATGGGATTTATCCTAAACTGGGATTTTAAGGTCGCTTCTAATGATGGGGATGTGATTTATCCTAAACTGGGATTTTTAGGTCTTTTCGAATTATGGGGATGGGATCTATCCCAATCTGGGATTCTAAGGTCTTTTATCCTGATAGTGATTCATTCCAATCTGGGATTCTTAGGTCTCTTCTCCTGATAGTGATTCATCCCAATCTGGGATTCTTAGGTCTCTTCTCCTGATAGTGGTGTGATTTATCCCAATCTTGGATATGAGGGAGACAAGAGTCCAATGAGAGCTGCATTTCTGATTCATGTCCATCAAAAGCTTACCTTAGCGGGAAAATAAGCCACGCCAAAGTGCGGAGTATTCTTCTGAATCAGCTCAATGTAGACGCACTGAGCCAGCTTGCAATCGGTGCCCTCCAACAGCTGGTACTGCTTGAGTATCTCTTCAACAATGTTTTTATAATCGGAATCGTTAACCGGCATCAGATCGTTGGAAATGTGCCGATAGTCAAGCAGATAGTCGAATGACAGGTTGGCCTGACTGCAGTCGCTAAAGTCCACTTGGAAACCGTAGGCAGCCAGGGTGATGGCTCGGGACAGTGAGCAGGGAATGAGTCCGCTCAGCAGGTTGTAGCGGAGCTGCAGGTAGTACAGTTCTCTGCAAGGTGGGGGGTTACCAGAAAGTCAGATGAGAGTGCTTTGAGGGTAAATATTTGAATCACTAACAAGGTTGCTACAGACTGGGGATCTGGGAGGGTGTCTCCTAACTTGAGGATCTGGGAGAGTGTCTCCCTACTTGAGGATCTGGGGGAATGTGTCCCTACTTGAGGATCTGGAAGGGTGTCTTCCTACTTGAGGATCTGGGAGGGTGTCTCCCTACTTGAGGATCTGGGAGGGTGTCTCCCTACTTGAGGATCTGGGAGGGTGTCTCCCTACTTTGAGGATCTGGGCGGGTGTCTCCCTACTTGAGGATCTGGGAGGGTGTCTCCCTACTTTGAGGATCTGGGCGGGTGTCTCCCTACTTTGAGGATCTGGGCGGGTGTCTCCCTACTTGAGGATCTGGGAGGGTGTCTCCCTACTTTGAGGATCTGGGCGGGTGTCTCCCTACTTGAGGATCTGGGAGGGTGTCTCCCTACTTTGAGGATCTGAGAGGGTGTCTCCCTACTTTGAGGATCTGGGCGGGTGTCTCCCTACTTTGAGGATCTGAGAGGGTGTCTCCCTACTTTGAGGATCTGGGAGGGTGTCTCCCTACTTGGGAATCTGGGAGGGTTATCTCCTAACTTGAGGATCTGGGAGGGTGTCTGCCAACTTGAGGATTTGGTAGGGTGTCTCCCTACTAGAGGATCTGGGAGGGTGTCTCCCTACTTGAGGATCTGTGAGGGTGTCTTCAAACTGGAGGATCTGGGAGAGTGTCTCCCAACTGGAGGATCTGGGAGGGTGTCTCCCAAATTGAGGATCTGGGAGGTGTCTTCCAACTTGAGGATCTGGGAGGTATCTCCCAACATGAGGATCTGGGAGGGTGTCTCCCAACTGGAGGATCTGGGAGGGTGTCTCCCTACTGGAGGATCTGGGAGGGTGTCTCCCAAATTAAGGATCTGGGAGGGTGTCTCCCAACTGGAGGATCTGGGAGGGTGTCTCCCAACTGGAGGATCTGGGAGGGTGTCTCCCTACTGGAGGATCTGGGAGGTGTCTTCCAATTTGAGGATCTGGGAGGGTGTCTCCCAAATTGAGGATCTGGGAGGGTGTCTCCCTACTGGAGGATCTGGGAGAATGTCTCCCTACTTGAGGATCTGTGAGGGTGTCTTCCAACTTGAGGATCTGGGAGGGTGTCTCCCAACATGAGTAAAAGTGAGTTAGTTCACCTGGCCACATCGTCCACAATAGCGTACGGATCTTCAACAAAGAACATCACTCCAAAGCGTAGCGAATGATCCAGAGCGTATTTATCTAGCTGGCGTTTCACAGGCTTAGCCAAATTGATCCACCGCTGACCCTTGGCGGACTGGTACTGCAAGCCGAAGTAATTCACATCGCGGATGCCAATTTTTTGAGCCACAAAATTGATGCAATCTTTGCCGCAAGTGTCAGCCGTAACCGTCTGATCAATAGTGGTTCCGTCTAACAAAGTGACGGATACAATAAAATAGCCTTTAGCCGATATGTCGTACCTATGACGACGTTGAAATTTCAGACGAAATACCGGCATGCTGAGGACGGGAGGGGTCTAGGAACACTGCTCGGCTAGTTGCTGAAAGAACATTTAGAATCACAGATGCTCAGCAATATATAGTTACAGAAGCTTGTCAGAGTTCATTCTTGCTTATTTTTAACGACTTCCTAGCCAATGAAATTAAAAGAGAGACAGAAAAGAACTGATAGAATGCTATGTATGCTATGGAATTCTAAAACTAGGCTAACTGGAGAGGAAAACAATTACTATATAGCTTTTAAGCTATAGACTACTAGGTCACGGGTTCGATTCCCTAATGCAACTAAATAAAATAATTTGACCTTGAGCCTGAAGGTACTTAAAAACCAGGTCTCTAAGAGTTTATAAATTAAAACTCAATGAGCTTGTCCTAAAAAAAAGATACGAAGGTCCCGAACTCGAACCTCAATTTTTAGGAAGCAATTTGTGACCAATTCTAGCGTTACAAGCCTATTTAAACAACATATCGAGAACCTAGATAGAAACTAGCTACAAAAAAGAGCAGAAAATTAGATCAAGTCACCTTTTTTGCAGGTAAAAAAAACATTTCTTTACTAACTAACCTACGAAACAACTGACTAAATAGCAAGTTTGACCCGTCACTGTGTTAGCAACAAAAGTAGCGCTCTGAATTTGCAGTTTGGCAAAATGCAAATGTTTTTCTACCCTATTAGCCAGATAGAAAAACTAATAATAAAACATAGAAATGACTGGTAAAAAAACCTTATAGACACGAATTACCATACATGGCCACCCACGGTATGCCTGTTTAAAGCATTTAATTAATTACTGCAACTTGTAGTACCCAACTCTTTCTGAGCTATTCTACTTACTAAACATAGAAAAAGATGGATAGAACAAGGTAAGACAGGACAGGAATCTCTTTTTAAGCTGTTTATTTTAATTGGTGTTCAAGACAAGCAGACAGACAATATTAGGGTACACGCCATTAAGTGCTCTTTTTCATGACTAAACTGCTTAAATGCACAAATTTTAACTCAGTATACAGTTGGTACATTATTGGTGAGCGATAAATAATTAATGATTATGAAAATCATAGATAATTTTAAACGGTTATTTAGGGTTTCCCAGGGTGGTTATTTAGGGTTTCCCAGGGTGGTTATTTAGGGTTTCCCAGGGCGGTTATTTAGGATTTCCCAGGGCGGTTATTTAGGGTTTCCCAGGGCGGTTATTTAGGGTTTCCCAGGGCGGTTATTTAGGGTTTTCCAGGGCGGTTATTTAGGGTTTCCCAGGGCGGTTATTTAGGGTTTCCAAGGGCGGTTATTTAGGATTTCCCAGGGCGGTTTTTTAGGGTTTTCCAGGGCGGTTATTTAGGGTTTCCCAGGGCGGTTTTTTAGGATTTCCCAGGGCGGTTTTTTAGGGTTTTCCAGGGCGGTTATTTAGGGTTTCCCAGAGAGGTTTTTTAGGGTTTCCCAGGGAGGTTTTTCAGGGTTTCCCAGGGCGGTTATTAAGGGTTTCCAAGGGCGATTTTTTAGGGTTTCCCAGGGCGGTTATTAAGGGTTTTCAAAGGGCGGTTTTTTTAGGGTTTCCCATGCCGGTTATTTAGGGCTTCCCAGGGCGTTTGTCTAGGGTTTCCAAGGGCGGTTATTTAGGGATAAATTAGGAAACAATTAAATCCCCAATTCAACCAATCAAACAAAGCCTAGCAATCAGAAGGCCAGCTTCTTCATCAACAAATAGACGTGAGAGTCGATCTGGAAGCTGTTCAGATTGCTGGCCTCGCCCATGAGCCGCATCAGCAGGCCGCCGTAGCTGACGTAGGCAGCCAAACGGCTATCGCCGGAGCCCTCGCCCTCCAGCCGGTACACCTTGCCGTACATGACGTATTCGAATTGGTCGGCGCGACTTCGAACTCCCCCGCCGCCGACGCCGCCGTCCTGCCACATCAGCGGGTCGAATTCGCCGTCGTCGGCGAGGCCGTCCTCGCGCAGGCTGGAGGCGATCACTAGGCGGAACTTCTCGCCTAGCTGCACCGGATAAAGCATCGTGTTCACGTCCAGAATGAGGTCCATTTTGAAGGACTCAGATTCGCAGAATAGGCGCGAGACTCGGTCGAATTTTTTTTCGACATTTTTAACGTCGAATATGTCTTCGAATATGGTGCCGGCCATGGGGTTGTCGAGCTGCGGGTACGGGGCCGAGCTGCTGCAAAGTTCGAGGCGGCAGGCTTCATCGATGATGCGACAGGGAGTGCCATTTCAGGTGGGGCAGGGGGCGAACGGTTTCCAGGTGGGTCAGGGAGGTGGGCGATTCCCAAGTGGGTCAGGGGGATGGGCGATTCCCAGGTGGGTCAGGGGGATGGGCGATTCCCAGGTGGGTCAGGTGGATGGGCGATTCCCAGGTGGGCCAGGGGGATGGGCGATTCCCAGGTGGGTCAGGGGGATGGGCGATTCTCAGGTGGGTCAGGGGGATGGGCGATTCCCAGGTGGGTCAGGGAGGTGGGTGATTCCCAGGTGGGTCAGGGAGGTGGGCGATTCCCAGGTGGGTCAGGGAGGTGGGCGATTCCCAGGTGGGTCAGGGGAATGGGTGATTCCCAGGTGGGTCAGGGAGGTGGGCGATTCCCAGGTGAGTCAGGGGGATGGGCGATTCCCAGGTGGGTCAGGGGGATGAGTGATTCCCAGGTGGGTCAGGGAGGTGGGCGATTCCCAGGTGGGTCAGGGAGGTGGGCGATTCCCAGGTGGGTCAGGGGGATGGGCGATTCTCAGGTGGGTCAGGGGTATGGGCGATTCCCAGGTGGGTCAGGGGAATGGGTGATTCCCAGGTGGGTCAGGGAGGTGGGCGATTCCCAGGTGGGTCAGGGGGATGGGCGATTCCCAGGTGGGTCAGGGGAATGGGTGATTCCCAGGTGGGTCAGGGAGGTGGGCGATTCCCAGGTGGGTCAGGGAGGTGGGCGATTCCCAGGTGGGTCAGGGAGGTGGGCGATTCCCAGGTGGGTCAGGGAGGTGGGCGATTCCCAGGTGGGTCAGGGGGATGGGTGATTCCCAGGTGGGTCAGGGAGGTGGGCGATTCCCAGGTGGGTCAGGGGGTTGTCGAGCTGCGGGTACGGGGCCGAGCTGCTGCAAAGTTCGAGGCGGCAGGCTTCATCGATGATGCGACAGGGAGTGCCATTTCAGGTGGGGCAGGGGGCGAACGGTTTCCAGGTGGGTCAGGGAGGTGGGCGATTCCCAGGTGGGTCAGGGGGAAATGAATCTCAGCTCAGGTGTGTCAGGGGATGGGCTATTATCAGGTGGGTCAGGATTTAGTTTTTTATTAGAGATAGCTATGATAAAGTAAGCGCAAAGACCAAGTTATTTATAAAGCAATTAGATGTGTAAAAACTTTATCTATCAGTTTTTTCATACACGAAGGCAAAATAATTAATTACGACATGAACAAGAAAATACCACTGGGAATTGTTTTAGTTTTTGCTCTGCAAGAAATAATGCCGGTAGAAGCTAATCAGCCAAGCTAGGGAGGCATGTTAGTTTATGCTACTAACAAGTAGCTAGCTAAACCAGCAACATGCATTAAAAATCACTGTTCTGCATCAATGCATTTAAAAACAATCTGATTTACAAAATATTAACCTGTTGAATGCAGCACAGAGCTAGCTACAGGATGGTAGGCAAATAACAGAAAACCATGGGAACAAAATCGATCTGATCAGGGAAAATACATTTGGGTGCAAATGTACTTATTGACAGTCAATCTCTGTGATAGGACTTTTCCGTATGACCCTGACAGTGCATAGTGCAGCCGCCACCTTCGTCGTCCTCGCTGTCAGACTTACCTGGATTGTCCGGATCAAACTTTCTAGGCTTCTTATAAACGCAACAGCATTTAGACTTTTTCCGGCCGAGATGCTCGTTGTCAACCGTGTCCTGAGCGAACTGCACCTGTCTGGCGTCCTCAGCCGCCGAGTCGATCAAGCTCAAAGTGACAGTCTCCTCGCGTGGCTGCTGCGAATCTACGGTTACAGTTTGCGAGCCGCTGGAATCCTGCAGCTGCTGCTGCTGCTGAGGCTGCTTGCTCATTGGTTTTTTTTGTTGTTGATTTATTCAATTAATTCTGTAAGCCTACTTTCAGTAGTGTCTGTAGCGCTTGGAGGGCACACTGGGGAAATAGAAAACTGAAATTTAGATTTTATAGTGTAATAATTAAGAGTGGAAGCGTTTAAAGGATACAAATGTTTTCTCTATATAAAAAGAGAATGTAAATAAGCAAAAACAGAGACACTAGCTACAAAGACTGGACAACTGATCAAAGTTTAAAGTCCCCAAGAGATTTATTGATCATTTTACAATTAAATTGACTGCATTTGAATAACTAACAAATCATAAATAAATGCTGTAGCGTCACTCACTGAACACAATAATTATGGGAGTTTATTAGCCAGTACAAAATTTGAAGTGAATGGTTAGTCTCAATTACTTTTTTTAGTAAAGAACCCTAACAATAGAATTCAAAAGTAAAAGAAGTAGGAGAAGCGTAGCTAGATATAACATACTAAAAACGGCCCATTTTAGGGCCCAGTCAAGAATCTAGTTGGCAACGGCAGCCGCTGGTGCAGCAGCAGCACCAGCCGCGGCGGCCGACTTGCTCTGCATTGCCTCCTTTCTGGCAGCGTTCTGCAATTCAACAGTGTCGCATTCGTCAGCGGGCAGTTGAACATACCGAACCACGGAGCCTCGGATAAAACAGTTCTTCATTGACATCATGTGGGGATATTTGTTGGGATCAGTCACACTGATGTCATTCAAATGGATGTTAAGATATTGGTCAACTGATTGCAGGGTGCCGCAGATGCTCAAATCATTTTTGAGCTCCACCACCACGTCCTTGCCCACTAGGGTCTTGAAGAAACTATAGAACAACTGAAATATAAAATCAAGCAAGAAAATTAATTAATTGCAGTTTCAACAATTTTTTTATGTAATATATTTACTGGTTATCCTAAATTTTGTCACTTACAGTGCTGCCCCTCACCAAGGTAAAAAAATATATTTAATTTTATACCCTTCTAAAAAATTGCCCAAGTCCAGAGTTGAAGAGTTGATTCTTAATGGTAGTTGGAAGCTCATTTTCAATATGTCTTTAAGTGATCCTCAATAGGACAATACTAAAGAGCTATTGACTTTTTATATTGAAGCCTCAGTCATGAGTGGCCATAGCAACCATGGGAATTATCTATAAATTATAAAATTATTAATTAAAAATTATAGATGATCACTTCAGAGCAGTGATTTGTTGACCAAAATATTTTTCTGCTTTAGAGATTTGGATATGTATATATTTAAAAATTATGATCAAATGTTTGTTAAGCAAGCAAGTAAAATATTCAATTTCTAGATTCCAAAGATTCCTATATTAATTGAATATCACCTTAGCAACTTGAAGTCCATTTAGAAAGTTAATGAACAACCTTAGCAGTTTAATAACCCCTTGGTATTTTAAAAATCCCCCCAGTATGTAAGCAACCCACTTAAGCAATTTAAAACATCTTTCTATATTAAAAAACCTTCTAATTGCAAATTAAAACTTCATTTTGCAAATAAACTCCCATCTGTAAGTTAACTACAGCTCCCTAAAAGTAAAAAAATCCTGTAGAAAGTTAATAACTTCCATTAGCAATATTCAATTCCTAGAATCATGATAGCACAAATTAGCTCTTTTGCACCAAATGGTTGCCAAAGCTTGTTAAAATTAAATTTGGTACCATTACTTGAATCAACTGGTGCCAACATTTCAACCACATATTTTGAAGATTGTATGCAAGAAAACAATATTTTGTACATTTCCAATAATCAATATATCAATAGAAAATAAAAAAACATGACTAATGATTTACAAAAATGAGTTAAAAAAAATCCCATTCTATTCTAATACAATTTTTATAATTTTAGTTGGCACCTTGATTTTCTGGCATCCTTATCATAAATACTCAATTTAAATGAAAAAACCTATCTGGGAGGATATATAACTAGAATTATAATAATTCATAATCCTTTATATAGAAAATTGAGACCACAAAATTATTTGGTAACCTATAGTCATAAGTCATAAAGTCATGATGCCTTAAAACTATAGAGTAAAGACTTTGATAAAGATAATATATAAAACTTGAATCATAAAGATGCATATGCCTAGAACCATGATGAAAACTTATTTCTACTACTATAGGTTATGGTGGAGCCTCCCTTTAGGTGGGACCTAGAAGGTTTGGACATTTATTTTAGGGTAAGTTAACCAGGACTTACTTTTCTTGCAATTTTGACTTATTAATGCACTTGTTAATACTGCCAGCTAATTAAGGGGGTAGCAAAAAACTTAAGTTAACTTTTAGTAATAAACAATCCATAGGATTCCATGTCAAGAGCTGCCAATAGTGTTGTCCTATCTAATAAGTAGTAAGCGGTCACTTAACTAAATAATTAAATAGTGTCAATGTCTAACAACATTTCAAGCCAATTCCAAGGCATTTCTAATAGTATGAAAGTCCTCATTGGTGGCTATATCACCATAGCCAACATGGGCTTATCCAAAGACTATCCAACTAAGAACCCCAATATTGTAGTCCTATAATTGATTTCTCATAATTGGACCTTAAATTTGTTTACTATTCTATCAGAACACTTTAGCAGAAATTCCAGAAGCAGCACCAACTTACAAAGACTGAAACTACCACTAAGTCACAGCATTAACCTTATATGAGGCTTAGCAACGGGTACCAATCACTTCGGCTACGATCACTTCGGCTACAGTCATTTCGGCTACAGTCACTTCGGCTACAATCATTTCGGCAACACAGTCACTTCGGCTACAACCTGAAAGTATAGTTTCAGCTATAAAGCGTAATCACTTCGGCTACAATCAGCTACAGCTACAATAAAATAATAAAAATTGGTTAACTCAAGTGGCTTGAGTTGAATGCACATTTGCTAAAAATAAATACATTTGTTTTATTGCTTGGTTTGCGGTGCAGTCAAGTGGGTGCAAAATATAAAATTGCACATATATAACTATGTAGAAGAGTTCCGCAGTAATTTTTTCTATAACTGTTCAGCTGGTATACTGTACTGAAAAGAGTTTATAACTTTACTAAAATATATATTTTTTCAGTATATAAGAGGTGAGAATCAATCAAAAGGTCAATCATGACAAAAGACCCGAAATCATATAATTCAAATTATGGTGATGATTACAGAAGCACTATCTGGCACCATGCACAATCGTTAAGTACGAATTGATGGCCGAGAGTCTAAGTTTGCCGACAAGATTATAGGGACGCTTTGCTAGCTGTCCGTTCAAGTCACGACTAACCCCAGGAGACACAAATGTCACGGCCGCCCTCGCAGAGGTGTGCTCAGTGGAGGTGTGCCCAGTGGGTCCCCCACCTGCTCACTGAGTTGGAGCAAGCCGAGCACGTGACGTCATCTTCCACCATGACAATGCACCAGTGCACACAGCCAGACTGGTGGCATAGTGCTGGAGTCATGGGGCTGGGAGATCTTTGAAGCATCCGCGTTATATCCGCATATACATTACTAGCACTGATATGTATCCATAAGTTCGCATATACGACGTATTTTCATGCAAGCGATTCGCGAGAAATTTTTACTGTGAGGAGACTTACAGTAGAGACTCAGCGGGAAATAATATTAATCTGAATGCATGCTGGGCATATTATATGAATGCATGTATTTTCCTTGGCCATTTGCGTGAAAAAAAATTGTGGGGAGACTTAGTGGTAAGTGCCCTTGGGCAGACACCGGATGCCCCCCACCCACCATCCTTATGGGGGCACGTAACTATACATGCTAAATACGTGCTATGTGATGTTATTTAAATCAAATTCTTGTTTAAGTGCACAAATCGTGAATAGATAAGCCGGCACAACCTATAAATCCTCCAAAGTGACTGAAGTCGAAGTAATTGTAACCAACGTGATTGTGCTTGCCAATGGCATGTAGCCGTAGTGACAGTAGCCGAAGTGACTGTAGCCAAAGTGACTGTAGCCGAAGTGATTCTACTTGTAAATGGCATGTAGCCGAAGTGACCGTAGCCGAAGTGACTGTAGCTGAAGTGACTATAGCCGAAGTGATCTGTAGCCGAAGTGATTGTAATCCTTAGCAACAACCTAAAGGGACCAGCCTGCCTAACCTAATTGATCTTTATATATTTTGCCAGGCACCTGTGGTTTTACCCTAGACATAGAGCAATAATCTACCTAGTAATTCTATGGCACTGTAGCAATTTGGGGAGTTATCTATCTAAAAACTGGCAATACTAAAGGTTGACCATATAAACTATTATACTAGGAGTAGTCAACTATATAGGAACCATGAATAAATGCCATGTATTAGTCATTTTTAATTGCCAGCAATAATCAAAACACACCAGCTATTTGGTAGAATTTAGACTTGATACCTAGCATAATGAAGCAGCTTGCAACCTATAAGTATAAGCCCAGTCCATTTTATTGCCTATTAGCAATCTAATATTGATCCATATCAATTCTTTTACAGCATTGCAGCTAAGAAAATGCCTAGTGGTAGCCAAAATTTTAAATCTACCAAGGTAATTTTCCTAATCTAAAAGGATAGCCAGCCCAATGAACTAATTCTTTGTTTATACAATGTCTAGCATAAAGTCCACCATAGCATAGGATTCTATTACTTGTAGGAAGACATTTAGAACTTTCTACAAAATTTATTAAAAAGTGGTCAAATATTTCTAGAGAGTTCTATTATCTAATAATTTCTAACTAGCTTCTTTGAATTTTCTTTGATAATTAATTTTGTTTATACAAAAAAGTTAATTTAACTTTTAATATATTTTTAATTTAGTATATTACTCTATATTGTAATAAAGTTGGTACAACTACATAGAACATTTGTAAAATGCAAGTAATTTGATATAAATATATATACCTAGCTAACAAACTATCATTCTCCTTTAGCTCATTAATACATTATCTTGTTAATATTAAGAAGAAAATAAAAACAAATAATTACCACCTTCATTTTTAATTAATTTAATTTTTACTACTAAGTGGACTTGCAGGCCAATTATTATAAACTAATACTAAACATAGATACTTTATTTCATTAGGGCCTAACTTACTGTTAAATTAAATATTTATATTTTTTACACTTAGTATTTGAATTTTACTCTTTAGACTGTAGATATATAGACCTATTATGCATTAATTAAAAGAAAAATTGCCCTTTACTCTTAAAATTTTATTAAAAAGTTTAATCACATTTAACAATCCTTATTTTGCACCCATAAGAAAGGTTAGGAAATTACTACAAGTTGAAGTAGACTTGGTGTCATTTAAAATATATTCTTTCAACATTTTTGGTTTGCAAAAACTTCAAAAAATACTACTATAGTGCTACTTATGCAAAATTTGCTAAGTTGCAACTAGAATAAAAAAGAATGCGAAAATTTCACGCTTGATTATATGCTTTACCGTAGGCCTAGCCTGATATGTTAGTAGCAGTAGCCAGCCAATTGATTTATAAATTCGAAAATAAGTTTCAATAGGTCCTAGTTAGTAGAGTAACTTGAACACAAAGTAACTTGAAAACTTGAAAACTTGAATACTTTGAAAGTAAATTAAAATAAATTGAAAATAAATTGAAAACAAATTATCAAGACATGCATAACAGCCAAATTGGGATCAACATGGAATTTGATATATCTAAAAATAGAATCTGAGGGCAGGGTTGGAAGTTCTTGTTTTTGTTGATCAAAGTAGGGAAATCAAGCTGTTTGAATTTGATTTTTTCTTAGATGTGGAGGTTCGAATTAACAAAGTGTGAATTAAATAATGGGGATATTTTAAACCGGGTCCTTAAGGCCCAGGGGAAAGGTAGCTAGTTAGTAGTTCAAGCCATGCATCATCACAAGCAGTGAACAAAGATCCAGTCGTCTTTATCAGTAACTTTTTACTTCTAGATTTTTTAGTAGACGACACAGCATGGTTTTTATGGTTTTATTTATAATACAACCATGGCTCGATTGATTAAAGTCAATAAAACCAGTAAAAAAACAAACATTACCTCACTCAAATTCCTTCCTTTAATTGGTTACATCCAATCAAATAGATGATGAGATATAAATAATTCTTGTAAACGGATAAAAATGTTGACTGTTTGTCTAGTTCAATGGACTAGGAAATCCTTCCCCTTGCCCCCGCACAAGGAGCCGAACTCCCTGGTTGGGCGGCGCTGCCTGCCCTGAGCTCGGGTTGATCAGGCATCCGCTTCAGCCAGAGCAGTAGATAGTGATCTTTTACGACGCCAGTAAACATCCTAGGAATCGTGACAGGGCACTGACATCCGCCAAAGTGAGGAACAATAGAATTCTCATCGAACCTGTGCGAACGCGTTAGTTGGAGATCTCTCCACGAATAATAGAAGTAGTCTGAAAATACGAGATCGTAGTCTGGGGACTATTTTGTTTAGTTAAATATTTGCCTATGATGTGACTCGACCCGATGGTTGAGTCGCTGCTGCCTGAGCTAAGCCTCAAAGGACAACAGGCCTTGCCTTCTCGCTTGACCCGCCCCGAAATGATGTACTGGTAGCTTGGATGTCACTGAGCGGCTAAGGTCCTAAAGTACAAATATCTGGCCCAAGGAGTTTTCTAAGGTAATCCCGGGGTGCGAGCCCAGGACCTGCCACCAGCCACCTGCGGCGATAGGCTCCTAAAACTACCTCCTGACGAGACGGGGCTCCCGGACGATGGGCCGTCAGCTAGTTTAGGGCGTCAGATAAAGTACATTAGCCGATAATGAGGGACTCTGCACAGGGCATAACGATGGGCTGGCGAGCTCTAACAAGGACTTTTCTAGGGGTGCAGGGGGCCTCTTTCGAGGTGATTTGCGGAGGGAGTTGGATTGAGGTGCTACATCTGCTGACTAACCTGGGGCGGGCTGCTCCATGCTAAAAGTACGTTACTAATCTTGGGGGTTTTATCCCATGTAGAGGTTCGTGGGGCGCCTGGCATGATTAAATGAGGGACTCTTATCAGCCCCAGTCTGTGCACGGCTTTTAGAAGGTTTTTATGCTTACATTGACTATTCTAACAGGCCTGGAGGCGCGCTATCTACGATCCTAAACGACTCAGGCTTCACATTAAAGTACATTAGCGGCTTCCAATCTCCATGTGGCTCCCCACAGCGGCGCACTAGCGGTTTAAGCCAGATGCGGCATGGCTTAAATAAGCAAATAAATACTAATAAAAAGGGGGATCAACTGCAGTTTACACCCGCTCAATGGCTCTGAACTGGCTCCTACCAGGTCGGCGGAATTATTATATTAAAGACCCTAAACTGAATCAGACTGGAAAAACTCGCGCACTAGGGACCCAAAGCAAAGCAGCAGAAACAAAACAAGGGGGTCACTTACCAGCCGCTCGAAGCTCAGCTGCAGTCAGGTCAGGGTCAGGCGTGTCGCTGTCGGTCAGGCCGGGGTCGCTGCCTCGCCGGATGTCGGGATGCCAGTCGTTGTCACTGGGGCTGTCGCTGTAGTTGCTGCTGGGGCCGGAGATACCTCGACGACCAAAGCGGGGGCCGGGACAATCGCAACTGGGGAGTGGGCTTCCTCAACCCAGAAGGGGGAGCGTCGGAATGTCGCGTCGACGGTGAAGGGGGCTGACCGGGAGATACCTCGACCGGACAGGGACCAGTCGGGAGGACAGGGGTTGCTCCTGGAGATACCTCGACAGGGAGACAGGGATGTCACTAGAGCCTGAAAGGTTGGAGTTTTCGCGGCCAAAATCGACTTGCTTATAAAGCGTGAATCTCACGCGTCACGCGCGTGAACCGTGATGCTGACGCCAGCTGACCCGACCCTGAACTGCAGATTCGCTCCAATTGGCTGGAAAGTGGTACATGTCAGGGGTAAACCATGAGTCAGCGATGACTCATGGGGTGGGTGGTGATGACGCAACAAGCTCATTAATTATGAATATTGTTAATATTGGTCACAGAAAAATGAGAGTCATACGGTTGGAAAGATGATGACGCGCTGATTCTGAAATCCTACAAATATTAGAGGTCCCTAAAGTACCGGAGGAATATTCTCCAAGTACGCACTTGATGAACTGAGTACGTTCCGCTCCAGTGAACCCGAAAAATAGAGCGGAGGGGGGTGGGCGTCAAGGTCACCCGTGGTTGCGCAACCCACGGGTAGAACGATGAGTCACCCGGCGAGTCATCCTCATTACAGTAGAACAGGCTGTAGCACGCCTACCAGGGACTGTTACAAGCTAGGGCACGCATAGCGATGGAGCACTAAGGTGAGGGATTGCGAAAAGATTCTGGGTGGCCAAGCCAGGATTCATCACTTCCCCCGCCCTTTTGTGAGCTTAGTAAGCCTGCGAAACTTAGGTCATATCACCAAACCCTATGAGTCCTGGCTACCCGCAGACACTTGTCTCATTACTTAGGCACCTAGGAAGCGCGATTCCTGTCTAACCAGAATTTACACAGAAAATAAGCAAAACGTACAGTATAGTTCGCGCTCACTGGCCGCATACAAAACAGAAATTTTTTTGGATTTTTGGATTTTTTTTTCAGGCCAGTGCCGCGCTCATACAGTAAGGGTGCAATTACTACAAACCTAAGTGCATAATACCGTATCTAAACACAACATCGAGAGGAGGAGGGAAAAAGAAGAGAGGAAACGAGGACGGAAGAGAGGAAAAGAAGAAAAGAACAGAAGAACATGACACAGGCATTCAACTCAGGCATTTGAAGAGACAAGCAGGCACACAAAGAAGTATCAGTGGCCTGGGAATTCCCAGAGATGCGGCCACTGATAGGTACAAACCACACAGGCATACAAACAGACACACAGGGAAGGACAAAAGGTTAAACGGGGACGCTAGGCCCAGCGAGGCCTGCGCTTGCCAAACCATTGGGGAAAGGAGGAGGGATGGGTGAGTGGAGTTGGAAAATTGGGGGCCTCTGAGCATTTGTTTTAATATTTTTATGCCCTCCATGCTCTCATACTCTCATGAAAAATGTTGAAAAATGTAAACGGTGAGTGTACTGAAAAGGTGCAAAAGACAAAATTGGCAAATATACTCTTATTCAGTAGCCATGGTCCTTTGTTGTATGATTGATGGATGATAAAAAATCAAGTTTTTTATTTGATTGCATATTGCCATTGGCTTAACTCATTGTACTCAAAGTATATTAGGAAAAATATTTGTCATTTTTTCACCAACTTAATGCGTATACCTGTGCAAAATTAAGTTTCTTTATACTAAAATTCCTGTGATTTTAAAAATCTACATCGACACCAGATTCGTCACTACTATGAGCGTAAGCAAAAGCCGATTGACGGTGTCATGGAATGATGACTGGCTGCAGCATCTAGATAAAAATGGTGACAAAGTCGGCATGTGGGCACAGAGGCTCGGCAGTCATGGTGCTACAGCGCGTTGTACTTGGTGCACGAAGAATTTTGAGATTAAAAGTGGCCTGACAAACTTCAAGAGCCACGCCACTTCTGCCAAGCACGTAAATATTTCTTCCGCCCGAAAAAACTGTGCCAAACTGCCCGTAACGATAACTCGTAGTACTGGTGCTGCTGGCAGCTCAAGCGATACGGTTCCTGCATCGAACTCATTGGACACAAGCGGTGCTATTTTTGAGGCAAGGGCAGCTGTGATCCGATGTGTTACGAGACTCGTCCTCAACGCTCGCAGCTTCGAATCAGAGGCAGATATCGTTGAGGACCTCGCTGCTATTTGCCCGGATTCGAAGATCCCTGCCCGTATGCAGCTTCACGAAAGTAAGATTGCTTATCTCCTTCGTGATGCACTGTTTCCGTACGTCAGAGAAGAAGTGCTGCAGGAGATCCGTGGTGCCGATTGGTACTCGCTACAAATCGATGAAGCGAATAAAGGAGCCAAATACCTTGGAATTGTCGCCCGCTTCCTACCTAAAACGTCGCTTGACGTCAAAGTTTTATACATCGACTTGTGTGAGTTAAAGTCCACAACCGCTGAGTCAATGTCGGCTGCCGTCCGCGAGTCTATGACGGAGTGTGGGCTCGACAGCAGGAAGTGTCTCTCCATAATGAGTGACAGCTGTAATGCTATGCGTGGTGCCAGAAGTGGTACAGTGGTTCGGCCAAAAAAAGACGGATTTCCCAACATAATCGAACTTGGCGGCTGTTCCTTACACCATGTAGCGAATGTAGCCAAATATGCCTGTGGTGCTTCTGACCTCGGAGCGTCAGTAGAACGCATGCTTAAGGAGATCTACGTCTAGCTCGTATTTTAAGACATCCCATTCGGAAGGCTTTGGCAACGTTCTTTCTGACAGCTTCAGTGAGATAAAGGAAATGGCATTCATCCGGCCTGTTGAAACCAGATGGCTCCAAATGCTGCCTGTTGTCCAACGAGTGCTCCATCTGTATGCGCCGCTAGTAAAATTCTTTTCGGAATTGAACGTGAATAGCAGGGCCTCAGGGCAGCATGCTGGTACAATCAAAAAGGCACTGCAAGATCGGAAGACAGAGTTCTTCCTTCTCTTTTTAGCGGAAGTCTTGCAGCCACTCGAGCGCTTTGAGCTTCTCTTCCAGCAGGAAAGCAGCCAGCTCCACCACCTACACAGTCAGATGATGGACTTGATGAATCGCTGGTTGCTGCGGTTCGTAGAATCGACTAAGCTTAAGGTTAATCATCCCTGGAAGGTTGACTTGGACGATGCAGGTGTCTGGCTAGGTCCCTACCAAATCGGTATGGGCGAGCCAGCAAAGCGATTGTGTGCCGACATGAGTGTTGATGACCAGAAAGTCTGCCTGCGTGCGATGAAAGACTTCTTCCGGGTTAGAACCGAAAAGTTGAGGGAATATTTGCCTTTAAAAAGCAAGTTCCTCTCGGCCTGCCAGATGCTAGACCCTAAACAGCAGCGGCATTCCTCCTATGTTAACTGGGTTACAACTCTCGCCAAGAAGATGCCGGACGTTTTCGCCGACACGGAGATCGGCAGTCTAGAAATCGAGGCACGCCTACATCAATCGGCGCTCCCGGTCCCGGAGTCCGAGACTGCTACTGATCAGAGCAATGTCAGTGTCGTCGAATACTGGGAGACAGTTTCCGAGGCTGGAAATCGCCCTCTGCTGGTAAAACTCGTAAGAGCACTGCTCGTTCTACCTCATGGTAATGCAGAAGTTGAGCGAGTTTTTAGCCAAGTTCGGGACACGATTACCAAGAAGCGGACGAGCTTGGCGCCCTTCACAGTCAAGGCCTTAACAGTCACGCGTTCCTGCCTGGCCGTGAAGATGTGGACTGCCGCGTCCCTACCTGTCAGCTTAGGACTAAGAAATATGTGTGCTAGTGCACATTCAGCTTACAGACAGCGGCTGAAAGATGAGGAAGCTAAAGCCGAACAAGAGCGACGTGAAAAGCTAACTAATGCCGTATTCACAGAGGTGCAGGCTGAAAAGAAAGCCAGCAAGCAACTCGGCACGTTAGAGAGTGAAATGTATAACCAAGGAGAGAGATCGAGAAAAAATCAAAGAGAAGAGTGCTGCTCTCTCTTTGCTTGACGAAGCTCGGCGGAAATCGGAGGCAAATGAAAACGAACTAGAGGGGCTCCGCAAGGAGCAGGATCGCCTTCGAAAGAGAAAAGAAGAGGAGTCAGAACGAATTACACAGGCCGTTTTAAAGAGGAAGGCTGCGGAGCTTGCAGTTATTAAGCCTCTACCAGTAGCTATTGCGCAAACGAAGTTTCGACGGGACTAAATTTTTGCATCATTAGCGCTCGTTTTTTAAGTTCGACTGCTTAATAATATGAAGTTTACATGAGCTCGTTTCAATTCTTAGTTTAATCTCATTAGTGTATGTTTTCTGTGCCATGCGATTGTAACTGTCAAGGCTTGAAGTTAAGAGATATGTTTTAAAAAAATCAATAAAATTTGCTCCAACCACACCAGTACTGCGTACTGGTCTATTGTTTCTATCACAACATTATTAAACGTACTGATTTTAAATGTCGTCATTTTCAATAAGTGTGCACATACCATGTAGTTAAGATTGAGACCATCGCGGACTAGACGCGAATTTTTTTCAGAGGCGCGAAAAATTGGACACATGTTTGCCACGGCCACTGCCCAGAGGGTTATCAGAGACGAAAATTCCTACAGAGAGAGAATTATTTTTAAAATATATTTCTATTTTTTGGCGTTTTTTGGCAGTTCACGGTTTTGGCGGTCCTTACTCCTTCCTCAATTCTCTGTTCTATAATTAATAAGTCTTATAATAAGTACTAAGTACTAATAAGTACTAGTAAGTCTTAATAAGTACTTTCTTAAGCTAACGCTAATCTCCTTATTAAGGTAAATCTCTTCGCAAAAGCCGCCCTGAGCCGGGGGTCGCAGGGAAAGAGGGGAGAAGGGAAAGGGAACGGGGAAGAGAGAAGAAGAAAAAGAGAAGGGGAACAACAGCTTATCTGTCACAGCTGGCGCTCAGCATTACGTTGGGCTCGCACTCGGTTGACGGCGCTTCTCCATCGGGCCATCAGCGCGCGGGTCAGTTGAATTGGGAGCACCAGTCGCTGGTCGAGCCGATTCACCATTGGAACCGGCCGCTGTTCTTCTAAGCCGCAGAGTTGGGCGAAGCCGGCCTGTCGCGCCAGGAGACCAAACGCCCGGTTCCTGCGGAGTTGCTGGCGGCTCAGTCCGTGGACCTCTGGGGCGCGGGCCAGTAGCAGTCGGCGTTGCAGCAGTGAAGTTGGCTGGAGGGGCAAGCCGGACTACAGGCGTTCCACTAGCCCGATGACCAAGACTGTCAGCGTACTGTCGAAGCTATGACAGGTGGCCAGCGCGGCCGCCCATGCTGCTGTCGAATGCGGGACGTGCAGCAGGTGCGCCCAAGTCGTTGTCGAGGCGGTCAGGAGGGGACCGTCGTGCAGGAAAATGGTCTCCGCCTCCTTAACCCATTTGGCCAACCGCGCCCAGACTCCGGCGGTGAGCTGATCTGGCTGCAGTCGGTGGTAGCTGCTGGTCTCGATGATGATTTGCAAAATCACCGGCCAATCAGGGAAATCCTCTGGCGACTGCCCGACGATGAGTTCCATTGCCAGAATAAGCGCACGCCGGGCAGTCAGCTCGTCCATTAGGTCCAAAGCCCGCTGCAGCCGGGGCGCCGGCCGCATGCGTCGCCAGATTTAGCGGCGGCAGGCTTCATCAGCGTATCGGGCCATAGCCAGATAGATTTCTTACATGGCGTTGGCGTTCGGGTGCTGGCGAAACTCTTCCCAGCCCATCTCCAGGGGAAGGTTCTACAAGGAGTTCGCTCGAAGCGTGGACGCTTGACGCAGGGCGGACCTGAGCTACAACCTGTGCTGCGACGGGTTCTCGTGTCATACAACGAGCAGTACTGAGGTGTGCCCTGTCTATCTCACAATAACCGAGGTAGCACCACGACTGCAGTGGAAATTTTTCATACTGTGTGGTCTTTGGGCAGGGAAAGTCAAGGTCAGTGCACACGCTCCTAAATATGACATTGTGAATACTTCTTAGTAATTAGTAATGACTTTAGTACGGTAAAATCTTGCTACCATACTTGTGAAATACTTGTAAAATTATTTTTACGTAAACCTTAACATTTATTTGCTACGGGAATTATGACACATCCGTCCTGGATTCTCCTGTTGCGGAAGCGCAACCCTGGGATGCTCCCTATGGATTACATCGCAATAGACTCGCCGGCCAACAGGTACTGGTCGGTGCAGTACGACCCAACCCCTACCGGCTCCGTGCAGTACGGACAAGTACACGAGCGCGACATTGTGGCATTCCACGGAGGCGACGGAACTGGGCTGGCTCGGAACCTTCGTGCCCTTTTCGTTACGGCGCAGAATAAAAGGACGGGTGTCTGTTTCAAGGGGATTTTATGGAAGGGCCCTCACGGCTCTATCGCTGCGGCCAACAACGCTGTCGCACTTGCGAGGCAGCCGCCCGAGGCGCCACAATCAGTCAGGTGCCCTTCATGCAGCAACATGCTGCAACAAATCCACAGGCACTCAGCAGTGGAGGACGAGCTGCGTAAGTTTGGTGTTTCACGGTGCTTTTCAGGGAGTCAGAGGGGTGAGCCGATCTTCCCCCGAAATTTCTGCTTTCGGTGTAAAACATTGCCCCCCTGAAAACCTTTCGAGATACATTCGCTCCGCACTCTTACTTTCGGATCTTACTTACTCTTACTACAGGCGAGGAACTGCGTGTCGCTTGTGATGAACTGCGTGTCGCTCGTGATGAGCTCGAGCGTGAGAGAGCTGCACAACAGGAGAATAGACCACAGTCGGAATGCAGTGGGACCCTGCGGCACGTGAGGGGGGTAATCGCGCGAATGCATAGGCGTTGCTTGCAGAGCACCCAATTCGCTGAGGAGCTGCTCCGAGTCCTCGGCGTCGTTGATGTCGATGGTGCAGAAGACGAAGCCTGTGACGGCGAAGCTGATGGAGGTGCTGGCCGGGATCCCACTCAGCAACGGTCAGTCGGTGTTTACATTCGCGGCGGTCTTAATTCGGAGCAGGCGGAAGCGCTGCATCGCAATATGCAGGACATCCTGCAGCAGAACCAGCCTGTCGCTGCTGCACCGACAAGCAGCGGTCTCGTACCGATTAAGAGTAATGATGCCGCTTTCGCAAACCTTCCCGTCACAGTGGAGGACAAGCTTTCAATTGAAAACAGCCTAAAAGTCCTCAGTCTTTGCAGGAGCGGCAGCAGGACGCTGACGCAGTGCAAAAACGGAGGCTGGTCCGCTGCAGATTGGCATTCATTCGAAAAGTTCTGCGTGCAGTTTTTTCTAAAGCAGACCTTCTCGCGACTACCTACTCGGGTCGCGAAAGTACGACTAAATCGAAAGCGTCAAAAAAGACAAAAGCGGCCGGAAAATCAATAGTGCGCGTAGCGACAAGCGCCAAAATTGCTCTATGTGAGGCCTACTGCGTACGTAAAGGCATCCAATTAGAAGAACATGACGTCCACGACAGTTTCAATCAGTGTCGCGATACTTCCAAGAAAAGCCGGCGGAGGAGCGGCAGCGTAAGAATGAGGTCACGAAGGAGCGGAATCGCAGAAAGAAGCAGGAGCAGAAGGGGCCGCATCACAACGCAGTGACTGGCGAGCTACTGGAGGAGGCGGTGGAGGAGAGCAACGACTGTGTGGATATTGGGTAGAGGAAGAATGGAGCTCGGGTTTTACGAGATTCTGTGAGATTAGATAATAGAGGTGTTAGGAGATGACCTTTGTGACTCAGGTATGGAGGAATTATTGTCTCAAAAAGTAATTCTACTAATTCCAAGTGCGCCCCCTACATTAGCTCAATTTATTGTCCACCCTAATGCTCTTATAAAAAGACGACTCCTATTTGTCTGCCGATCTTCCCTTATTTGTTACAAACAGAATCCATAGTCCTTTTGGCAGCAAGCTTTCTGAAAATTCGCCAAACTGAATAGGTTTCAATTCCGGTGCTATTGGAAAAGTACTTCTTAATATTTTGTCTTGTTGCTGCTTTTTTCTGCATCATAATTACTTGCCAGACAGGGAACTGGTGAGATTCGTTTTCGGTTTTATACTGGAATCTGTGACTTGTTAGATGTAATTTCAGGAGATTGTCTGTGCGATTTAGTTGCTTGAGCCTTTAGGAGATTTTTTGACAAGAGACGGGATACGGACTCCATATCCGGAGAGAAATCCAAGCGAAATCCGGTGGTCTTGGCTGGATATGCTCGATATCCAGGCACTTCGTAGGGATTTGGGCGTGCATTTATCCCCGACAAAACATGGGATACAGACTCCATATCCGGAGAAAAATCCTGACAAATATCCTGAAATTTTACCCGGATGTGTAAACTTTGCCTCACTTATCCGGATTTTTTACCGGATAAATTTACTCACAATGGATAGTCAATAATATCCGGACGAAATAATACATATCCCGAAAAATATCCCTGTGCCTTTTTTGGAGGGCAGAGAGAATTGAACTACAAAATTCAAGCCACCACAACAATCCGCAACCTTGCTACCGCGGCCTAAGATTTTGGTCGGAGCAGGCGTGTGAGTCTGTCCATAGTGACTTTGGCCAGTTGTGGACCCAAGGCTATCAAACATGCCTGTCGCATGCTCGCACGGGCATAGCGGAACGCCAGCTGTGTATGAGCCAGATTAGGCCCACGGGCTACGATCTGCGATGCTCAGCACCTGCCTCCCTCTTTTTTGGCAGACATGGCAAGGTGGTGATTTGCGCGCACTATTTCTGCCACTGGCAGCCGCAAAACGCCACCCCCGCTTTGCAAGTCAACCCAAGGGTTCTCGTCCCGCGAGCGCTAAGGCTGGCCTTAGGCCAACCAAACTGCTTGGGCTCTGGCGCCGGCACCACCCAGCCGGTATACAAATTTGGGTACAGGGTTTCATCCCTGGCTCGCTTACCCAGGCCTTGGGTACCCAGGTACCTCTCTGAGGAAGCTGGGGCCGGGTTTTACCCTAAAACCATGGCTAGCCCCCATGGCTAGCAGAGTACGTGGTCAGTCCACGGGCTTTGGCGAGGCTTAAACGCGCCCTCTAACATGCCCCAGTGTTTACCGCGCTGATGGGTTTTTGGCCAGGGAGTATTCTGGTCGCTAGCGGTTCCCCCTCTTGGTGTCGGGCCAGCCTTGAGGGTTTCTTTTCGGTCTACTGTCCGGTTTTTGGTGAATCGGCCGGGCGGGTACCTTGCCCTTAGGGGAAGACCACGTACATTTACTCATGGCCTTCGAGCCGATTATGGATAAAAGCCAAATTTCTAGGGACGGAGACCCTTCCAAACTCCAGCCTCAGTCTGAGGGACCGGCCGGCTCAGCTGGCAGATCCCAACTGACTGAATCTTTACCGTGGCGAAGGAAGGACCGGCCGGCTCTGCTGGCAGATCCAACCAACGCCGAAACCATCCTGAGGGTCCGAAGCGACCTGCCAGCTCCGCTGGTGGATCCAAGGGACCCATGGGCAATGAGCCAAAAGGACCGGCCAAAACTGGCAGATCCGACGAGGCCCAGAAAGCCCGGCTTGAGCGCAAACGCTCAAGCTCAAGCAACGCGCCAAAAAGCAGGCCAAAAAGGAAGCCGAGAGGGCTCAAGCGGCGGCGCCCGCCAAGGGTGCTGAAGCAAGCAGCTCCTCAAAGCAACCTGACGGGCAGGCTGGTGGAGGCTCCAGCAGTGCTGCGGCGGCGCCCTCTGGGGAGGCTGCCGTGGCGGCTGGGGCCCAAGCCGCGGCGCAAACAATGGCCCAAGCTAGCGGGGAAGCTCCAACAGGGGCGACATTCGCAGCAAAAGCCAAGGGCAAGATCCCGGGAGTGATCATTCAGTGTCGCGACCGGGACTGGTCCACAGATCAGCTACAAGAGGTCTGGTGCGCCATTGACTCTCTCCTTATTGAGCTGACTGTCGAGGAGGGTATCTCCATCATCGAGCGTCGAGCGCATGGTCCTTCGAGGACCAACTATTTTCATTGCTCCGAGCAGTGAGGAAGACGCCCGGCAGCTGCTCCAACGGTTGCCGGCGGTTTCCTTGGGCGCTGATCTCGGCCGCCCCCTTTTTCGCGGGAGGGTCAGCGTCCAAAGACAACACCCTACTTGGTGTTCGTCCCTGCGAAGAGCACCGCAGCGGGACCGGATGTAATCCGGAAGGTCCTACTGCGCCTGAACCCCGAACTCCCTGCGAGCGGACTGATTTATCATCGGAAAGTTTGTAGGGGCGACGCGGGAAATACGGTTGTCCTCGGTCTGTCTGAGGCCTGGACAAAAAAGTACCCCAGCGACTCTCTTTTTCAGCTGGGTGCTTTGAAGCTCAGGCTCCGCCGAGGCAAAACTGCCAAAGGGAAGGCGAAGGCCAACCCTGGTGTCTCCAGCGGCGGGAAGGCACAGCCCAAAGCCAAAGGAAAGGCGCAAGCTGATCCCAAGGTTGCCCCTGTGCCCGACACAACTACAGGCGAGAGCTCTGCGACTGAGGAAGAGGCTTCGGCCAAACCCCAGGAGCAGGAAAACTCTCCATCTGGAGAAGGAGCTGCGGAGGAGGCCACGACCTCGGACTCCGAGCCCTCTTCGGCCACTCTGGTGGGGTCTGCAGACGACGATTCAGATGGAAATACCCTCTCCACCCTGACCTCGGAGTCTGTGGAGTCTGCTGGTGAAGCCGGGGAGGAGGAGGAGGGCATGGACGTGGATCGACTCCCCTCTCCCAGCCATCTCCCGTCGAGCTGGGATGAGGACAAGCTTTTACGCTCCCCTTAAAGGTCACGGGTGTTGTGTAGTGACAAACTAACGTCTTTTAGAATTTTCAATTCGTATCTAATAAAATCCGTATCATTTAAATTGCTTATACTGCTGCTAATAGTAGGGTGTTAAATAAAAGTATATTATAATTTAATTAGCAGTTTTTGCCCCACCTCCCCATAATTGTCAATTTACAAATTTATCGATCGTGTGGTTTTTTGTGAAATGTACAAGTATAAATATACTCGTAGCTCAGCACCCAAAGCTTTGTGCGTGAAAAATCTACAATCAGTCAGAAATATCGGCTTCTTAACAATTGGCGACGAGAATGGCTCTCAACGTGAGCCCACCTGCACCGTTTATGCCAACCAGTGGAACACCGGCAGTGCCATGGAATCGATGGCTGGATGCTTTCGATATTTATTGCCAAGCGGCTCAAACGTGGACACCCCGGCCGGAGAACAATGAAGCTCCAACAGAGGAGGCTACGCGACTGGCAACGGTGTGCAGAAACCTGCTGCTGCACCTTCTCGGTTTCGAAGGGCAGCGGATCGCCAAGGCTCGGAATGCAATCGTAGACGGCCACACCTTCTGGCAAACTCGTGATCAGCTGACGGCGGTGTTTGGCGAACGGCCAAATGTGATGCTGGCGCGTCACAGATTCCGGGAGCGACAGCAGCTGCCGCGGGAGGACGCAGTCACTTTCGTCGCAGCGCTGCGAGAGCTGTCAGCCACCTGCAACTACGGAGCTCTGACTGACGAGATGATTCGCGATCAGCTTGCCCAGAAGACAAACAGCACTCGGATCCGAGAGCGCCTACTTACTGAGGACGCTGCCAGGCTGACTCTGGACCAAGCTGTCGTCATAGCGACCACGATCGAGGATGCGGCGGCAGGCAGCAAGGCGATGGCGACGACGGCGACGGCCAGCTCATCTGGCGCGATACAGGCCGTGCAGGATGCTAGGTCACGAGGCCACCGCGGCGCTCCGGCCAGCAAGAAGCCCCAGCAACAAGGCGGAGGCTCCTGCCAGCGATGCAGCCGCAGCCATGACGCCAAGGCGAAGTGTCCCGCACACGGCAAGAAGTGTAACAACTGTGGTAAACTCAACCATTTCAGCCGATGTTGCCGCAGCAAAGCTCTGCAGATAAGCGCGGAAGACACGGTCACGATCTACGCGGTGCATGGCAGCGACGAGATCAGAGTCGAACTAGAGCTGGGCGGCACCGTAAAGATCGTCAGCCTGATGGTCGACTGCGGAGCCAAGGTATCCCTGCTGAACGAGGCCACTGCGAAGAGCGTAGGCAACCTGCAACTGAGACCGTCTACAGTGCAGCTGCGAGCATACGGTGGGAAGCAGATCGCTCTAATGGGGATTGCAACGGTTTCAGTTAAGCACCTCAACCATGAGCTTCAGCACGACTTCCACATCACGAGATCGGTCGAGAACATCATCGGCCGCGACCTGATGGTGAAGCTAGGCTTCAAGGTGCAACTACAGCCGCCAAGTTTCGACATCCAGATGGCCAGCGTGGACATCACAAAAGAGTTCCCAACAGTCTTCAGCGGCTCGATCGGTCTTTGCAAGAAAGCGGTGCACAAGCCAAGGATCAACACGGCAGTTCCGCCAGTACAGCAACCGCAGCACAAGTTCCCTCCAACCTCCACGAGGTGTGCTGTGGAACCGCAACACAAGGACCCCAGGTCCAAGTGCGGTACGAAGGAGGGCGTTATGTCGTTTACCAGAGATCTGACGGAAGATAGAGATGTTGAATCGAACCCTGGTCCAGGCAAGAAGAGGAGGGCAATGACCAACAAGACGTCAAGCTGGTCGACAGAGGAAGATGTGGAATCGACCCCAGGCTCAGGCAAGAAGAGGAAGCAAAAGACCAACAACAAGGCGTCAAGCGAGGAGGCGGAGGGGGAAGAGGAACAGAACCCCAGCCCAGGCAAGAAGTGGAAGCCAACGACCAGCAAGACGGATGAAGATGTGTAATCGAACCCGGGCTCAGGCAAGAAGAGGAAGCAAAGGACCAGCAAGGCGTCAAGCGAGGAGGCGGAGGGGGAAGAGGAGCAGAGCCCCAGTCCAGGCAAGAAGTGGAAGCCAACGACCATCAAGACGGCGTGTTGTGCAGTTTGTCTAGGGCGTGTGAGCAACAGGGGCCCGGAGTGTGCAGGTTGCGGCAACGGGGTGCACCTGAAGTGCAGCGGGCTGAGTAGGGCGAAGTACTACAAAGTTGCGGAAAGGGCGGACGAGAAGTGGAAAGGCCCGTGTTGTACGGAGGAGCAAGATGAAGGAAAGGAAGGAGAAAGGAGCAAAGAAGCGCGGGAGGAGGCGGAAACGGCCGGGAGAATGATGGAAACGCGTTGGAAGGCGGAAGAGGCGGTGGTGTGGGCTAAGCTTGCAGGATGGCCATGGTGGCCAGGGGTTGTGACGGAGAGCAGGATGCAGGTTAAGGAGAGAGGAGAGGTGAAGGAGAGTCGCGTGGAGTGGTTGGGAACAGGGCAGCATTCTTGGGTGAAGCAGGAGATGGTAGAAGACTTCCAGGAGGAGAGCTTCCAGGAGTACAGCAACCGCTGCGCCGTCTACCACTCGCAAAGCAGCAACAAGTCGGCGAAGAGCTGGACCGTCTGGAAGCAGCGGGCATCATTGAACGGGTGAGTTCTAGCCCCTGGATCTCCAACCTGGTTGTTGCAAACAAGAAGGACGGCAGCATCGCGACAAGTCAAGTGTGAAATCCGTAGGGCCAAGGATAGTAAGTGGCGCCAATTCTGCGATGAGCTGGACAAAGACCGGCCCACCTCTAGGCTGGTCAAGACCCTTACTTTGGACAAAATGTCCAAACTAGCCATGATCAAAAAAGATGATGGCTCTCTCACCAACGAACCTCAGGAAGTGCTGCAGCAAATGCTGGGCAGCTTTTTTCCCGAGGTTCCCACAGCTGGCACGGAACCCAACCATTCGCTGGAAGGAACCAACCTGGCTGCGAGCTTTATTAATGAGGGACTGATTGCTAAAGCAGTCAGAACCTTCAAGCCTTTCAAATCCCCAGGACCTGACGGTATCTACCCTGTCCTTTTGCGCGAGGCAGCCAAGATCCCCTGGTTTCTGAGAATCACCTGCAACATCTTGCGGGCCACAATCCAGCTAGGGTACATTCCCAAAAGTTGGACTAACGCTCGTGTTGTCTTTATTCCCAAGCCGGGAAAAGGCGACTATCAGAGCGTTAAGGCCTTCAGGCCCATCAGCTTAACCTCTTTTCTGTTAAAGCTGACTGAGAGGCTCGTACATTGGCGGCTGCTGGCTTGCGAGCTGACAGCCATGCCTCTCAGTAACAATCAGCACGCCTTCCGCCCCGGAAGGTCCACTGACAGCGCACTCCATGCGATTGTTGAAAAGCTAGAGAGAGCCGTGCTGGGCAACGGCTATGCTCTCGGCTTATTCCTCGACATAGAGGGGGCCTTTGATAATGTTATTTTTGATGCATTTCAGAGTGCCCTTCGCGATCGCAATACCCACTCTACCATCATACGTTGGATCATGTATATGATCTCCAACCGTACGGTCACTGCCCACCTTCTTGGGCACACTGCCACTACCAGGGTTTGTAAAGGAGGCCCACAAGGCGGCGTCCTCACTCCAACTCTTTGGAACATGGTCATCGACGCTCTACTCAGGAGCCCTGGACCAGATCCCGTCTTCAAAGTCGGCTATGCGGACGACGTTACTGCTATCGTGGCAGGACCCTCGCCCAGCACTCTCAGGGATCTCATGCAAGCCTTTCTTCGCAGAGCAGAAACCTGGGCCCGCAGCAATGGTCTTAAGCTCTCTGAGCCAAAGACTGTCGCTATTATGTTTACCAGCAAAACCCGCTGGGACATTAAGCCTCTGCAGCTCTACGGCAGAGACATTGCCTTCGCAAAGCAGACCCGGTGCCTCGGGGTAACTCTCGACCATAGGCTTAACTGGTCTAGCCATGTGAAGCCAAACGCGCCTCTGCACTTCTAGCCCAGCTTCGCCGGGCGCTTGGCACCACCTGGGGACTGTCCCCAAAGCGTTTGTGGTGGATCTATACCTCTGTGGTCAGACCCGCCATTACCTACGCCTCCTTAGTCTGGGTAAGTGCTACCCAGATTAAAAGCCATGCAGATAGGCTCAACACAATCCAAGGACGAGCGTGTCGGCTGATCTGCAATGCTACCAGATCCACACCTTTTGCTGGTATGGGAGCATTTCTCGACCTGCCCCCCCTCGACTTTTTTAATAAAGGGGAGGTGGCTAGAGCAACCCGGCGGCTCCTTGACGCTATATGAGAGCACCAGCTAAGTGGAACCCTGGTCCCACACAGCGATATGTGCCTCAACATCCTCAGTGAATGCGAAGCTTATCAAGTCCTCACGGACAGCATCGCTTCAACGCTCAATGTGAGACAACGCTACTCGGTAGCCATCGACTCGCGTGACTCCATTAGTGACAATTGGAACCCTGGAGAGATCCACTGCTATACTGACGGTTCCAAGCGTCGCAACGGTATCGGCTGCAGCACGCTGGTGGTTGCCACCCGGTTCGCCGACGCACTACTAGGCTGGTGGTGCCTCGTCTGGCTACGCAACCAGCAGTCGGAGCCTTCGCTTGCTGCAGCCGCTTTGCGCGTTCCGAGGCACGTGTTTTCTGCCCGGCCGAGAGGATCATCAAAATCATCGTCATCATCTTCGTCCGTCGTCCAAATGTCCAGCTCAAGCTTCAGCCAAACGTGCAGTGCGTACTCGGCTAAGCTGCTCGGGCATCGGGCCGACCAAATTTCGCAGCAGTAAGCAGGACATTGTTATCAGTCAGCATCCAGAGCTTACGACGGAACTGGCCAATTTGATGGAGACGTCCGGTCAGATGGCGCGGCAATATTACACCAATTCTGCCCAGCTGCACAACAAGGCTTGTCTACAGGCCAGGGTCTTCGACATTGTCAAAAAATCGGCCACGACGGCACAGTCATACCACGCCATTGCTGCTTCTTCTGCTGCTGCTGCTACGGCGTAGTCGTCATCATCCAGGAGTGCTACTGCAGCATCGAATGCATCGGGTGGAGATGATCAAGATGGCGGTGTTGGCGCGGCCGATGAGCAGCTTTGATAATTCTGCGTCCTTTGAGCAGCAGCAGCAGCAGCAGTAGCAGCAGCAGCAGCAGCAGTAGCCTCGGCGCCGGCACCGGCGTCAAAATCTAGCGCACCAGCCAGAGGAGGAATTGCTGAAGTGCCGCAGTCGTCGGCTGTCAAGCGCGCCCGACTTCAGCAGCCGTCATCGTCCCCGCGAGATGCCGCTTCCGCTGCCGCCGCTGCCGCCACCGCCACCGCCACCGCGACTGCCCACGCGCCAAGACGAGCTGCAGCTACTGGAGCACTGGACGCCATTCGCTCTGCGGTATCCTCAATATTCTCATAGAGGCGCTGTAGAGGGCAGCTACCAGCTGTCGATTTACTACTAGCTGATTGATGACTGGTCGGCGACATTTGTAAGTTGTTTGCGTGAAAAATTTTTGCTGAATTCTTATGGCTACATTGGAGCGGGGCGGGCTATTTTGCTGCAGCAGCTGATACGAAATCCTAAAGTTTTTTCCTCCAATAATTAAGGGGGCTAAAAGTTAGTTAGCTACCACTACCTTGGAATATTAGCTTCTTTCAGCGGCTGTCTCAACGCAGATTACAGTACCTATTGAATAAGTGCGTGCCGGCAAATATCTCACATGTCAGATGCTGCCGCGGTAAAATAGCCCTGCACTGAGAGTCCTGGCAGGTTTGTCGAATGACAGACAAAAAATGCGTTGATTGCAAATAATTGAAAACCACAATTAATTGACTATGAATACCAGTGTCATCCACCCCTTTTATACAATATTTGTTCCACCGCCTCAATGCCGCGTTGAAAATCTCTATTTATATTCCATTTTTGCCCGCTGTTCCAGCAAGTACTATACCGTTGTATTGACTAAGTAAAAAATCATTGCCACTTAGACGCTTTTACACAGCTTTGTCTTGTGTGTTAAAAAATCTGTACCTTTTATTGTTACCCAGTTAGACAGAAGCTCTTGTAATAGGGATACTAAAAATTTTAAGCGGTGGCGGCTCGCTGATGGTATCATAAATTTCGCCATCCTTTTTTTGGTGACTTCAACGGCGCTAATACTTTACTTTAGGTTAATCGCATTCCTCGCCTATACCAGATCTGTATAGTGGCACAATTTCGGACATTAGCACTCATATCCGTTACCGACGGCTAGGCCGAAAACGGCCATAGACACTTGCAACATCAAATAACGTATGTTTTGCTGTGACCACTGTTCTCGCCTATAGTCTTACTAAGATTTGCTTTTTACTCGGTAGTATTTTTGTCCCACTGACTTTGCTGTGTACATTTCTTTTGCTGAAAGTGAGCCATGGATCCCCTTTACTCATCTAACTCTGAGGACGATTTCCTTACTGACGACGAAGATGGATCCTATTATTTTGATGAAGAGCCTGGTGAGGACGGTGACAACGTTAAAAGCGCGAAGAAGCTCTGGAGTGGTATCAAGTTTTCGAAGGGACAGACGTCAGACCATCAGTGGTTCCAGAGTTCGTGGGCACACCCGGAGTTCGACCGGACTGGGTAACACCGCAACCGGCGAATGGCAGTGAGGCAGAATATTCGCTTCAGTACGAGTATTTGACAGACAAGCTGTTTAAGGACTTCTTGAAGAATAGGTCGGTAAAATACTTTCAGTTTTGATAGGATCATAATTTTGTGTCTATAGGGTTTTTTTGGTATGCTGATTTCAATTTTCCACTCCATTTTCATGTAGCTTAAATCCACACCCGGGGTCTAGGGAATGGGGGGTTTTAGGGTGGGGGGGGAGGCCTGTAGCTAAAATAATTTACAGACCCGATTTTCAATAGAGGCATGGGGATCTATTGAAGATTAGGTCTGTATATTCCTTCTCCCTTTTGGTGCTTAACTGTGTTGAAAAAATGCGTAAATAGACTTACAATTAACAGTATTTTAAGTAGATGAGGACACTTGGAAGAATTCGCGAGGTGAAATTGTTTAACAGTTTAGCTGAACTTTGAAGGAGCAGAGAAATCGCACAACGTCAAATTTAAAATAATGAATTCTTTTTAAAAATGCGCCAAAATATTGCTGACGTAACAAATTTTTTTTCAAAAATTTAATAAAAACGAGTGCATTTAAACATTTATAAAATAATGACTAGCAAAAAAAGTAATATTCCTTGATAAAAACTGCTGCGAAAATCACAAAATTTAATGCGTAAACAAATTGTCGACAGCGGGACTAATTCACCAGTGAAAAAGAAATCGGTACTTTGAGCACAATTAAAACGGAAACTTTCCGGGAAAATTTCTCGACTATTTTCTTGACAAAAAATAAAAAATAAAACAAACACCCGCTGTACCACTTTCGGTAAGTTTTTGGACCTCAAACTTTACAGTTAAGCTTAAAATGTAGTATAGAAAAATGTGTACAGTTTCATTGATATAGGAAATCGGGAAGTATTTTACCGACCTATTCTTCAAGATGTCCCTGTTTGAAAGCATTGCCAGGTGGACAAATGAACGGGCCTGGAGTGTCGTTGAGGGAAAACCAGTTGATGAGCTGCCAAAGGTGGTGTCTAAATGGAAAGATTGTAGCGTGGATGAAGTGAGGAAGCTGATCGGCATCGTGCTGCTCATGGGCATTAATGACAAACCTGAGATTAGTTCCTACAGGACGAAAGATCCCGTGTACCACTGCTTTTATTGGCTCAGCCGCACTCACTCTTGCGTGATCGTTTTAAGCAGATTCTTTCTTGCCTTCGCTTCTACAGAAGCGCCGGTCCTGCTCCCCAGAGCCCAATCGACAAGATCTCTCCGTTCCTTGCTCTTGTACAGCGAGTTTGTCGAAACAACTACATGCCAGACCAGCAGCTGTCAATCGACGAGACTCTGGTCTTGTACAAAGGACGGGTACAGTTCAGGCAGTACATACCCTCCAAGAAGAACAAGTACGGAATCAAGCTGTACTGCCTGTGTGAGGCCAAGTCTGGATACCTGTGGAACTTTGCTGTCCACACGACGCAGCAGGAAAATGCTAGATTCGGTGCTGGACTAGACAGCGGAGCCCTGTCTTTCAGCAAGCGAGTCGTCGCCGAGCTATGCCGGGACGTTGCACCTCGGCTACCACATATTCACCGACAGTTGGTTTACGTCGCATCGACTAGCTTCGTGGCTGCTGGCCCGTGACACCATGCTCACCGGCACCGTGCGCAAAGATCGTGGACCGCCGCCACTGCTGCGAGCCTCAAACCTGCGCCCTACGTCATCAGCGTTCGCTACGTGCGGCAGTGTGCTAGCATGCAAGTTTGTTGACTCTATGAGTAGCGGCAAAAAGACCGTGTACCTACTCGACACGGCCGGCACTGCACAATGTCACAATGTGGCCCGCGTGCACCCTGGTGGTCAGCAGCAAGTTTTGGCGAAGCCGGTCAGCATCATCATGTATAGTCGGTGTATGGGTGGAGTGGACCGCATGGACTCTAGCGAACCGGAAGTCATTGCGCTGGTTCAACAAACTGGCCTTCCATCTGATTGTCATACTGGTCCGCAACGCCTGGATCGTGTACAACTTTCATGGTGGCAGTATGACCTTCCTGCACTTCCTGCGCAAGGCGCTGGACGTTCTGGTTGCGGAGACCGGAGTTGCCAGACGCCGAGGTAGCCCTCCGGCTGCAGCAGCGAGGCCAACTGGGGCAGGTGATGGGCCGCCTGCTGCTGGTGGCGGTCCTCGACATTCGCCGAGCAAGGCGCCCAAAGGAGCCCTCATCCGGCCGCGCAAGCGGTGCAGTGTACAAGAAGCGGACAGTTTTCGTCTGCGCCGCTTGTCCGGGGATGCCAGCCATTTGCCTTGGCGCGTGCTTCAGTGCCAGGCATTGACTTAACCCTTAGCATTTGGCCGGTTCTTTACCATCAAAGCATGCCATTGGCTTTCTAGTTCGGTATATTCGGTTTGACTTCCGTTAGCTACTTCTACCCCTGCCTCTGTTAATTTCTGTACACTGATAACTTTTATGTGTAAAATTTACTGATGATTATAATTGTAAAAGTTTTCGTAGTAATATTTACTAAAGTAAATCAGTAAATATTACTAAAAGTATTATTACTACCATATTCTTGTAATTATTAGCACATTAACAACTGTAAATTAAACAAAAAACTGACAGTAATCGTTGTTTTAGTAATATTTACTAAATAAGATTTGCATTATTAACTATGAAACGTCAGTAAATCGAATCACATGTATTCACTTTCTATGGTATACAAAAATGCCTATAGTTTGTCTAATTTCGTAGTCTCCTGTATGTCTGTTGTGTCTGCTTAAGACTTTAGTCTGAAATGGTGTTCACCTAATGGACACGTAATCTTTAGTGCGTTGCCTTTGTTTTGATATGGATTGATAAATCTACTTGAACAAATTAAAATGTTTGCCGATTAAAAAACATTCACGATTTTAAAAAAACCTTGAAACTATAAAGGCTAAAGGTCTCGTGGTTGTTCTTAGTGTATTTAAATGTTTCCCGAAAATGCCGGTTCTTTGTATAAAATTAAATGGATCGAGAATTCTTACTTGTACACTACGCCAGATGTTATATTGATGTTAGTATTACTTTAAAAGCTCTGATGTCTAAATAATTTAGGCTTAAAAATGTTAATTAAATTGTATCTGAATTTAAGAATGGGAAAATTGTCTTTTTGTGCCAAAGATTTAAAGATGAATATTGAGAAAGATTTGCCTTATTTGTAGTACTTCAGATGCCATACTACTTAAACATCACTTTAGTCCAAACTTTATTTTAGCTGTAATGTGATTTTATTCCTTTAATAGTTTAAACAATTTAACACTTCTAATAGCAGTCACATGGTTTTACCAAAAAAATTTAACTTGAGTGTTAAAAACTGATTTATTTTATCATAGTCGTGGTGGCTCACAGGGTTGACTATCAATATGACCTATTGGTAATTATTCTTACTACAGAATTAATACTATAAGACTATAATTTTAAACCTTGTAAGGATGAAAATTAACCAACTCATTTTCTTTTGAATGTTGCCGAAATGTGGCTACTTTATAGCCTATACAGTATGGCCAAATTGTTCTGTGGTTTCCTTGGTCATCAACCAATGCCTTGTCTGCAGCACTAAAATGTAGGCTAGTGCTTCACATTGAACTTGAGCTTTGTGGTTGTGATTCATGACCCTTTAGATAGAAAACCTGACATAAACTGCTTCTCGATTGCCATTTTCCTTAAAATGTTGGAATGTTGTGACTGATTTGTAGTTTTTATATGATATTTTAATTTAAAATGTATGTAAATTATTTTCAGAACCTTCTATGGACTGTAATTAATATTTTTCTATAATAGTTAATCTTAATTCATAAGCTATGTTTATTAGAGACCTTTTACTTCTCATTTACAGCCAATTTGCTGTTGATCTGTTGCCAAAATGGACATTTTAGAGCATGCAAACGCTGCCTTAAGTGTCAGTTGCCAGTTAAAGAACAATGAGATTTTGGACACTTAAATGTGATTTGAATACCTTGATTACTACATTCATTGCTACACATACGAGTATTTTGTATGAAGTGAATTACATTTTGTATTCCATTTTTTACTATAGCTTTAATTCTCTCAAATAAAACTGACAATTTTTCTCTCCCATCCTCCCTTTCCTAGGTCTTCAACTAGAGGATGTTGATGACATCAAAGGCTTGTTAAATACTACTTTCGTTTTACACTTCAAGAAATATTCACAAAAAATTCAAACAAGCCTGTTTCGCACGCTGAACGCTGAGCACGCAAGCACGCTGAATCAAGCACGGTCAACCAGTCGCAGTCGCATTCAATGCCGGACAAATCCGCGAATGAATTTTCTGTGCGAAGCCGACGTGCTGCGAGTCCAACCCAATCGCAACTTATCGATCGTCATCGAGTTGAATTTGAAGGCGTTGCAGCGGTCAACAACAATTCTGCAGCTAATTCAAGCAGTCACGAACCTCCGGAGTCTGGAGCAAGTTATACAGGTTGTAATTGACGAGCCCGGTGAGACAGGTTTAGGTTTGCAAGCAGACATAAATGCGTCAAGATCTATTCGTTCCGGTAGTCCGAAAATATTTCCTGAAGGACAACATTAGTCAGGATCATAAACATGCACTTGCAGCGGCTATTGTGACTGTTGTGCCCGGAATCGGTCTCTCTGGTGTAATCCAGAGTTCACTAGCCTCCTATAGTCACCTGTTCAACCCGGCAAACGGGAATGGCTATATAAAATTTAAACTGTACAACATTCTAAGAACACCCGCCTGTCGACGAGTGCGTGGAAACCTTGGAATCCAACAGCGGAAGCGGAAAGCAGTACAGTGGGATGCGGAAGATGCGAGCGAGTACAGCTGCAAGCAGGCACGCATTGAGAATTGCCCACCTGAGCTACTGTCGGAGCTTCTGCATGAAACATTCGCTGAACGACGTCAGTGGATAACTGCTTCTTCACCAAGCGCTACACAGGTTTTGCAAACCAGCCGTTTATACAAACGGAATTTTACTCTACTGGAGGCAGAGTTTGATCGCCTTCGGCTGTGTGACAACCTGAATGCGCTCGTTGACGAGTGGAGAATTTGGGCGGAGCGTATCGGAGACCCGAAGCCGCAATACGCCAATCTAGGTCCCATTTTGGGTCAGTTACGTCATCTCGAGTCACAGGTGGTACCGAATTTCCGAGACGATATTTCTGTAATTCAGACTTTTAGCGAAGGCAGCACACCGGCAATTCGCCAACCCTATCTAAGTGTTCGTCTTCTGAATCCGCCGGAGCTGATGCTGGTGTTGGATAAAACGTTTTATCCTCTGGACAGGACCCCGCGGTCGGTGTGCTATTTAAGTTGCACTATGTATGCAACATCAAATTCCACAATAACCTGTTGCACTTCCTGGCGGCATACGTCTATCGAATTGAAGGTGGTGCAGTAAGGTCGTCAAAGTTACTAACGGTCCTACACCGAATTTTTGGTCCCGGACCCAATTAGCCGTTTAATCTGCGATCTTCCATTGGTTTTCTTGTTTGGTGCCGTTTCAAATAACATTTGTTGTTCCGATGCTAACTGTTACAATACTTTCCCTCTTTATTATTGTTAAATTAAAACAAATCTGCTTTTCAGTTTTTGCAACAGTACCAGTTTCAGTGTCAGTAACCGGGTTGACTATGTGGTAACGATAAATGTCAGTGAATCTAAATTTTGAGAAGCAAGAAAAACAGTATAATATAATTATTGTAATTTAGATGGAATTTTGCGAAATGGATACATGTATAATTTCCTTCTTAGTTACGGTTTTGCAGTAATTTTCTTGTCGTATTTCCTTTGCTGTTTAATTGCAGTTTGTAGTAATTTTTCTGTTATATTTATATTGCTGTTTAGATTGCTGTTTGTTGATTTTTATAATAATTAATAAATGCCGTACTGCTATATCCTTATACTTCCTTACTAAATTTCTTAATACTTAAATTTTGCTGGTGGCTTATCTCGTAGCGTTCTGGTAGCGCTGAGGGGCAGGGGCGTAGACAGGATTTTTTTGTTGGGAGGGAGCTCCAAAAGTTAATATTTCTGTCCTGTCACTTGTATAGCGAGAGAAACGTGAATTTGTTTATTGAAAGTGTCTATTGGTATAGCTCGTATACGAGACGCGAGATGGGGGTGCTGGGGCAAAAGGCTATAGCTGAGTACATTACACGAGGGGGAGAGAGCGAGAGAGAGCATAGGGAGCATAGAGCATCGAGAGCACGATTACGCAATGAGTCAATAACAGTCAGTCAGTCAATAGCTATAGTCAGCCTAGGCGCTCAGTGCTCCGGCACCACACTTTCAAAGCATGAGTACATGTTTCTGCTAGTAAAAAGGCATGATTTGAGTCGTATTAACTATATAGTGTGTGTATGGTTCTAGAAACAATGCGAACAACAATTCTTAAATAGCTTGTTCTTAAGTAGTTATCCATAGTTCGTTTGTAACAGTATATTTTTACTGCCTTATAATTCTCTATGACATTGCATTGCAGCTGCACTGACCCGAAACAAAATGATTTTCAACTGCCCAGTTTGCAGTGCATGCTGTGGAGACTCGCCCAAAGAAGTATTGGGACACTTGCGTGTCGCTCATGCCATCACTGGCGTTCGCCCAAGAACGCTTGTCTGTCCGGTTCCGAACTGCTTCACAAGTTTGGCGAGCTGCGAATCGCTGCGAAAGCACTTGCATCATCATAACGACGACGAGCAACCCATCGCTGCAATCCAAGTTTGCAATGAGACCACTGGCATTGAACTTGCCTTGATCAACTTGGCAGAGATGAGGGAGAAGCCACAACTGCCAATGATGATCCTATCGGCTCGGATACGTCGATTGTGAAGGACATTCGTGAGGCAATACTAATGTCTCTTGCTGACTTCGCAGCAGCACCGTCCAGCCGCCAATGCGACGTGGCATCGGTGACAAGTATTCTCAGGAACTACCACGATTTAATTGGCGATTATTTTACTAGGATTCTGACAGCGGCGAGTTCCACTGAGGAGGCTCTGGTCATGTGGCAGTCTATGAAAGCAACAATGATTCCAGTCAGCAACTATGATCAACTCATGGCTTTGGTTCGCCTCGATGAGCGCTTTGTAGCCCCAGTAAGCGTGTCATTGAATTTTACTCCAGCCTATTGTCAAGGGCGCTTGCAGTTAAAGCGTATCACAGTGCAGTATGTGCCTATTAAGGAAACTTTAAAAGCCCTATTTCGCATACCTGAACTAAGTAGTATTCTACGCGAAGATCACGGTGGACATGCTTCTCAGAGTGGTCAAATAACTTCGTTTACAGATGGGATTTACGGGTCCCAGTTCAAGGGTCACATTTTACTGGAAGTCTATTACGACGACTACGAACCTTGTGACCCTCTCGGCGTCGCCAAGTCAGCCTACAAGATAGGAGCCTTGCTCATGCGCGTTAAGAACCTCGGCACATTCTACAACGCCTCACCAAAAAGCTGTCATCTTATTATGCTGGCCTACGAAGCTGACCTGAAAGAGCTCGGCTTCACTCGCGCTTTTTACAGAGTCGTGCAAGATCTATCCGATTTGGTGGCGAATGGGATACAGATAGAGGGAGTATCCTGTTTGTCTTGCCCAAGTGCTCGGTGATACGAAGGCAGTTCACGAGGTTTTTTCATTCCAAAGTAGCGGTGACATATTTCTGTCGCCTGTGTCGTACAACGCGAGCGGAGGCCCAAATCATCGTTAGCCATTCCGAATGTGAGCTGCGTACGCCAGCAAACCTCCAGGAGGATGTTGCGAAAGTCTCTTCAGGTGCTGCTTCTGCGTCGCACGGCGTTAAGGGCAGGTGCTGCTTCGACAGCGTACCAAAGTTTAACCCTACTGAGAACTTTCATTTAGACATAATGCATGACGCAAATGAGGGCTTCTGTATGTACGAGCTAAAATGTATACTGCACTACTATATCGTCGTAACATCCTGCTTTTCGGTCGAATTCCTGAACGAGGCCATTCGGCGGTTTGACTGGCCTTCGAGATCGTCCGCACCGTCACCAACTTTTACGATGAGACTCTTGAGGGACATCACCTGTAAAAAACTGCCACAGAAGGCCAGCCAGATGTTCTACCTGGTTGTGTGCATGCCATTCCTTATTGGCCATATGGTCGATAGAACAACTGACCACTTCAGGCTGCTGGTTCTTCTAATTGCGACGTTAGATATGCTGTATGCCACCTCCATTCACGAGGGAGACACTCATTATTTGGACTTACTAATTGCCGAGCGCTTGACGCTGTTTAAGACGTTATTTCCGGATTTCACCATCACGAACAAGCAGCATCATTCAGTTCACTATGGCCACTGTATCCGCATGGCCGGGCCACTGTCGCATTCTCATTGCTTTCATTACGAGGCAAAACATCAGGAGGGAAAGCAGTATGCTTCAGTTTGTCGCCAGCACACAAACCTGCCTCTCAGCATCTCTTGGAAAATTCAGCTAAATCAATTCACCAGTAATGCTGGCTGCAGGTTGCTACGTCATCAGATTTTTTCAGCGGTGGACCATACCACTCAACCAATATCGTTGTGTGAGGAGCTCCAGCAGCTACTGCTAAATGAACTCGGGCTTAGCCTGCTCGACGAGGTCAAGTTGTCCACACGCTTCACTGTCGACGGCAATGAATACTCTCAGTTCCGACATGCAGTGTGTTTCGACTTCGACCACAGCGCAGTCGAAAAAGAGTATCTGCTAGTTGAGTTTGGGCTCTTGTATGACCGTCGGTCGTTGGTCGTAGGTCGAGTAATTTGCTCTTATTTTCAATGGCACATGCAGGCATTTAAAATCGATAGCCTCGGTCCATACGCTATTTTTCAATTGAACACTCAATCAAAGCCGTCGACAGTGATGCTTGTCTCTAGAGCGCGCTACTTTCGGCGATGAGTAACTCTCTTGCTGCTGCTTTGGATTACGCTAACCCAGTTGCAAAACATTGGTATTGACCAGAACCCATTATTAGGATTGACCTCAATCCAAACTGGGAGGAATTTGGATCAATTGGGAGGCATTTGGATTGAATTTGGATCAATTGGGAGGCATCGGGAATCGGGATCAAAGCTGGATCAATTGGGAGGCATTTGGATTGAATTTGGATCAATTGGGCGGCATTGGGATCAAAGCTGGATCAATTGGGAGGCATTTGGATTGAATTTGGATCGCGTTTTGGATCACGATGACACGCGTTTTGCTTTTTACTATTCTTTGTATGTAAATATACTAATTATTTTAGTAAAATTTGCAAATGAAATATAGTAATCTTACTTTCTGCAGTAAAATTTACTGTTCCAGATTTGTACTCCATTTTTTACTACTTTTTTGTAAATTTTACACATAAAAGTTATCAGTGTAGTCATTCTGTAGTCATATTTAAATTAGTTCTGTTTATTATCGTTTGACTCCCACTCTCAGAGTTTCAATTAACTTTTATTGTACGTTACTTATTGTCCTAGCTTAACTTACATATTGTATTAAATACTTAGTGTACGGTCACAAGTTTGTAGTAGTCTTGAATATATGCTTATCATTTATTCATTTATGGCCCTTTTCGTCCACTAACCGTCGGGAATGGATGTGGTGCGAAATCGAAGGATTTTCATGGCCATAGAATTTTTTGCCGTCTCACTCGGATGCTGCCAGAGTGGACGAAAACGGCCATCCGTTTGACTTCGGTTAAATAAACCAAAAAGCTTCATCCACCGTCCTCTACAGCTTGAAGCTCGCCCTAGTTCAAGCCGCCAAACTCCAGAATGCCTACAGTGTTCAGTCGCTATAATCTCTAGCTATATACTCTTTAAGGAATTGTGCTAGACACCCATCCGGAATTGTGCTACTAGCCAGCTAGCCGGTATACCCATGTATATAACCCAGACCTATGCAGGCTGAGCAGTTGCAGCGGGGCCTCCACGAGTATTTAGCTAGCTTAGTTTAGTCAATGCTTTACTCTATGCCATGCTTTTTCTCATCCTCTGCTGCAATTGCTGGCGTCTTCTACTACACTAGTTTCCATTGTTTTTTAGTTATTGCAATTACATTTCATCGCGAGGCGCACGCAATTTTTGCTGGATTTTCAGATGGAGCTACAGAGCAGCCAAAAATTGATATAACAGAACCACAGCCAGATCAACATGCATTCAACGGATCAAATGAAGAGGTGCTTTCAATCGGTGAAGTCAAGAAAATATTGGGGCCACAAGTGAAGGTTACATTACAGAAGAAAATTCCAGCGCCAATGAATATATGTACGCCTATGAGAGTGATGAGTCTGCGGTTCATTTTGATGAGGCTTTGAACTACAAGCAAGATGGTGATGAGCCAACAACTTTAGCTCAAGATTTGCTGTTGTGTTTTTGTTCAGGTTGAGTGAATCGGCCATACTTATGATCTTAGCTATTTTAAAGAAGCATGATATTGAAGTCCCGTCTACAATTCAAATGTTTAAGAAACTAGGAAAGTGAGGGACTCCCAAGCTGAGGATCTTGAAGCAATGGTGGAAAAGGATTTATCCGGCAGAGCGTACTACAATTTTGGGCTGAGAGCCACGTTTTTTAATTCCTTTCAGGCTTTTCCCTGCGCTTTTCAAGTTTCGATTCTGCTTTTGCGCCGATGGTCTTCCTCTGTTTAAGAGGAGTCGAATAGGAATTTGGCCAATAATGATGAAAGTTCACGATTTCAGTAAAACCCATCGTCATCGCATTTTACTGTGGCTCCGGAAAACCTGACAGGGACAAGTTGCTATCCAAAGTTTCTTGGAACTGAAGGAAATAATAGATAACGGGATCAGTAGTCTTAGGCACAAAATCGATTTTAAGGAAGTTATATTTTCATGCGACAGTCCGGCCCGAAGCTTTGTGATGAACGTTAAATCTCACTCCGGCTACTTGGTTGTCCTTACTGTCGAACTAAAGGAGTATCTAACTGACCACGTGTCCTTTCCTGGAATTGATCGGCCAAAGAGGACAAATGAAGAATATGCTACTAAAGCTGAAAGCAACATGCTAACTGGTGAATCTCCTCTGCTCGGTGTGGTTCCCTTTTACAGCTGTTTTGTACCTGATTATGCTCACATTATTTACTTAGGTGTTGTTCGGCGTCTTTTACATTACTACTTTTCGACGGATGGACCAAGATACGGCTGCACATTATCGCGTACGCAAATTATTAATGTTGACGCAAATGTCGTTCAGCTGAGATCTTGCGAGATCCTTTTCTAAAAGCGCTTTAGTTTATTTTTGGAAGATCGCACGTTTCTTATATATGAGATATGGGAGCTGGATTGGAATGCCTTTCTTGAGTCAAATTGATTCTGAAGGATTTCTAGGGCCGATTAAGCTAAAGATCCTTTTTAATAGACATGAGTACACGGGAATTGTCATCCAAGTGGCGGAAGCTAGTTCTGAATTGAAGGCCGCAAAAAAAGTTTGCGGAAGAAATGATTGCCGCCTGAAAGTGCAGGAACAAATCGAAACTTTTAAAAGATTCCACGAAGAAAGATCTCTAGCCAGAGAAACAAGTTCCAGCCATCGATGGTATGTATCAAGAATTTTTGCGTTATTTTAATCAAAAGTTTCTCAAAAAAAAGAAAGACTGGGCCGCTGTGAATCTTCACCGCATAGCCGGTCGCCGTCGCTATTCAGGCTATCCGAAAGTAGCTCGGCCGGACCCTCCCGTAGGTCATGCCCTATCGCTCGCGGTGATTGACTAGCGAGCTCAGCGAGCCGCACCCGGAACCCACCAGGCTCATCAACACTGGTGTGGTGTATCCGGACGATCCGGCCCCGAGCGTGGACGAAGTGGAGCGCGGCGAACTCCTAGCTGAGGGTACGGCCCTCGCCACACAGGTGCTCCTGAACGCCGGCCGCTGGCATGCCTGGGCTAACCTAGCCGGCTGGCCCCGCCTCGGACACTTTCGCCGCTTCTCTGATGATGAACGACAACGCCTGATCAACAGTGCTTTCACGGAGGCCTTACTAGCTTTGCCTGACGGCGCCCACCTGGATCTGATGCGGGCTGTCGCCCAGCACCTGATCCAAGAAATAGTCGGACAGGCGCCAACCCTTCTGGATGTTCTTCGTCGCCAACCGTGAGACATTTGCTTGACGTTAATTGTACGCCCAGTGACGTACAATTTGACGTACAATTTGACGTAACAATTTGACCGACCCTTTTATTTTACCGTTACCCTTGTTGCGCCACTCCACATTAATCCTTTCTGCGTGCTTTAAATCCTAACCCCAGTTAGGTGATTAATTCTTTTGGCTCTGCCCCGACAATTTGACATTAACCTGGCCATTTAAGGCGCCTAACGCGCAAATATTTAGCCCTGCGCACTGTCTGCTGTTATTCTGCAATTCATTGTCTGCATTGGTCAATCGTACCTGATATCGCCCCTAGCGCCAAATTTGCCATGTTTCTTTTCACGCATTTAATAGTAGTCGTGCGATCCTTTTGTGCTGCCTGCATTTTGAATTAATCATGACTTTGATTTAGGGCTCTGCGCTAAGCATCCCGGCTTATTATGGCATTTGCGCCCAACCAATATTTTGCTGCCTTTTAATTTTTGCCTTTTCAAGTTTGTCTCCCCGGTGACAGGCAGCTGACTCCCGTCTGGCGTCCCTTTGTCTGCTTTTTTATTTCTGATGTACATTTTGCTACTTTCTTCTTTTGAAATAAACCGGCTCCCTTGTTCGTGCGCCTTTTTATTTGAACGGGGAGAGTCGAAAGCATCGAAGAGCGTTTTCAAACATTGCGGAAGAATCCTGCCTACATCCTGGCCACAGCCTTGGATGGCAGGTTTAAACTAGCTTACTTCAGTGAAAGCGACCGGGGCCGGATTAAGGATCACGTTGTCGAGCTGGTTCAAAACGAAGGTCTTCCTATCTACGTTAAGAAGAGCATCCATTTGGGGTGCTCTTTTGGAAGATAATTCCTACAAAGGGATGAAGCTTTCCAACGAAGCTGTTGTTCCGCCTCATTTATCTAAAAAGAAACACCTATCTGCCCTTGAAGCAGAACTAGAACTAGATGAAAGCAGTGAAGACGATGGAGAGTCAGATGAAAACTTTTCTACTGCAAGCCGAGCTAAGCAGCTGTCAATGTCAATTAGAGATGCGATATCAGCTGCTATACAAATAACGTCGAAACTTTCTGACGCTCTTAGTCGGCGAAGTGAAGTAAGCGTTCCGAAATTTTTGCATCTGCTGGAGGCAGCCTTCAGCAATCAAGGTTACATAGGAACGCTTTGTGGTCGTTTTTATCAGCGAGCCGGAGCTGATGGAGCAATTCTGTTGCGTGCCGAAGCCTTGCACGTAGTTCATGGCCAGCAGGCTTTCTGCAAGGCTGTGGAGGCGGCCAAGACGCGAAGTCGCCTGCACAAACTGCTTACTGCCGACGATATAACTGCAGTCGAACTTGACAACCTTTGGCGAATAACCTTAAAAGACATAATTTGGAACAGTGACAGCTCTAGTGTTCACTGCAGAAAAATAATTTTTTGGCCAAGACTGTCCAGACGGGCAACTTCTACAACTGAAGTCGACGACTCAGTTGTACTAAATTTTGGAGAAGGCGACTTAAACCTGACCGTCCGGGAGGACAGTTTTTGTGCCGCCATCTTCAGCGACGAAACTCTATACTCCAGATTTGGTCCCAGTCTGTGTGCCCTCTATGATTGGGTGCTGGCCAAGTGTTGCCCAGAGGCGATAGTCGAAAGCATCTACACCTCAATGGGGAAGCAGTGCACCCAAGGTGCGCTCCAGAATGACGAAACGCTGGAGCTGCGCACACGGCTGTCCTGGCACCTTCCTGAGAGCGTCTCCTCGATGCCTGAAACGTGCAAGGCCATTGCCATCGACTGGCTGAAGAGACACAATGTCTTAAGAAAGGATCGGACAAGAGACGACCGTCAACAAGAAGTCCTGAAGAGGCTTCAAAACTCCAAAGGAATTTTGGATTTGGCTTGATTCTAGGACTCTAGAGACTTTTAGTTTTTTTGCTTGTTGGGGTGTCAGGGGAATAAAACGGGTTGCAGGGAATTGAAACTAGGGTGTGGGGGACGAAGATGGGTATGTTGCTCACAGCTGCCTATTGGAGTTTCCTTATTTGTTGTGTTGTTTTAGCCTTTTCTCCTCTGCAAATGCTGCCAATTATATTTTACTTGCTTTTAGAAACTGCTGCTGAGCTGATGTATGTCAAATGTCAGATAAAATTTTGAGGTCGAGGATGATGACTTGATTCATTAATTTTCCAGTTATTGTCTATCCTCAGTGACAATAATTGGGGTGTTAGTAGACAATAACAGGGGTGTCAGGTGGCGATAAATTGGGTCAAACTCGGGAGAAACTCGGGTCAGGTGTTGTGCTAGATTTGTTGTGATTCTAAGTCTGCGAGGCAGATAAGTAAGTGTATTGTGCATATTGTCTAAAGATGGCAGTGGCTTCAGCAACTCTTAACTAGTTTCTAGTTCTAGTTGCTAACCAGACTTGCCTGCGCGGCTGCGCAGAAGCTTATACAACTATGGCGCGCTTGTGTATTCGAAATCAGGGCATCCACGACTTTCTGAAATTGGCTCCAATAGGGTAACCACTTAAGCCATAATTTTGTACTGACTCCATCACTTGTATTTTTTGGCCATAGGCAGTCGTAATGTCATAACTCACCTAATGTTCTTATATATATAGGGCCATGCATGTCAAACTCCATACTTTGTCAATTGCCATTTTCTGGCAGTTTCCTATGCTGTTTTTTAAAATGTTACTGTCAGCAGACATCAACAAACATCATGCTGCCCAGTAATGTTTTTGCAATCTTATCAATGTTTTTTTCTCCCAGCCAATGGGTGTGCGAGCCCTGTTCTTCACTAATTATCAATTACCTTCTTTTTTCTCTGCCTGGCCCCCTGGGTTGCTTGCATCCCTCTTGCTTCCTTGGGGCTTTGCTATATAGCCATCTCCCTACCACTCTGACTTGCCAGCCAGCCTCATAGCCATTGTCTACATTCTAGCTCCTGCACTTATTATTTACTGCCAATTGTCATGCAACCCTGTGGTTTAATTTAATAATGAGTAAATAATGAATAATAAACTAAATAACAAGTGCTACTGCAACACCAAGTATTACTGAGCTGATAAGCCTTGCTCCTTTTGCCCATCTCAATTTCATACAAGCTATATTGCTATAATGTAAACTAAGTTAAATGAATTTTTTTATCTATCTTCTTTATTACACTTATAGTACTAACTATATAATTAAATCTATATTTTTTAAGATGATGAAGGAACATATCCTCAATTTAATGGCAAATGTAATTTAGCCATTTTATTATAAATTTTTTTATTCAAATATTTTCATATAGGCCCTTTTTAATATACTAAGGTCTTATATTAAATAGACATTTGTGTAGGCCTAATGTATTATAATGTTTTGACATTCAGCTAGTTCAACTAAGTTAAAACAAAATTTGGACTTACTAGGAGAAAAAGTTTATTGAAGGACCAAAAAGGTCCAGTGAACCAATTCTAACCTACATATTCCTACTTGCTATGTTTTTAGTATTTTCTTTCAATTTTTTTACATCTACACTGCCTATTGTTGTGCCATAATGTACTTTCACTGTATAGCCATCTCAGGCTTGCAGCCAGTTGACACACCTAGTGTTGCACTTTTGTGGTGTTTGAGTGGCCGTAAATTCTAACGTTTGTTCGGCAGGCGCTTTGTATTTATAATGAATAAAGTACTCTATGTTACAAACACTAGAAAATCAAAGGTTGTGTCAGTCTGAGGATACCACATCCCTCCACCTTTTAGTAAAATCAATTCATTGGAAAACGAACTGGCCTCCTCAGTATGCTCTGTGGCCGGAGTCCGCTTCTGCGCATCGTTCTTGAATCCTGCTGTTGATTTTCGGATGTGTCCTTTCCTCGCTGACTTTCGCTCCTTCCTCCTCCACCAGAAAAAGTCACCAGAGCTTCATCAGTTTCGGCCTCCGGTTAGATTTTTCTGGCCTTGTTGACGTGGCGCTTCTTGACTGTGCCGTTCTCGTCTTCCAGAATCAACAGTCCGCCCACTCGCGTGCGCACGTAGTACTGCTTCGTTCCGAAAAAGCTATCGTACTTGTTCCTGGCGTCCCTCGCGAGCACCACTCTGTCACCTGCTTTGATGTCGCACGCGCGAGCGTTCCGATTGGCGTAGTTGGACATTTTTATTTTGTAGTCGGCGTCTTTTTCTTTCTGGTCCTTCGACTGATTCTGTGCTTCCTGGTTGTTCATTTGCGGAAGTTTCGTCCGTGCACTCCACCGAAAGAATAAATTTGCTGGCGCTACGCCTGTTGCTCTGATCGGCGTTGTTCGGTAGGCGTGCAGGAAAGTTTGCAGTTCCTCTTCAAGGCTTGCTCCGTTTGGCATTCTAGACCTTCTGATCACTTTGTTCAGTGTCTCATTGAACCTTTCCACTTCTCCATTTGCAGCTGGGTGACGTGGAATGATCCTTGAATGCTTTACCCCTTGGCTGCTGAGGTATTCTTCGACTATTCTGGAGCAAAAGTTTGTGCCGTTGTCGGTCACCAGTTCTTTCATTGGTCCGAACAGTGAGATCACTTTCTTTAGTATTCGAACTACGTCACTCGCTTCAGTGCGTTTTACGATGAATACCAGCGGAAATCTCGAGTGGTAGTCGATGAAAACTAGCAAATTGCTGCCATTCGGAAGTGGTCCTTTGAAGTCTACCGCGACTTTGTCCCACGGCTTGTCTGGAATTTCAGTTGGTATGATTGGGATCCGACTTCCCTTTTTCGTTGTGTGGATGCACACATTGCATTTCTTGCAGAAGATTTCCACATCATTGCTCATGCCGGGCCAGAATACCGAACTTCGCAGTCGTTCTTTGGATTTGGAGATTCCTTGATGACCTTCGTGAGCAGTTTGCAGAGCCTTTTGTCTTAGACTCTTGGGCAGGACTATGCGGTCTTCATACAGGAGTATTCCATTGTGCTCCGACAGCTTGTTCCTTTCTGCGAACAGCTTGCTGTGCTTAGTCCAGGTTCCTGACTGAATTGCTTTCATTGCTTGAACAATTTCTTCGTCAGCTGCTGAATCTTTTCGAATTCGCTCTAAGCTGAAGGCTGCGCTGGCCGCATTTTCTAGCTTGCTGTCTATGAATGCGATGTCGCGTCTGTTGCAGAGTGTGTCGTTTGGTGTCTTTACCGGTTGTCTCGACAGGATATCGGCTTCGTTGGTGTCGCCTGGTTCGTATTTTATCTTGAAGTTGAATGGTTGCAGTCGCATTGCCCAACGCTCTATTCTTGGTGGTGGTTTTGAGTTCGGTGCGAAGCATCCGAGCAGAGGCTTGTGATCAGTTATCACTGTGAATTCAGCTGCGCCTTTGAGAAAGTGTGAGAACTTCTCGCACCCCCATTTGATGGCTAATGCCTCCCGTTCGATTTGGCTGTATCGAGTCTCTACGTCTGTGAGAGTTCTGCTAGCATAGCACACTGGCTGTAGATTTCCATCTTTCTGCCTCTGAACCAAGATTGCACCGAGACCGACAGGACTTGCGTCTACTCGCAATTGTGTTACTGTGCTACACCAAGAAACGATTTGACTTCGCTTGGGTTGTGCGGTGGTTTGAACATTTGGATTGCTTCAGTTTTCTTTTCGTGAATTGTTATTCCCTTCTCTGTCAGAATGTATCCCATGAAAGTGGCTTTACTCATTCCGAATTTGCACTTTTCTTTCCCGACGGTCATGCCATTCTCCATTAGCCTTGTCAGGAGATCATCCAGTCTGGTGTTGTGCTCGTTGATGTCTTTTCCATACACAATGATATCGTCCTGAATGTTCAGTAATCCTTGTAGTCCGGTCAAAACTTTTGTCATGTAGGCTTGTAGATAGAATGACGAGTTGACCCATCCCATTGGCAATCGCTTATACCTGTATAGTGTTTGTCCAGGGATTCCCGTTGCAAACGTAGTTAGGTGTCTGGATTGACTGTCTAATTCAATCTGATGGAACATTTTCTTGCCGTCGATGTACCTGAAGCAGCTAGCTTCTCCCATGTTAGTGATCTGATCATCCAGCGATGGTATTGGAAATTGTAGCTTCTCTGTTGCTTCATTCAAGTTTCGCAGGTCGATGGTCAGTCGCACTTTCCCAGTCTTTCCTTTCGGGACGACAACAAGCCTTGAAAGCCATGTACTAGGACCATCAACTTTCTCGATTATTCCGGAGTTCTCTTGCTCTTCCAGCTCTTGCAGAAGTGCTTCTCTGAGGTGAGCAGCTACCTTTGATACCGGTTGTGATTTCGGCGTGCTTCCTTCCTTCAGAGAAATAGTTACTGCTGGCTGCGTGGTCAATCTTCCGACTCCATGAAACACTTGCTGATGGGCTTTCAGAATTCTTTCAATTTCTTCATTCTTCTTCTCAATCTGATTGGTCGTTAGCTGCAGCAGATTCAAATCAATACTGTCCTGACACCCGAGGATTGTCTCAGCATTGTCTCCACGCATCACAATGAACTTGATTCGCTTCACTAAGTTTCCTGTCATCACAGTCAGAGTCGTTGTTCCCAAAACTTCCAACTTCGTTTTAGACATGTAGGCGTACAGTCTGGGTCTTTCTGATCGGTCTATGGTCGTCTCTTTTGACTTCACTGACTCAAACGTTTTCAAGATAATCAGACTTGCTGAAGATCCAGAATCAACCAGAACTGTGCTCTCAATGCCATTGATCTTCACTTTAGTTCTTGCACCTGTAGATTTCTTGGTTTGTGTCACAGCAATGACAGTGTTGATTTCCTCACCATTCGATTCGTTGCCATTTCGTTCTTCCTGTTCCTCATCATACAATCTCTCGATGTTTCTGGTGTTTATTCTGCTTCCAGCCTTTTGTCGTAGTCTACATGCTTGCTTGATGTGACCTTTTTTGTGGCAGATGTTGCATTCCACGTTTCGAGCAAAGCAGTCGAATGGTCGATGACCTGTCCGATTGCATCTGTAGCACACTCGGTCATACTTGTTGGTGTTCGGAGTTGACGTCCTCTTATCAGTCGGTTTGAACTGTGGCTTGGCTGTTGGTCGGTTGCTTATGTTGCTGACTGTGTCGCGCGCCCCGTGAGTTGGTTTGTCGATGTCCTTAGCCTGAGTTTTCGTTGCCTCGAAATTCTTGCTGATTTCTACTGCTTTCTTTAAGGTCAGGTCAGAGCCTTCCTTTAGCAGCAGAGTCCTTAGCGGCTTCGATGTGCTTTTCAGAACTATTAGATCGCGTAACAGACGATCCTCGAAGCTGAGCTTAACTGTGCTCGGACTTCCTTCGGGCTTGTACTCAACGTTCAAGTCGCAATATTTTGCTGCGCTCTTAAGACGGCTGTAAAAGGAGTCGAATGATTCTCCATCCGCCTGGCTGACTGATAGCAGCTTGTAGGTCTCATGGACGCTGTTGGATGCACCTTGGAATATAGAATTGAGCGCTTCCTTGGTTGCTTTGTAGCTTTGTTCGTAGCCAACGGTTTGCAGCAACTTTCGGATTTTTGGCCCTGCCAGAAGCAGCAATGTGGCTTGCTTCTTGTCGTTCGCTATTCCTTGCACTTGCATGAACAGCTCGACCTCTTGAACGTAGTCGTTCCACTTCTCTGCATTGTTGAGCGGATCCTCATCAGGATCGAAGTGTCTAATGCTGTAGAACTGTGCTGTGGCCATTTTAATAGTACATCCTGAGCTTGCTTTCTCGGCTTTTTTAAGCTGTTGTTTTTTCTCACCGCTGCTACCAATGTGGTGTTTGAGTGGCCGTAAATTCTAACATTTGTTCAGCAGGCGCTTTGTATTTATAATGAATAAAGTACTCTATGTTACAAACACTAGAAAATCAAAGGTTGTCAGTCTGAGGATACCACAACTTTTCTCCCTCTTAGTTGTTTATGCACCCCTCCATTCTCTATTTGGCTGCCTCCTCAGCCAGTTTTGGCCACCTTGCCCCATCCCTCTCTCTGCATGTCAACCCTATCCCCCTACCTATGTGCAGATTGGCTGTCGCCCCTCTTCTCCTTTAACTGCTAGTCAATTGTGACCCATGCAATGATATTTTTCACTAGCTTTAAAGCATGGCTGGCTGGCAGCCTAGGGTAGCAAGATATCCTAGGGCTTTGCCAGTCGGCTCAAATATATATTCGTCTCGCAGGCAGTGAGGGCGGCACAGGGCATTTTAAACTCTTGCTAAATTCAGTGAAAAACTAAATTCAATAGAACTAGAACTGTAATATAATCAATTATGATAAAACAAACTATGCCACCTCCATCTATACCGTTGATATCAGTAAGTTAAAATTGTGACTTATTGCATTACTTCTTACTACGGGGATCTGTTTGAATATTGAGTGGCGCCATAGGGATAGACTGATTAGTTCCAAAGATGCAATCCTCTGCTCTGACATTCAAAGTCAGTCTGGTCAGAGAGGCTGAGGCCACCAAGCGTATGCCGCTCTGAGGTCCCTGAAATTAGCAATAGCTATAGCCTAGAAGCACAATACTATCTTTTAAGTTACCCCTTGATGTTAACCCTAATTTTGCAACTTACCCCCTCCTTTTGCAACCTATCCCTTGATTTCTATGGGCTATGGCTTATCTCCTCAATTTTTGCCAATTTTGCAACTCACATTGCCAATTTTGCAATTTACCTTAGTAAGCCACCAAATTAGTTGGCCAGGTTGACTAACTCAACTGACTATTGTGCATATATAGTGACTATTTTTTACATAGGCCTAATTAGGCCTATATAGTGTTCTTAGTTTTTTAGCTTAACTTAAGCCTATAGAGTATAATATTAACATTAACTTGCAGCAAAAACTTAAAAAAATTATTTATTTTGTATAGTATATTATACTTTTCACTCAGTGAGCCTAATTTAGAATACAAAAAACTTTTTTATGTTGTTTAGATTGTATACAGAAAAAGCAATGTATAGTATAGTATAGTAGAGCCCTATTAGTGTATTTTACAATATTTCTAGAATTGTAGGAAAAAATAGCTAACTAATTTTTCGTTGTCGCTTTGAAAGCAACAACTTCTTTTCTTAATAAAAAGTGAAACTTACCTTTTTACTTTGTTTACACCTTTTTGGCAAAAAATAATATGCCACACTTAGAGACATGGCGGCCGTGTCTATAATCCAAAAGCTTATAGACATGGCAGCCATCTCTGCAAGTACTGACCAGGACCATACTTACAGACACGGCCACCGTGTCTATAATATTGGAGCTTATAGACACGGCCGCCGTGTCTCTAATATTTAAAGCGCCCCAGACTGGAGACACGGCGGCCGTGTCAATGGAGCCTGCATGGCCGCCGTGCCTATAAGTACTCCGTAAATAATAACTGTTTAAGTGTTGACAAGCACAAAATACGCACAATCGCTATCGGGTCTCCGCTTGTCTAAGAAATTTGTAGTGATTTGCCTCGCTGGTGGACATAGCCGGCGGAAAATTTGCAGAGCACAATTGGACCTTCCTTGCTGTCATCTGTGAATCTGTGAAAAGGGAAGGGGTAACCTGCACAAATTATAAACCTTGAAATAAAGTTTGAAATGGAGAGATAAACAAAAACTATTTTTTGTTGATCGAAAAATATAATATTTTAATTACATTATGTGCAGAAATTTTAAAATAAAAACTCGGTGGCTCAGGTTAGTTTCTGTCATTAAAGACTGATTCAATAATATTGAGGTCGGGGTGAAGAAATTTTGCTGGCTGGCGGTTGGGGTGTTTATTTCTGTATTAAAGCTAGAAATTCACGGCTGCAGTGTAGGTATCCATTTTATTTGTACAAAAATGAAATTTAAATTAAAAACTAACCGTAAAAATTTGTTAAGTATAACATTTTGATCACATATTTAACCACCCCAGCTCATATATCGCGGCCTTTGTTCGCGCCCAGGCCCTGAGGCGCGCCCTGTGACGCTGCTTTCATCATCTTGACAGCGTAATTTGTTGTTTTTTGTTGTTGTTGTTATTTCGGTACAGTTTGCACTCGGTACATTTCGAGTTTTGCTTATGAACGTGTAAAATTGCATTTTTATACATTTACATTCATACAATATTCTCGTACATGTACAGAATTCATCTATCTAGCACTGTAAGTGTATCCTGTAACATTTAGACGCACCCCAAATTCATGAAAGAGTCAGAACCCAGTATACTACACTTATAAAAATTAGAAAATAGTACGAGCGTAAGCTATAGTTATAGTGAGCGATAATGCACATACAAGTGCAAAAATGGGAGATTATACATACGGAACTAGAGGTAACGATAGTACCCTTTGTATAGACTTTATTGTCACTATCGTTTAGCATACTCGATTAGAAAGTTTCTGATTTGCTGAGACATCGTTAAACAATCGGCGTTAAACAATTGATCTTTGACTGAAGCGTTGTTATTACTACTGTGGTAAACCATAGTAGCAATAACTCGTAGGAGAAAGAATAACGTTTTTGGAATGAAATTTGAAAATTAAGCATTAAGAATTAGGATTTAAATTAAAGCATTAAGCCCATATTGATCAAATGAGTCAAACACTGAAAAATTAGAGCAACGAGAAAATCTTAAAAAGAACTCTTACCATGCACTCGACTCGCCATCATTCCACTGTCTTTCTTATGAATTCGACTTCACACGAGTACTTAGGCTTGAATTGCTTCATATCCGCAATTTATATGTGTATTACCGGTGTTTTCACAAAAAATCTGGCCATAACTTTCCAATTTAATTTCACAGCGCCTGAATATTTCTATCATTTAGCGATTTCAAAAACCATCAAAAACCATATTGGGAAGTCATATCATTGTCATGCTGTTCTCTTTGCGCGATAATTGGTACATATGCGTGCACTCGCGATAATAGAAGAAAAGGAACCGACCCCCGCCTAGCTTGTTGGAATCCAGAGCGTGAAACGGTGAGAGCTGTGAAAGATTCCGAGTGTTAGAATTAGGGAGGGAATCGATTGCAGGAAGAGTAAGCGAAAGTGAGAAACATACAGTAATTTCTTTAAAAAATGAAGGCTCTCATCCCTCTTCTCCAAGTGGTGGAGTTCCTAATGGAATCTGGGTTGTCGGAACCCAAAAGGAAACCGTGTTAGAACTGAGAATGATAGCGCGGAACTAAAACTAAACAGCGTGGAACCCAAAACGTTACGAGGCAGAACGAGCGCTATGGCGCAGAACCAAAAAACGAAACCAAGAAAAAAAAACTGATTGATTAACACAATTGAAAATTTTCATAAAAATTGTTATTTTGAACTTGTTTTCAGAATTCAAAAAGGGCAGGCTCACTGCCATAGTAGGGACTGCCATTGTGGCATGAGACGTGGTCTGCGTATGTTTATATTTTTTCGCCGGAAAGTTTCAGAAATATCATACAGTAAAACAAACTGATTGTAGTTATTTGTTACTGCGTAAAATTCAATGAATAATTGATTAAAATTTTACAAAAACTATACATCAAAATGCTTAAAAGAAAGTTTCTGGAAAAAAACAGAATAATAGGGGGGACAGAAGAGGTGAAGGGAAAAGAGGGGAAGAGAAGAAATAAAAGAGAAGTGTTGGAACACCAGATGAATGAAAGCGGAGACGGAAAAGAACGAAGGGAGACGATAGGGGAGGCAGGGAAAGATAGAGCGGAGGAGAAGGATGGAGGATTAGATAGAGGAGGGTAGAGAGTAGAAAGGGGTCCTTAGAGGGAGAAAGTAGGGGCAGAGACGGAGGCAAGAGGGATTAGAAAGGAGGGAGTGGGGGGAGAAGGTGCGACAGATAAAGGAAATGAGAGTAATGAGTTTTTAGGGTCTGTGAGCGAGCCTAAATTTTCGGCAGCTTCTTTTTCCTAAAAAATTGACCTTAAAAAAAGAAAATTTGAATACTTTTTTGCCGATAGATTTCCTCTAAATTGGGGAATGAACTTTTGCTTATCATTTTAAACGCCGCTTAAAATAACACCAAATCTATTTATTTAATCTCTTCAAATTTTTTAATTGAATTTCGAAGGCCCGGCTTGACCAGGCCTTGAAAAAATTTTCCAAGTTCATTAGTCATGAAGATCGGTTATAATTAGATGGCTGATTGCGTTAAGTTATTTTCATTGTGTGGCAGTCGGGTCTGCGTAATAATTTCTTGAAATTAATTTTAACGCTCATGTTATTCTTCAATTTTCTGTTAATTATACAAGTATGTGTCCATTCTGTGTCTTATAATTCTCCCTCGAGCGTTTATTTGTCCTCGCCAGGGACATTTTTCATAATTTGTTGTCCATCGCCTGTCCTTCCCTTGCTGTTGCTGTCCTTATGCTGGATTTAGTTCTCTAGCGAACCTCTGAAGACAGATGCCCAGCAGAAATTGAATTCGAAGCAGTGTCCAAGCTGATCAAGTGGGATTATACGGCCGGCACGGCTCAGAAGCATGCATGCCCTTATCGCTAATCTAGGCAAGAAGGCCTCTTACCAGAGAAGCCAGAAAGCGAAGCCTACGCGGATCTGAAAGAGCTGCTAATCAAGGAGACGAAAGCGGCGAAATCAGAAATTGGATTCTGGTACGCGTTCCACCACCTTAAGCAGGAAGATGGTGAAGACGTTTCTGCTTATGCAAGTAAACTGCGACTTGGCGCAGAGAACTGCGGAGCTTAGTGACAGGTTGTGGGACCAATTTATCTTCGGCTTGTCGAACAAGAAGATGTTCAGAAAGTTGCTCATCGAGAAACGGTATCTAACGCATGTAAGCCAGTCGGTTGCGGCGGGAGACAGCTCTTGTAAGGCGAAATTCTGCACGTCAAGCCCGACTCTACTATGAAATCAAAAGCCCAGAAGCCGGCGTACAAAAAGGCGAACAAAAACGGCCATTTAAGTGCTTTTGCTGCGAAAAGGAAGGGCATACAAATGACTAATGTCACCCCAGGACGAAGACATGTCCTCAGTGTGGCAGGCTGGTCACCTCAAATCGGTTTGCAGGATTAGACCGAACAAAGTTGGACAACGGCCTGTAACGAGCAGCAAATGGTCACAAGGAAGTGGACGACATCCAAAGCGTGAAGTGAGAGCTATTTACGAAGTAGCTGACCAAGTGGGGCATATTTTCTCGATGATGACGCCGGAAGGCCGGAAGGTGGAATCAGCAGGATAGTGCGTCATGTAGTAGTCAAAGGGACGAAAATAAGATCCTACTGGATACGGGCTCATGCTCAACGTTCGTGTCAAGCACACTGTTTTGAGCCTATGCAAGCCAGGTGAGGTAAGGCCCACCACAAGACATTGTATCACCTGCGTAACAAGGAGACCCAGAGCCAGTAAAAGGCGAAGCTACTGTAAACGCCAAGTTAAACTCATTAAGTTCTGACCTAACGCTATTTGTGGTGGACGATTTGGATGCAGAATCTATCTTTATTATACACTGGATTGCTGTCCTTGAGCCAGATCTCTACACCTCAATGACAAAATCCACGATGCCCGAAGTGGACACTCTAAACTACGAGTAGACAGCAGCTCGTAGGCAGCAGCGCGATCTGTGAAAAGATTTTCGGCATCGTTGGCTATTGAGGCTGAAGAAATCATATTCATTTTATTTGTCTGGTTGAGTAGAAAAAAATGACGAAAAAAGTACGAAAAATATAGAAAATTGCGCTCATAGCAGCCTTTTTTAATACTGAGCCCTTAAAAGAGCCGCTTTAACACTCGCAGAGTCGCAAATCCGTAGCCCTAATAAATCTTTGCAACCACATTAGTAACGGCACGGATTAATTTTATTGGCTGAGCCTTACCTGTGCTTCGAAAACGTCCAAAAGTCACCTCTAAAAACTCTATAATATAGGGATAAAACTCTATCCCCTCTGCCCACGAATCTATCAATTTCACGCCTTACATTAATCATTCACTCGCCTCTCTTTATACTATCCTGCAAGCCATTATGCAATCTTATTTAGTTGCCTGCATGTCGTATTGTTATTCTGCAAGGTAAATTGAATTCCTTTTTCCGCGTCATCTTTCGTTCTGCTAAGGTTGGCAACTTTGTCGGTCGGTAGAAGTCACGTGTTCCCTGTGCTCTTCGTGCTGGTGTAGTTTATCAATTCAACTGCTCTGTTGACCAGAACGTCTCCTACGTGGGGAAAACTAAAAGGCACCTACACACTAGCGTCAGGGAGCACTGGCTGAAACCGCCGGCTATTCAAAACCATTTATTAGAATGCAATAGCTGCTCCGGCTGCAACCCCTAAGAGTGCATGCTTCAAAGTCATCGACCAATGCTCATTTGACTCCAAACTTCAGATTCTTGAAGCGTTGTACATTAAATCGCATTCCCCCACCCTCAACACTCAACTCCAACACAGTGGCGCGGGCCATGTTCTCCGTGTGTTCTGAGGGAGGGGGCACTGGCTGTTCATTCTGTTCTGTTGGCTGCAACGCTAACAATCCGTCCCTGGACTTTGCCTCTCGACTTATTGACTATCAAATATGTACGAGCTACTTAAATTATTGAGGAAAAAATATTGATTAAATTTACACACCAAAATTTAATATTTATTCCCTTCGTTACTCGTTTTCTTCGTTTAAAATAAACCTGAAGATGCACACTGTTGTGCGAAACGCGTCGTTCCATTCAATTTTGATTTTCGCCTTTCTACATCGAGTATTTCTTCTTTAATTGTTCTGAGCTTAAAGGCTTTCGCGTGAAAGTTATTGATTAGTAGAATAAAGCCGTTTTATTATAAAATAGGACCATTTTTATCGTAAAAATAATTGCTATTTGGTCGTTAAAAAACATTTTATATAAACTATATATGAATCCCATGCTGCTGATGGCTTATCCATCAAATTTTCAACCGCTGCTAATGCTCAAAACTTTTGCGGAGGATTTTCTTTTTATTACAGGCTTACGCCGATTGATCCCTATGCTGACGCCCGTGAAGCTTCTACCATTAGTAAAACTTTAATTAAATCCCACGCTGTGATACTTGAAGGTTTATACCACTTAAAGGTTTATACCACTTCAAAAATATAAACCTAAATCCCCGCTATTATTGTTAAAAGGCTTTTAACTTCGGTCTATTGCTGAGACTTTTTTTTCATAAAATTGCGACAAAAAGGCTTTGAATTTTATCATTTTGACGAGTAGGCAAAGCTTACGAAGCAACTACGAGTAAAATTAGTGGAGACCTTAACATTACATAAAAAATTGCAGTTACGTTTAATTGCATGCAACAATCGTATTATGAATATAAGTAGCTTGGAATGGTAGGAAACAAATATTATAAGTTGATGTAAGCACGCGCAAGAGTCAGGTAGAAACTTTATTTTTTTGGTCAAAAACATGCAAATCGCCTATCTCGCTAATTTACTTTCAATTAAAAATCGGCCTTTAACTTTTTTTCCACGAAACGTGAGTTTAGCGTCCTCTTAGATACGTAATTCATAGTGGTCATTGATCATGGGAAGCTAAGTGATTAAGTGTGAAGGCCAAATCATTCAGTGAATAACTTTTAGATCTCTTTATTTACTCACCATGCTGGCTCAGATGAGCAGCTAAATTTGTTGGCCACGGTCATGGTGGACCAAGGGCGGACCAGTCATGCAGTCAGTCAGTCTGCAGTAATTCATGCAATCAGAGTCCAGATTGAGGACTCAGCTTCGGCTGTACTTTAGTGCAGTTCGGGGCGGCGCGGCAGCCAAATTACGAGTACTAATGTGAACTAGTGTAATTTTTAGAGTAGTTAGGGCGCGCTTTCGAACGATTCTAATTAGGTAATTTCAGCGCTTTGTGAATGTTTCTTGAAGCATCAAGGCCTGAAGCTGGGATATTCCCTATCCATTCCTCTTAGCAATCTATAATAGTGCATTTCGATATAATCCGATGCATACAAGAAACCCCTGCAAAAGTCCTCTCTGAGCCTGCCTTGGTCATGCGATCTAGTCCCTGCAGTGTCCCTTTGTTGGCTATGACTTCGAGATTGACAGCTAAAAGACACTAGTTGTAGGCGGAAATCAGGCCTCAATTAGTCGGGAACTTGGTTTCGAAAGGGCTGTCTGGTGATGCAGTCCGCACAAGTTGGTGGCGGCGGGGCTGTCAGCTTCCCTCTGGGGCTGGCGGCTCTCTACCTTTCTTTATCTCCGTGTCTGTCTCTCGCTGTCTTCTCCTAGCATAGGACCTAGCCACTCGCCACATCTATCCTGCTACCCCCTGGGGGCTGGGGCTGACCTCGAGATCGGGAATGGGAGGCCAGAGCTGTCGATATAGGCAATAGGATCAGCGCTCTGAGGCCGCGTCGGTAAACTGATTAGGCCGAAACCAAACATCTTCTTCCGTCTTCTTTATTTGGAGTTTGGGCTTGTGCCACTTAACTCCTTCTCTAGGGACTTCCTCCATTGTTAGTAGTAGTTATTAGTATTGTGTTTAGCCCAAGCATATATTTATAAGTTTAGGTTTCCTGTCCCAGCCGGTATCTCTGATCAATAATCGGAGCTCTTCCTGGTTGGCTAAATCCGTGCCAAAGTATTCATCCGCCACGATCATACGCTCGAACGCCCCAGAAATACTCTACCCCTTCTCCTCCACATTTCAAGCGTTTCTCTCTGACGCTACCTAAGGGAGGAGCCCGGCATTAATGTATATGGCCATCTTTGCAGCAAACATACGTGCATTAATAATTTAATAATAATTGATTACACCTGTCCCAATCGGGCCAGATGTGCAGCCAACAGCACAGCCGCAGCTATTGCGCGGTGCTTCTGAATACTGCGTACAGCTGTTCAGTCCATGGACTGGGGGGACGCCACACCCACCTTCAATTACCCCAGCTGATGCTGCATGGTACCCATTTAACAGCTGGGTGAACTGAAGCAATGCAGAGTAAAGTGTCTTGCTAAAGGACACAAATTGTACCAGTGGAGTCGGGAATCGAACCCCCGCCCTTCAAGTCGTGAGTCCGACGCTCTAACCACTAGGCTACAACCTCTTAAATTAATTAATCATTTAAATACACTTTTTGTGCATATGAAAAAGTGTGTATTTTACGTGCTGCATTGAAATGCAGCAGAAGACAGAAGACAGCACATAAAATGCGAATACGCAGCGACTGGGTCAGAATATGAGAATAAATTTCAGTGAGAGCTAGAGCGCTTTTGATCGGTTCTCTCTTAAGTCGGTTCTTATGTAGTCGGCGTTTATTCAGGCTGAGACTAAAGCCTCGGCTGGACTTGATTGGCTTGACTTACTTGACTTACGTCGTGTGAGCCTCATATCAACTATTGAGCACATACACACGTTGTGAAAAATTTAGGACACTTAAGTAGCTAATGTAGCTTTAACGTAACTTCAAGTGGTCCTTGATTGCAAAAAAACGCAAGCAGTCGAAAAATAATTGCAAGTGTAGTCACTTCTAACAAGCATTAAACTAAAGGCAATAAGCACGCGCAAACAGTACGAGTAAACACAATAACTGTAAACTGATCTCCCCATTTTCCCAACTGTGACAATAATTCGTCCGAAAAAAACATGGAGTGTAGTTTGTAATCACACTTTTCGCGAAATCGTTATAGTTTTTTAAAAATTTTTTTCATATAAATGCTTTTAGGAATTTTATGTACAAAAAAATTTTGTTAACTTCATTATTCAGTTTTGTTATAGTTTAGATGCATTTTTGACCTGCTATCTAAATTTAATTGCCGGCGTGACAGCGTGATCCCAAAACGTACTTCGAAGGTAATTTCTAGAAGTATACGAATTGTACAACTGATTGTATAATTTACTAATTAACAGTAAAAAATTAATTTACGGCCCAATCGATAATTTTTTTGCTTAGCTAGGCTATATGGACTGTGTCTTAAATCTGCATTTCCCTCATAATATCCAACACCCTTAGGGCTCTAGTCAGTAAACCTGATTTACTTTCAAGCATAGCCTGGCAAAAAAATTGCTGCTGATCTGAAATCTTAATGGAACCATTTCCTACAAGTAAGTAATAAAAATATTTAAAATGTTAAAGTAACTTATTTATTTAGTTTAGACCTACCTTCACTGTAGGGCTATGCAATTTAAAAGGATTGAATTGGAAGGCTGGTATTTTACCACAAAATAGCCATCTATTCAGCCTAGGGCTTACCTAAACACAAGCAATATTATTTATTAGCAGGTCTAATTAAACGCCCTATGTCTGCAGCCTATAAGAAAGAGATGTAGCTAGAAAATAGCTAAGAATTTAGGTGTAGGACATATTATATTTAAAAAAACATAGTAAGGTCATAAATAAATAGGTAGCCTATGCAATGTTGAAGTTATTGATTACATAACAGCCAATGCTGAGCACATTTCCACTAAATAGCTAGTGAATGCAAAGCCACAACAAGTATATATAAAACCTACTGCAAACCCCTTCCTACTCAAACATGTATCAAAACCCACAATATTTGCTTGAATTTTGAAAATATATTGCATTAAAGCTTTGTGTTTATCTATGAAATAGCAAAACTGGTGCAAAACATAAAAAACTTATAGAATATATAGACAGTATATATTTATCTATTTTATAGCTATGTGCAAGTTTTTGGATCTCTGCTTTTTTATATAAAAACATGATTATTCTCAATCATAAAAGTTATTAGCTAAAAAAAACAAATTTTTATAGTTACCTAACTAGTATCTCATTATATTCTATTGCTAGTCAAGAAAATTATACCATTTTCTTAGAAACAGCTTTTTTGCCTTTTTTGCTTTTGAGCTTTTATAATTTTTTGGCTAAATTTTTACTAAAACTGATATTATTTAGCAAGTAACTAAAATGGATTACAGTTGTTTTGGTGACAGGTCAGTTCTATGACAGACGTTTTGGTGACAAGCAACCAAGTTGCATTTTTTGTGACATTTTTGTGCTGTGTAATTGAAGCAACGTTTGATTCAAAATTTTCCATTCATTGATAAAGCAAGGCTTGCTCTTCAACAAGCTTCTCCTCAGCAATCTTGTTGGCTGACACAAAGATGTCCTTGCTGGCAGTATCCTTGACATCAGGAATGAACTTGTACAGGACAGATACATTGGCCTGTGGAGGATGTGAGTGCTATCGCTGACCTTGCTGAAAATCCTGTCCCTGGCACTGAATTAGTGTTGCTGGACATGGGTGCTGGTGGCTGCGCTTGGTGCAATGCCAGTATATTGTTGTGCCACGCATGCAATGGAATCCATATGAGTAGCCATATGATGAAGTCACAACTTGATGTCCTTGCTTGCTGCCTTGCTGCACAAGCTTGAATGCATTATAATATATTACAATTAAACACTACAATTAGGTACTGACCCCTCAGATACTTTCTTACCTGAGTTGCATTTGCAATGCTGCCAGTTAGAACACAAGTCGCATTGCAAGGCTTGCTGTCTAGCAGAAACAACTAAATGGCAAAGAACACAGATCTGGAGTGTCTGGAGGATCAGCCTGAGCCATGAGTGAGAAACACAGCATCACAGTATCACAAAATTGCAAAATCACACAGAATCATAGAATCACAGAATTACTATACAGCAATTCTCCTGCTGATTTCATTGAAAGTCTCATTTTATATATGATGAACTTTTGCAATAGGGTTTGATATTAGATAATGTCTTCATGACTGAAATGTTTTCAATACACATTTTAATTACTCAGAAAATTTATTTGCTGCCACTACACTAAAATGAATATAGATAATTTTATTTTTGGAATAATAATAATAAATACAATAATGACTTGTTACCAAAACAACTTTGGCTGTCACCAAAGCGTCTGTCACTGAAACAACTTGGCTGTCACCAAAATGACTTTTTGTCACCAAAACGCCTGTCACCAAAATGACCAGCACCCAAATATTTTTAGTATGATATCTCAAAAGATACAAAAAATTAATATTTTAATAATGATAACAAGCTTATGAAATTGTTTTATAGTTAGCAAAAGTTATTTGGCTATTAGTAATATCATTTCTAAATTAGATTTTGTTGAATAATGTATTATTTTGGATGAATTGTTTTCTATTTTTTATTTTAAAATCATGTTAATTCATAATTTATATTTGTACCTATAATATTTATGTACCTGGATATACCAAATACTAGAGTAATGGGTTTATTTTTTTACCCAAACCATTGTAGTCAAATTTGAAAACAAAATCAAAGAATGAAGAAAAAATGGGCTCTCAAACCAAATAATCACTTATCTAAAAATGATGTTGTCTACAGTTGCATTTTTATAAAGTGTCCATATTAGTTTAATAATTATTTTTGTGTATTTAATGGAATGACAGTAGATACAACAACTGATATAATACTTAAATACTTAAAAATATAACCTTAATTTGATGGAATATAATGTTTAATTGTGGCAGTAAATAAAAATGATTGTTTTATTTTGATATTTGTTTTAAGAAATAATCTATATTGTATTAATATATTTTTATTAAAAACATTCAATTTGTCTATGTAGGATATGAGAGAATAAGGATTTTTAGGAGGAAATGATATGATGATTAATAATAAGAACAATAAATATTATTTTTTGCATTTGTAAAATTAACAAAATTAAAAAAATCAAATTGCTATATTTAGCAAAATTAAAATAATTCTGCTAGTTGTTAGTGGTCAAGTTAATAGATTATAAGGCAATGAGAACAATTAAGTAATAGATGTAATGATTAAAAAGTTATCAATATTAAAAAATTTAACAAGCATATTATACAAAAAATCTTATTACACACATAAGTTCAAGAAAACTAATAAGATATTGTTTCAAGACATTCCACTGCAACACACAAACCCACCCTTAGACACCCTTGCCGAGCTGCAAAACAAGCGTCCCATAGCGGCTGCCCCGCCAGCCCAGCCAGATGCAGCTGAACTGGAGGCTCAACTGCCATTGCAATCGATTCGTCAGAAGCTTCGATTTAGCAATCTGGACGTCAGCTGTTCGGAGCAGCAGCAGCAGCAGCAACAGCAACAAAAGTCATCAGCTAGCGTTCCCATTCCGGACAGAATGAAAGTCTACCTACGCGTTAGACCGCTAAACAAAGCGGAACTGCTAGCCGGCGAAGAGAAGCGCTGTTTCACAGTAGACGGTCCGAAATCTATTGTGGCAAGCGCGCCGCTGGACGCTCCGGCTGCTGGTGCTGCTGGTGGTGGTAATGTGAATCCGCGCGACAGCGAGCGTGCATCGCATCGATTCGCCTTCACCAGAGTGTTTAGCGAGTCAGTCAGCCAGGCGCAGATGTACGACGGCACCGTGGCTGAGCTGGTCAGGCAGCTGGTTGACGGCCACAGCGGTTTGGTTTTCAGCTATGGCGTCACTAGCGCCGGCAAGACGCACACTATACAGGCAGGTTTAGACACAAACTGTTTAGGATTTAAGTTTAGAAACAAAGGAAGAAAAGCAAGTGTGTTTTTTATATTTGCAGGGCAGCAGCGACCAGCCCGGCATCCTGCCCCGCGCTCTCAAATCCCTATTCGCTAGCATTGGCGACCGGCTCACACCTGGCCAACTGCTCCGGCCGGCCAGTTTCAACCAAGCCGATCGCCTCTCCCATAGCGAAGCTCAGGCCGCGCTCAGAGAGGCCGAGATTCTGCTTAAATCGGACGAGACTAGCGGAACGCTGGCTACAGCTTGGTAATTTTCTTTCTTTCTAAGGAAAGGAGAGGAGAGAAGTTGTAGCCTAGTGGCTAGGGTGCCTGCCTCATGACCGGAAGGTCGTGGGTTCGAGTCCCGGCCCTAAGAGACAATTTGTGCCCTTGAGCAAGGCGCTTCAATCCCGCATTGCTTCAGTCCACCCAGCTGAGATCGGGTACCAGTTTGAGCTGGGTAAATTTAGTGTGGGTGTTGCGGCCCCTCCAGCCCATCAGGACTGAGCAGCTGTACACAGCACTCGGATGCGCCGCGCAACTAGCTGCGGCTGTGCCTTAGGCTGTACATCTGATCGAAAGGTCGGGTGTCTAAATTTATTTATTTATTTATTCTCTTTCTAAGATTCTGTTGCTTTCAGAGTCTTTGATTGGAAAAATTATTTTGTTTAAGTTTTTATGTACGTTGTTAAAAAAAGCAGCGAAAATTCCGTTCAGGGTACTCTTGAACAATTTAGTTGATACTACGTGGACACATGCGCGCAGAAACTGTTCATTTATCATAGTTAAATATACATGTTGGAGAGCTCAAGTTTGAGCTTGAACCGCAGGTTTACATTGGTAATTGGCTAGAGAGCATACAGGCTACGCATTGAATCAAAGTAAACTACACGCTAAGTGCACGCGCAAGTTAAAATGTCACCCTAACGACATTGAAGCAAATATACCATTTCAAGTTCGTATTCGTCAAAAGTGAGTTCAAAATCGTCAGTGTTTACGAAACATTGGAGCGCTGAAGGGAAAAAGAATGCGTGTCAATGACAATTTTTAGAGAAAGTGACTTCAAATTCGTCTAAGTAAGTTAAATTCGTCAATGAAAGATGCGTATATTGTCAATATTCAATAACCAAAGTGCAACACCAAAGAAAGCGTAACAAAACAGACGCTTACTGTTTTTTTTTCGTTGGGATTTTGCAAAATGCCACTAAATAATAGCAAACAAATAAAAAATACCAGGATGCAAAATCGCATCCTAGTTCAAATGTCAGGATGCGATTCAGAGAGTCAGGATGCTACAGCATCCTCCAAGGACACCTTTAGTAGAAGGACGGGACACTCAATTTCTTGGAAAGTTTTTGGAGTCTAATTACATTCGTACATAGTTAGATAGAGTAAGAAGGCAGGAAACACATGTCAAAAGACAATATTTGCATCTGCTTCCAATCGAGCGCAATCTTTAATTTTATGTAGATAGGAACTGCAAAGTATCTACGCAGTGTATTTTTTTCGCGAAGATTGGACTCCAAAAATTTTCCAAGAAACGAAGTGTCCCATCTTTCTACTTAAGGTGTCCTTGCATCCCTATAGCACAAATACCCAGAACGCTTAAAATTGCACAATGTCTATATTGTCAGGTAAACGTCAGTCGATCTACAGACAATTATCATGTAGGATATCCCTGACAACAAAAGCAGGAAGTGCAGATTAAAAGAAAGTGGACTAATTTTCCTGAGACTAAAGTCGCTCACTTTCTCACTTGAATTTACTAAAGCTATCTTATTTTTCATCATATTGAGTGTGACAAACAAGAGACACTTTCTCGATAGGCTACATTTGCACTGACGATTTTGCAGTCAGATTTGACGAATCCCAAGTTGAAATGATATATTTAATGAACAACCTCTAGTCGACAATCCCGTCTAGAGAAATTTACTAAATCTAAAATCCCATCTGCAGGTGCAACAACTCGGACGTATCAATCGATTCGCAATCGTCATTGAGTACCGCCGGCGACTCCGTAACCATGGATACCAGCCAATCGTCGTTATTTTCCGATCAGAAACGATTCTGCGTTTGGCTGTCCTACGCAGAAATCTATAACGAAGTTGTGTACGACCTATTGGAGCCAATTTCGCAGCGTGGCGGCAGGAAGCCGACTAGAACCGCTTTGGACATTCGCTCCGATAGGAATGGAGCTTTTTATATTAAAGGCCTGCGCTGCGTGCCGGTGTCCAATGCTAGGGATGCATGCCGGCTGGTACTGCTGGGCAAACAGAATCAACAGGTGGCCTCTACTAAACTCAATCAGCAGTCATCGCGCAGTCATTCGCTGTTTGCCATCAGGCTGGTGTCTTTTCTGGATAGGGAGGCGCCGAATTTCGGATTGGTGAGCTCCGTTTTGTTTTGTGTTCGGGGTATTGAGGGTCAGTCTGGGGTATTAAGGGACTGTGAGGTATTAAAGGACAGTCTAAGGGTATTGAGGCACAGTTAAGGGGTATTGAGGGACATTCTGGGGGTATTTTGGGACAGTCCGGGGGTATTGAGGGACGGTCTGGGGGTATTGAGGGACGGTCTAAGGGTATTGAGGCACAGTCTAGGGGTATTGAGGGACAGTGTGGGGTATTGAGAGACAGTCTGGGGGTATTGAGGGTCAGTCTGGGGGTATTGAGGGACAGTCTGAGGGTATTGAGCGACAATCTGGGGGTATTGAGGGACAGTCTGAGAGTATTGAGGGACTGTGTGGGGGTATTGAGGGACAGCCTGGGGTATTGAGGGACAGTGTGGGGGTATTGAGAGACAGTGTGGGGGTATTGAGGGACAGTGTGGGGGTATTGAGAGACAGTGTGGGGTATTGAGAGACAGTCTGGGGGTATTGAGGGACAGTCTGGGGGTATTGAGGGACAGTCTGTGGGTATTGACGCACTCAGGGGGTATTGAGGCAGTCTGGGGTATTGAGGCAATCTGGGAGTATTGCGGCAGTCTGGGGGTATTGAGGCAGTCTGGGGGTATTGAGGCAGTCTGGGGGTATTGAGGCAGTCTGGGGGTATTGAGGCAGTCTGGGGGTATTGAGGCAGTCTAGTCACCTGTTCATTTTCCCCGCGTCCCCATCCCCGCAGGTGTCCAGTCTGACATTCTGCGACCTGGCCGGCTCGGAGCGCCAGCGCTCAATCCACGGCCCGAGCTCGTCAATGCCAGCCGCCGGCAACGATCGCGTCCGCGAAGCCGGCAGCATCAACGCCAGCCTATTGACGCTCCGCCGATGCATTGAAACTCTTCAATACAATCAGCAGAATCCCAAGTCCGCTCGTTTAGTACCGTTTCGCGAGTCCAAGCTCACCAGGCTAATCCAGCCGTACTTCAGCGGCAGCGGGCGCGCCACCATGATAGTGAACATCAGCCGGTGCGCCAGCCTGTACGACGAAACGTTGAACGTGTTGAAGTTCAGCGCCCTGGCCAGTAGCATCACAGTGATTGCGCCGACTCCGCAGCGTCTGATGCTGGCTGCTCCTGACGCCTCCTCGCCTGGCATCGGCATTCGAACTGTTGCTGGAGCTACAAAGACTACTTCTGCTGCTGCTACTACTGCTATAAGTAGTATGAAGGCGAATCACAATACTACAGTCTTTGTTCCGGTCTATCAAACAAAGATTGTTACGGCTACTGTTGTTAACAATAGTATCAATAAACAACGTGTCCAAATTGTTGATCCCGTTGCTAAGGAAACGGTTGCTAACGAAGACAATGAGAATCAACATTCCGTCGTAGAAGAACGCGCTGAGGCTGACGAAATGCTGCAAGATCAGGAGCAGGAAGAGGACGTTGAAGAAGAAGAAGAGGAAGAAGAGGAGGATGAGCAGCAATATGAAGTGACTTATGTTGATGAGAACGAATACGAGATGGCTGAAATTGCTTGCTACAGCAAAGAGGTGCGTTATTGGTTTCGGGGAATGATGGCTTTGTTATTCTGTAGGTTCAATAGATTAGCCATGACACATCGTTTTAGTAAAAGTTTAGTTGATCTAAAGGTTTAAGAGGGTTGACCAGAAGGATCTAGACGGTTGACCTGAAGGATCTAGAGGGTTGACCTGAAGAATCTAGAGAGTTGGCCTGAAGGATCTAGAGGGTTGGCCTGAAGGATCTAGAGGGTTGGCCTGAAGGATCTAAAGGGTTGACCTGAAGGATCTAAAGGGTTGACCTGAAGGATCTAAAGGGTTGACCTGAAGAATCTAGAGGGTTGACCTGAAGGATCTAGAGAGTTGGCCTGAAGGATCTAGAGGGTTGACCTGAAGGATCTAGAGGATTAACCTGAAGAATCTAGAGGGTTGGCCTGAAGGATCTAGAGGGTTGGCCTGAAGGATCTAGAGAGTTGGCCTGAAGGATCTACAGGGTTGACCTGAAGGATCTAGAGGGTTGACCTGAAGAATCTAGAGGGTTGGCCTGAAGGATCTAGAGAGTTGGCCTGAAGGATCTACAGGGTTGACCTGAAGGATCTAGAGGGTTGACCTGAAGAATCTAGAGGGTTGACCTGAAGAATCTAGAGGGTTGGCCTGAAGGATCTAGAGGGTTGACCTGAAGGATCTAGAGGATTAACCTGAAGAATCTAGAGGGTTGGCCTGAAGGATCTAGAGGGTTGGCCTGAAGGATCTACAGGGTTGACCTGAAGGATCTAGAGGGTTGACCTGAAGAATCTAGAGGGTTGGCCTGAAGGATCTAGAGAGTTGGCCTGAAGGATCTAGAGGGTTGGCCTGAAGGATCTAGAGGGTTGGCCTGAAGGATCTAGAGAGTTGGCCTGAAGGATCTACAGGGTTGACCTGAAGGATCTAGAGGGTTGACCTGAAGAATCTAGAGGGTTGGCCTGAAGGATCTAGAGAGTTGGCCTGAAGGATCTACAGGGTTGACCTGAAGGATCTAGAGGGTTGACCTGAAGAATCTAGAGGGTTGACCTGAAGAATCTAGAGGGTTGGCCTGAAGGATCTAAAGGTTTAACCTGAAGAATCCAGTGGGTTGACCGGAAGGACTATCGTAAAGAACAAGTAAAGAACTTCTAACTATCGTAAAGAAAATATGCGTTAATTGGCTGGAATAATAACGTAGAATATTAATTTATTTATTCTAGGATCTGATAAAACTGGTAGCCGAGTTGCGACAATCCGCTCAACAAATGGACGAGGAGATGGAGGAGCGCGAGCTGCGCATTCGTAGGGAGCTGATAGCTGAGCGGGACAAGCTCATGACTGAGATGGAGGACCGCTTCGAGTTGCAGCTTCAGGAGCAGAAGGAACGACAAGAGGTGCGTCGGAAACAGCTGTATTTATTCTTAATATTTTTTATTCCTTTGTAGCCACTCTCAGCCGTCTTTTGCTTGATCAGTCATTCGTATCCTCCTTAATCAATCATTCGCATCGTATCCTTGATCAATCATTCGCATCGTATCCTTGATCAATCATTCGCATCGTATTCTTGATCAATCATTCGCATCGTATTCTTGATCAATCATTCGCGTCGCATCCTTGATCAGTCATTCGTATCCTCCTTAATCAATCATTCGCATCGTATCCTTGATCAATCATTCGCATCGTATCCTTGATCAATCATTCGCATCGTATTCTTGATCAATCATTCGCGTCGCATCCTTGATCAATCATTCGCGTCGCATCCTTGATCAATCATTCGCATCGTATCCGTGATCAATCATTCGCATCGTATCCTTGATCAATCATTCGCATCGCATCCGTGATCAATCATTCGCATCGTATCCTTGATCAATCATTCGCGTCGCATCCTTGATCAATCATTCGCATCGCATCCGTGATCAATCATTCGCATCGTATCCTTGATCAATCATTCGCATCGCATCCGTGATCAATCATTCGCATCGTATCCTTGATCAATCATTCGCGTCGCATCCTTGATCAATCATTCGCATCGCATCCGTGATCAATCATTCGCATCGTATCCTTGATCAATCATTCGCATCGCATCCGTGATCAATCATTCGCGTCGCATCCTTGATCAATCACTCGCATCCTCATTAATCAATCATTCGCATCGTATCCTTGATCAATCACTCGCATCGTATCCTTGATCAATCATTCGCATCGTATCCTTGATCAATCATTCGCATCGTATCCTTGATCAATCATTCGCATCGCATCCTTGATCAATCATTCGCATCTCATCCTTGATAAAACATTCGCATCGCATCCTTGATCAAACATTCGCATCCTTCATCAATCATTCGCATCCTTCATCAATCATTCGCATCCTTCATCAATCATTCGCATCCTTCATCAATCATTCGCATCCTTGATCAATCATTTGCATCCATGATCAATCATTTGCATCCTTGATCAATCATTTGCATCCTTGATCAATAATTCGCATCATTGATCAATCATTTGCATCCTTCATCAATCATTCGCATCCTTGATCAATAATTCGCATCCTTGATCAATAATTCGCATCCTTGATCAATAATTCGCATCATTGATCAACCATCCTTGATACCTTATTCGCAAACCACCCGCAGGAGCTTCACGAAGCCCGCCTGCGCGAGTACCTGAACACGTCGCAGAGCATCTCACACATTCGAGAGAAACGCATCGTTGAGGCGCACAATCGTCAGTTAGAAAATCTACGCAATCGAATAGCCGCGCTGGAGGAAAGCCTGGGAGACACGCGCTCCGTCCTGGCACAATCAGACGAGCAGCTGTCCAACATGACCATCCAACGGGACAATCTTCAGTTGGAATTGGACGCAACCAAGCGTCTTCAATCGGAGCAGAGTCAGACTAATCGTGAAGAAATTGAAGCGGAAGTCAACATCCGGGTGAAACGGCACATCGAGTTGCAACGTCGAATAGCTGAATCGGCGGACATTCGAACTCTGCAGCAGCCGGCACAGCCGCACCACCGTTCGGCGGCGATGCGCGCCACCCTAGTTAACAACGACTCGTTTCTGCTGCACGAGCTGCAGGCCGAACTCGACGAGGAGCACGAGAATCGGGAGCGTCAGGTTGGCGCAATGACCGCTACGCTGGCCTGCTCGCAGGAGATGCTTGACGGTCTGCGACAGGAGCGCAACATGCTGGCTAAAGAATTAGACATGGCTAGACTTGCCCTTAGGGAGCAGGTAAGACCAAGCTGGGTAAGGGAGGTGTGAGGCCAGGCTGGGTAAGGGAGGTGTGAGGCCAGGCTGGGTAAGGCAGGTCTGAGGCCAGGCTGGGTAAGGCAGGTCTGAGGCCAGGCTGGGTAAGGGAGGTGTGAGGCCAGGCTGGGTAAGGGAGGTGTGAGGCCAGGCTGGGTAAGGGAGGTGTGAGGCCAGGCTGGGTAAGGCAGGTGTGAGGCCAGGCTGGGTAAGGCAGGTGTGAGGCCAGGCTGGGTAACGGAGGTGTGAGGCCAGGGTGGGTAAGGGAGGTGTGAGGCCAGGCTGGGTAAGGGAGGTGTGAGGCCAGGCTGGGTAAGGCAGGTCTGAGGCCAGGCTGGGTAAGGCAGGTCTGAGGCCAGGCTGGGTAACGGAGGTGTGAGGCCAGGGTGGGTAAGGGAGGTGTGAGGCCAGGCTGGGTAAGGGAGGTGTGAGGCCAGGCTGGGTAAGGCAGGTCTGAGGTCAGGCTGGGTAAGGCAGGTGTGAGGCCAGGCTGGGTAACGGAGGTGTGAGGCCAGGGTGGGTAAGGGAGGTGTGAGGCCAGGCTGGGTAAGGGAGGTGTGAGGCCAGGCTGGGTAAGGCAGGTCTGAGGCCAGGCTGGGTAAGGCAGGTGTGAGGCCAGGCTGGGTAACGGAGGTGTGAGGCCAGGGTGGGTAAGGGAGGTGTGAGGCCAGGCTGGGTAAGGGAGGTGTGAGGCCAGGCTGGGTAAGGCAGGTCTGAGGCCAGGCTGGGTAAGGCAGGTCTGAGGCCAGGCTGGGTAACGGAGGTGTGAGGCCAGGGTGGGTAAGGGAGGTGTGAGGCCAGGCTGGGTAAGGGAGGTGTGAGGCCAGGCTGGGTAACGGAGGTGTGAGGCCAGGGTGGGTAAGGGAGGTGTGAGGCCAGGCTGGGTAAGGGAGGTGTGAGGCCAGGCTGGGTAAGGCAGGTCTGAGGCCAGGCTGGGTAAGGCAGGTCTGAGGCCAGGCTGGGTAACGGAGGTGTGAGGCCAGGGTGGGTAAGGGAGGTGTGAGGCCAGGCTGGGTAAGGGAGGTGTGAGGCCAGGCTGGGTAAGGCAGGTCTGAGGCCAGGCTGGGTAAGGCAGGTGTGAGGCCAGGCTGGGTAACAGAGGTGTGAGGCCAGGCTGGGTAAGGGAGGTGTTAGGAGGTAGTAGGAAGGGTTTTCAATCCTAACTGTGCCTTGTGTGCATAATTGTCGCCTCGCCTCCTATATTTAATCGACAGTCTGAGAAGAAAGTCCCAGACGAAGTGGAAGCCTCGGAGGCCAAGGACGCTAAGATTGCCGAATTGGAGGAGCAAATCCTTCAACTAACTTCCGAGGCCGAGACTCAGATTCAACAGGTTAGTCTTCTGTGATCCTCAAGGTTTGGCTAAGCTCAGATCTTGAAGGTTGGGCTTATTCCAAATCCTCAATGTCAAGCTAATTTAAATTTATTCCCCACCTTATTATTTTCAATTTGAACGCTACAATCAGCTCGAAGAGCAGTTGGAGATTGAGTTAACCGAATCAATGGCCAAAGACAACAAGATTCGCTCTATTGAAGACAGGCTAACGCAATTGGAGTCCGAGTGTCTACAGAAAGTCGAATCAGTAAGTGCTTACGACTTCATATGTTTTAACAGTTGAAAAAATATTCGCAATTTTTATTGTTAAAAATCTATTTTAGACTGAAAAACTACGCGAAATAGCCGATCAGAAGTTGCAGACATTGGCTGCTAAGTCTGCCAGCAAAGACCAGCAGCTGATTGAGCTTCAGAACCGGCTGGACTCACAGGTGTCCGAGTTGGATGAAGTAATTAATCAGGTTAGTCAAGACAAACCCTCTGTTTGTGTTGTGAATCCCTCATCCAGATCCCCAGGATGTTGTAAATCCCTCCCAGATCCTCAGGATGTTGTGAATCCCTTCTCCCTGGTCCTCAGGATGTTGTGAATCTCTTCTTCCAGATCCTCAGGATGTTGTGAATCCCTCCTCCCAGATCCTCAGGATGTTGTGAATCCCTTCTCCCTGATCCTCAGGATGTTGTGAATCCCTTCTCCCTGATCCTCAGGATGTTGTGAATCTCTTCTTCCAGATCCTCAGGATGTTGTGAATCCCTTCTCCCAGATCCTCAGGATGTTGTGAATCCCTTCTTCCAGATCCTCGGGATGTTGTAAATCCCTCCCAGATCCTCAGGATGTTGTGAATCCCTCCTCCTTGATCCTCAGGATGTTGTGAATCCCTCCTCCCAGATTCTCAGGATGTTGTGAATCCCTCCTCCCAGATCCTCAGGATGTTGTGAATCCCTCCTCCCAGATCCTCAGGATGTTGTGAATCTCTCCTCCCAGATCCTCAGGATGTTGTGAATCCCTCCTCCTAAACCCTGAGGATGTTGTGAATCCCTCCTCCCTGATCCTCAGGATGTTGTGAATCCCTCCTCCTAGATCCTCAAGATGTTGTGAATCCCTCCTCCCAGATCCTCAGGATGATGTGAATCCCTCCCAGATCGTCAGGATGTTGTAAATCCCTCCCAGATCCTCAGTATGATGTAAATCCCTCGCAGATCCTCAGGATGTTGTAAATCCCTCCCAGATCCTCAGTATGATGTGAATCCCTCCCAGATCTTCAGGATGATGTGAATCCCTCCCAGATCGTCAGGATGTTGTAAATACCTCCCAGATCGTCAGTATGATGTAAATCCCTCGTAGATCCTCAGGATGTTGTAAATCCCTCGCAGATCCTCAGGATGATGTGAATCCCTCGCAGATCCTCAGGATGTTGTAAATCCCTCGCAGATCCTCAGGATGTTGTAAATCCCTCCCAGATCCTCAGGATGATGTGAATCCCTCCCAGATCGACAGGATGTTGTAAATACCTCCCAGATCCTTACGATGATGTAAATCCCTCCCAGATCGTCAGGATCGTCAGGATTATAGTTGGTTGTGATTTGTTCATGCTGTTATTTCTCCAGGTCAGAAAGCAACCTTCGAATATTGCTTAATTATAATTTTAACAGTTGAAGCAACAGCTGGCCTTAGAGGTTGCGTCGAACACGTTGAAGGAACAGCAGCTGGCCGAGTTAAAGCAACAAATCGACTTGCTTAACGCTGATGAGTCGAGCAAACTGACTGAGATGGTATGTATTCTTGATTTTAATTACAATAAATTTTTGTTTACGGATTTTTTAATTCTTCGAAAGGTAATATATTTTTTCTAACATAGTCGGACAAGTTGCATCAGACGGAGGCTAAGGCGGAATTAACCTCCCAACAATTAATTGACAAGGACAATCTGGCGGCTGAGCTAACCCAGCGCTTGCAAACTGTCGAATCTGAGGCTCAAGAGACAGTTGAACTGGTAAGTTGAGTTGGCTTTTTTATGGCTACAGTTAAGAAGTCAACAGAATGTACATACAGCCTGTAGAGATCAGTGAGTCCGACCTTGGGGGGTCAGATGCGCCAAATAGGTATCAGAAGATAGCGATTGGAAAAGGCATTGAGGGTGCGAGACATTGGTCTGGTGGTCATTACCAATGAGGATTAGGGTTTTCAAAGAGGAATTAAAGTGTTAGTAGGGATCGGTGTGTCAGGAGGGATAGGTGTGTCAGGAGAGATCGGGGTGTCATTTGGGATAGGTGTGTCAGGAGGGATAGGTGTGTCAGGAGTGATAGGTGTGTCAGGAGTGATAGGTGTGTCAGGAGTGATAGGTGTGTCAGGAGGGATCGGGGTGTCAGTAGGGATCAGGGTGTCAGTAGGGATCA